>JAEAOA010001560.1:467132-644632 GCA_016746295.1 Potamilus streckersoni | reverse complement strand
AAGTTCTTCCTCTACAAATTATACATGTATAGCCTATCATGTGCTAAAAATATCATTAAACTTAAACCAACAGCAATACCATATTATGATTCCCATAAAAATATTTAGCATGTTGACCAATCATTATATTCTTTTTGAAGAGTAGTTATGAACTTTTTTTTTGCTACACACTCATCTCCATCATAGGCAGGGAAAGAGGGATATATTTTAATTTTTTTCTTTTTTTTCTTTTTCTGTAAAGTTTTAAGTCCTAAACTCTAGAAGAGATAGCTGTCAAATGTGGAATTAGGAAGCTCTGCCCTATCAAATTGATGCACCATATAATCCCCAGGCAAGGACCACATCATCAAGAAACAAAAACAAAAACTTAATTTAGAAAAGTTTTGAGTTAAGTTTTTACTTTGGTATGGTCCTAGTCCAAAATGCATGGGAAGGAAAGCTGCCTTACTTGGAATGTAGATTCAGAAATCACAGCTTTTTTCATGTTCATGCTTTCAATCTCTAACAGTTGGGGAAGATTAGGGTTATTGAAAAATGAAAACATATTGTTATCGGGCATGAGTGCAGACTGGGCATATAATTTCTTGCAGTTTCTTTTTTAAGTTTGTAATTGTCAGTAGGTGAGGGAATATCTTTCTTCCTGTCTGACCCATGCTTAGGATTTTATTATTCATAAATGATAAAATTATTTTTAAAAGCTGTCAAAGCTGTTAGAGATGAATGTTTCACTTGTACATTATCAATAGAAGGTGTATCACATCCTACGTTGGGGGAGTTATCTATGAGACCAAGGTTACAGCTCCATATATCATGTTTTTCATTACACTTTCCCTCCTGTTAACATAAACAAAGTCTAAGTTGATAATTGGATTCTAGTTGTTAAAAGCTATGCTATTTTGTCATTAATGAAAACAGAACCTTTTCTCATTATCTCAAAGACTTCCATACAGATTTTCACAAAATGTTGCATAAATCAGAACCAATGAAATACCAAATCAGAGATAACCATGCCTACCATTTAGCATATTATTTGCTATAAAATCAATGATTTTCATTTGAGAATTTTACCACTGTATAACTGAGTAATGTTTGGTTTATAATGAAACTTTTCTTGAATATTGGATGAAACAGTATGAATTTATTAGTTTTAATTTTGTGTCTGTCATAAAGTAAAACTAGCCAAGGTGTCAGACCATCAGTTAATACAACCAGGCTTTATAGTCAGAAAATAGTGGTACCCATAAAGTATTGACTAATAAATCCAATAGAATTTACTTCTGGCTTGAGAGTAAGGCAGCATTCCATTGGACTGTAAAAATAAACACACTTGATTGACAGCCAGTTGTAAGAACATGGAGATTAATATGTTAAATACTCCAATCCAGTAAGGTGTGTAATTGTCTAACTAGAATAAGTAGGAATATTAATTATAACTAATTAGGTTGTCACCCTTAATTTCTTATCTCATTTAGTTGCATCTGTTAAATATCTGGCCTTAGTGTATTTGGTGTAAAGACATTCCCATGTCAGCAAGGATTTTTTTAAAAAATCCTGTGTTAGAATCTGAAAAGGAACCTCTATCCAGAATTATGTTAGAAAAAAATTTCAACCCCATCTCAGACAGCTCTTGAATCCATGGCCTTGATATTTGGAACTTCCCTATCACCAAATATATAGAGAGTACATCATACTTCTGTGGATTGGTGGTTCTTTCCGCAGATTTTCCGGTTCTTCCTCCACTATTAATACTGGCCACCATGTATAGCCTATCGTGTGCTGAAAAATGGTGTTAAGCCTCAGAACAACAATAACAACTCCTGTGGGTTCAGTTTACTTCTTTAGAACACATTTATTTCAATTTTGCAGAAATTTTTATTGTTTTCACATCTAGTTTACCTGGAACATCGCCACAATCTGGACTATATGATTCTGAGTAAGTGTAGGTATGAAAATAAACATATGAGAGAGAGAGAGAGAGAGAGAGAGAGAGAGAGAGAGAGAGAGAGAGAGAGAGAGAGAGAGAGAGAGAGAGAGAGGAGAGAGAGAGAGAGAGAGATTCTTTATCATATTATTTATGCAGCCAGGTAGAAAGACAAAAATAAATGATATAAATTTATGAGGTTAACAAGGTTAAGTATTCAAAAGTGTAACATCCACCACTGATCTATATTTATTTAATATGACAATAGTTGAAACAAAAGCATAGTATTGAAACTACTTTGGTTAAAGTGATATTAATTTACGTAATGTTATATATGAACTTGTCTCGTTTGATACTGCTTTTTAATATTCAACATGCCTTTTACTATCAATTACATATTGTTCTAAAAATTCTTATAATATTTTTCTTTGAATTTACTTTTATTTGTTTATCAGTAGAGGATTTATATTATTATCTGAAACTTTTTTTGAGGAACTATTGCAGCAATTTCCTTTAAAGACATTTTCTACTGTTGTTTAAGGTATTGCCATCATGAGAACAATATCTAAGGGAGATAACTACTATCAGGTCATATTCTTTATTAAAATTATTTTTTTTAGTTATCTTCCTTGACATAAAAGTAACATTGTTTTATTTAGACTACAAAGTTAATTATATTTGGCAAAATGGAAGAGAAAATGCTATATACATGGAGGATTGAAATCCCTCAAAGCATTTGATATTTTATTTTGTGAACTGGTTATATATATATATATATATATATATATATATATATATATATATATATGCAATAAACTGACGAGAACAGTACAAAACTAGTAACTAACTAGCCTAAGCACTTTCGACTCTTAATGAGTCTTTTTCAAAGGCAAATACAAAACATATATACGACAAACAAATAAACACAAAAATGTTGTGTTTGTAAACCTGTACATGGCTGTCTCCACATGTGTTAAACTATAAATACAACCAGCTTGTATAGACTAGTTGTGGAAACTGTAAACGGTGTATAATTCCCTAAAAGTCTACAAGCCAAAGCGACATCTATTTTTACTTTTTGTACATTTATGTAACGCAGATTATATCCCGGATATTTGATTCTGTACCGGTTATTCTTATAGTAAAAATTGAAGGATAATAAGAAGATTTAGAAAATTTAAATTCTACTAGTGCATAGTTTTCATTTTCTAGTCTTCTTGGTTTAGACTGCTTGGTTTCAATGTTCTAAGGTGGCATATCCAGTATGATTCCTTTTCCTTCCTGGTTTCGGAACTCCAGCTGTGGTTGTTAGCAATATCGATAAGTATTATATCACTGAAAGTGTGGCCAGGGGAGGAGACGTGTTCTGCGACTGGGCTTCTGTACAGCCTTTTTGTCATCCAATCAGATCTATGAAGGTTTATCCTTTTGTGTAGCTTTTCAGTTTTTCCGACGTATTGAAGGCCACAGATCTTACATGTGATGAGATAAATCACATTCTCTGTTTTGCACGTTTTGTTTGGACCATGTATGTTTAGTTTTTCTTTAGTCACTGTGCTAGTGAATGTCTTGGTCTCTATCATATGTTGACAGGTTTTGCATCTTTTATCGCCACAGGGTCCAGATTGACTAGGTTGGTTTTGACTAGCGATTGGCGTTAGCTTTGCCCTGACTAGGATGTCCTTTAGGTTTTTTGGTCTCCGGTAAGCTACTATAGGTTTGTTCGGAAGTATTAGGTTTAGTATGTCTGACGATTGCACTGTTGGCCAGTGGTTTGCGATGATTTTACCTACTTTGGGATTGTCTGGGTGATAGGTCAGAATAAATGGTATCCTATCAACCTTTTCTTTCTGAACATATCATGGTTTGTTTGTTTGGCCCTTTGGATTGCCTCCGTAATCAGGTCTTTGTCATAGCCTCGGTAAATTAAATGTTTAGCCAGCTCTTCAGTCCTTTCTAGGAATCTTTAAGCAAATTCTGCGTATCCTCAGTTCCTGGCTATATGGAATGTTCCCAATGCAGTGTTTTGGATGACAGCTGGTTGGGAGGAGATACTGGTGTTTGTCGGTTGGTTTCGAGTAGATGTCCGTGTTTTATTTGTTTTCCACCAGTCTGGTTGTTGTGTCCAGGAAAACATGGTTTGAGTTGGAAATTTCTGCCGTGAATTTTGCTTCCATCCTTCAACAAAATGCCTTCATGCCAAAAGACTAATAAATCCCGATTCAACCATCTTTAAATCTTTCTTTCATAATAGTCAATATATACAGTATGTAATTGCAATCCAGATCGATACTTTAGCATTTAAAGTTGGTGTTCCTCAACCAGGACAATTTGCTTGGATTGACCTAGATACATGCAGAGATTATGTAGGTCAGTTCTAAGTCATAAAAGATAAGATTTTAAATGTAGCAGCATTTCATTATAACTTTTTTTTAAAAGCTAATGTTTACATTGCATTTTTTCAGTTTAAAGTTTTTACACTCTATGTTAAGGTAAGGAAAATTTTTAGAGAATGTTTTGCTATTTAAAATTGCATCATTATTCACAATATGTCATTCTCACTGCCACTGTAGTTTTGTTCAGGAATGTGAGGAAAAGAACCTTCATTTTGCATTGGTGCAGGAGAAGGAAAACTTCACTCTTGGGATCAGAATTCTGCATCAGAAACTGGGCAAGTCCTCGTGTTTTGATGCAAAATACTGACATTTCTATTCCAGACCAAATCATATGAAGGATTCTAATTATCTTTCATCACGACACTACTGTCTTTCATTGCATGACCTTCTACGGTAACTATAGTACACAAACCTGGCAAAACCTTCCTGATTTCCTTCATCAGGAACACAATAATGAAGGTCAATCTTACTTTCCACACATTTACATCCAACAAAGTGTAGCAGTTTTTGAAGTTAGTGTCCAGCAAACAGAATGTTTTGCACTGGTTATCCTAGCATCAGGTACAGATTTTGTAGTCTAGTTGATAGTCATAAAACAGTTTTTGTCAAATTTTATTGTAATTTATCCAGTGAATATTATTTATGTAATGAAAATCTGTCTTATTTAATCTTAGGGATAAAGGTTTTCTTTATTTAATTTTGGGCTTTTTCACATTTGTATGATTGCACAAACTATATTTAGTAACAATTGCAGACACCACATATTGCCACTGTTAGAGCATGCAATTTATACTTGTTAATAAGATGATTCCAACTGCAAACTGTACAGAGCCAAATTTGCCTGCACATAATACACCAGCAGATCTGGATCTGTGCAGTTTGTTAGGAGCAACTAGTAGAACAAACATGAATAACTCTGATCTGCAGGTGCATTATGCTATGAGATATTTGGCTCTAATGTTGTTTGCAGTTGGACTTGATTTTTAAGCAAGTACATTTGGTAGTTTAAACATCATTTAACGTTTACGCTGATTTTTTTCAGTATAAACCTAACTTTTTACGTTTAGGATTAGGAATTTTTACTGTAAAAATTTACTTTGGTAATCAAAATAATATATTTGATTTCTACCTCCATTTTTCACTCAGCAATTTGAATCCATTAATATGCATTAATCTTGGAAAGGAGAACTCCACCCTCAGGATCAGAATTTTGTATCAGTCACAGGAAGCCATATGACTGACAGTAAAGTCAGATTTGCCAAAATTAATTATGATGAACCAATGTACATGAAGGATTTCATTAAGTCTTAGTCCCCCCCCCACAATAATTACTGTGAACTTTACTCGGGATAAGAAGAAAGTAAATTGATCATGCAATTTAAGCCTGTGCATATATTTGTTTAGTAGATTACTTTGTGAATATGGTCACTGGAGACAAGACCCCCGCCCTATGAAGTAAAACAATTTTATTGATGGTAATGAAAATGCAGGATATATCAGTTCTAATCATTTTTTGTCAGATACTCTGTTATTTAGTCCAACTGGGGCTCAAGTTGCCGAGTGGTCTAAAGCGCTGTCCGTTACCGATCACTGCCATCTCACCTCTGTCTGCGTGAGTTCAAGTCTGGGATTCGGCGAATGTGGATATGTGAGAAAGCTTGCCAGTAGCTTCTCTTGGGTTGGTGGTTCTTTCCGGTGATTTCCCGGTTTCTTCCTCCACCATTAATACTGGCCGCCATGAATAGCCTATCGTGTGCTGAAAAATGGCGTTAAGCCCAACAACAACAACAACAACAACAACAACAACAAAATTTAGTCCAACGAAGTTGATAATGAAAAAATTTTCAACTTGCTTCTGGCAAACTAGATGTGAAATTTTACAAATGCTAGTTTGCTAAAGAAATTGTTTATTTATCTATACATTCATTGAGAAATTGTTTATTTATCTATACATTCATTGAGAAATTGTTTATTTATCTATACATTCATTGAGAAATTGTTTATTTATCTATACATTCATTGGGGTCATTTGTTACTGAAATGTGCATGCATCAGGACAAATATCTCTCTGTCAACCTGTCTGTCTAATTTGTCTCCCTTTCTTGCTTGTATGGATAGATGCATAATACTGCATGATACCGGCTGTGGATGCAACAATCCTGATTCATATTTTGAATGCCATACACTTTAAATAGTCTTCATTTGGACATTATTTATCTATAAGCAACATCATATTCCATACATAACACATTTAATCAGGAGCTTATTTCATGCCTTCTCCATGCTAATGATAATCTTAATGTAGATAATCGGACCCACATGAAAGAAAATATATTATTTGATACAAATGAATATACCATTGAAAGATAACATGTACATGCAATATAGTAAAATTAGGCAGTATCTAAGACCAGGTAGTCTGTTGTTTATTGTTCTTGGTAGTAATTTATGATGATGCATCCCAATAAAGAAAATGTGAAAATTATTTTGCTAACAAAAGCAGTTAAGTGATTTTGAACTTGAAATTGTGTCTTAACCCTATGAAACTAATGTTAAAATGTGTGAAATTGTTGTGTATGAAAATAAAATTACAGAGAGTGGTTACCAGCTTATAGATAGCATTTCACCATTAGTAAGCCACTGTTAACCCTGCTAAATAAAGGTTGACCACTAATTAAAAGTTGTTCACCTTAAAAATATACTAGTTTACTGCTATAATATACAAGTTCATGTTTTACTAATACCATTTTACTGCTATTATATACCAGTTCATGTTCCACTAAGATCAATCTTATTTTGTCTATCTATCTATCTCTCTGTCTGTCCATTTGTCTGTCTACCGACTAACCCACTGACTGTCTCATGTCTCTGTCAGACTGTCTCTCTGTTTATCTTTCTACCTGGGAAGTTACAGGAGCTCAGTTGTTAAAGCATTAGCCGCATAATCATTGGGTCACTGGTTCAATCCTTGTCCAGGCCAGCCTGGGTCAGCTACCCCTGTGTGTCCTTTACTTGCTCAGGCCAGCCTAAGTCAGCTACCCCTGTGTTTCCTTTACTTGCTCAGGCCAGCCTGGGTCAGCTAATCCTGTGTGTCCTTTACTTGCTCAGGCCAGCCTGGGTTAGCTACCCCTGTGTGTCCTTTACTTGCTCAGGCCAGCCTGGGTCAGCTACCCCTGTGTTCCCTTTACTTGCTCAGGCCAGCCTGGGTCAGCTAATCCTGTGTGTCCTTTACTTGCTCAGGCCAGCCTGGGTTAGCTACCCCTGTGTGTCCTTTACTTGCTCAGGCCAGCCTGGGTTAGCTACCCCTGTGTGTCCTTTACTTGCTCAGGCCAGCCTGGGTCAGCTACCCCTGTGTTCCCTTTACTTGCTCAGGCCAGCCTGGGTCAGCTACTCCTATGTGTCCTTTACTTGCTCAGGCCAGTCTGGGTCAGCTACCCCTGTGTGTCCTTTACTTGCTCAGGCCAGCCTGGGTCAGCTACCCCTGTGTGTCCTTTAGTGGGTGCTTACCAGTTATTATGTACTTTTGAGAGAGTGACATATGTAAGGTGAAGTTGTTTGCATTTAAAACATGCACAGTGGAGAGAATGTTGGCATACCTCTATGCTACTTTGATGTAATGTGGTTGACATTTCTTCGGATATTGTACTTTTGGAAATTGTAAATGATCTTAGCACACTGCAAACTAAAATAACTGCTGCTCCCTTGTGCTCCAATATAGGCCTGAACTTGTCTGAAGTACAATATCCTTAGCAGCTATTAAAATAGGGAAAATAATTTTTATCAGACTAGACAATAGCAGCTTCTGAAAGTGCAATGAATGAATTACCAAATATATAAAATGTAAAAAATGTATCATCTCTTTCATTTACAATTTACCTCTGAAGTTCAGGAAGTGAAATTGACCAAATGGATCTAACACATTTTTGAAAGGTGCACATCTGGAGTAAGGCCAAGCTGTATACTCTATAACCCATATTATACCCATCAATCATATGCCAAAATAAAGGGAATTAAAGGTTCTTTGAACAATACCTAAGATATCCAAGGTATTCTTTTATAGCCAGTATAACTAAAGAAGAAATCAGGGGAAATTATTTTTCTTCAAAATTCTAACCATATGCAAAATACAAAACTGTAGAGCACCACCTTACTTGCCCAGGCCAGCCTGGGTCAGCTACCCCTGCATGTCTTTTACTTGCCCAGGCCTGCCTGGGTCATCTATCCCAGTGTGACTTTTACTTGTCCAGGCCTGCAAGGGTCAGGTAACCCTGTGTGTCCTTTACTTGCCCAGACAGGGTCAGCTATTTCTGTGTGTCCTTTATTTGCCCTGGCCTGCCAGGGTCAGCTATGCTGGTGTCTTTTACTTACCCAGACCTGCCAGGGTCAGCTATCCTTGTGTGTCCTTTACTTGCCCTGGTCAGCCTGGGTCATCTATCCCTGTGTGTCTTTTACTTGCCCAGGCCTGCCAGGGTCAGCTATCCTTGTGTATCATTTTACTTGCCCAGACCTTCCAGGGTCAGCTATCCCTGTGTGTTCTTTGGAATGGCACTTAGCCCTCCTTTCATTGGCATAATATAGCCAATTATATGTTGCAAATGCTGTTGAAATCCAACCAACAATCAGTTTATATGTGCTTGTTTGTTAATCCACATCTCCTGTCTGTCAAACTGTATATATTTATTTGTATTGTTTCTATTCTAGATGCATCAGACTGTGTTGGTGATTCAAATAACTTGCCAGTTACCTGGATCTCTGTAGGTGTAGGAGGTAGTGTTGTTCTTATTCTTATTGTTATAACAATAATTTGGAAAATGAAGTGTAAAAAGCGGACAAATTTAAATGCTGAACATGATTATTCCTCCATAAATTTCAAGACAAAGAAACAAAAGAAAAAGAAACGGCATGAGCCTGAGGCCCTCTATGACGTTGTGGATGTTACTAGTAAAAGGTTTGAGAAAGATTTAAATGATGGCAACATCTGAATATTTGCTTGTAGATAGTAGAACTTTTAATTGAACTTTAACCTTGTTACTCTTAAGTGGCTGTGAAAAAGACCTCATTTCAGTATTTGAAAGCTTCTTTTCTTGCATAAAGTACTTATTTTGTTATATAAATTAAAATTATGCATTTATACATTTGCTGTAAGCATTTCTAAAATATATGTCAGTGGGTTTTTTTAGCAGCTTGTACTCTTATTTACATATGACTAAAAAAACCCATAATATTTCTAAAAATTATATAAAAATTATTCAGTGCCTTTAAATATGTGAAATCATTACGTGTATCTGCTGATATCTAATCAATGTACAGTATTGTAAATTTTACATAATTGGATTATTTTCATGGTGAAATGCTCAAAGGTGTGTGTATGTGTGTGTGTCTGTCTCTGTGTGAATGTCTGTTTAAATTGTTGTATTGGTGGATGGAGAGAGATTTGGATAGATGGAAGGATGGAGGGGAGTAGATAAATAGGTAAATGTATATCTGTGTATTCATGTGGATAGATTAATACAAAAAATGAGATATTTATCTCAGTCTCTCCATGAATTATAGATAATAGAAATAAATGAGATATTTATCTCAGTCTCTCCATGAATTATAGATATTTTTCAACAATTATTGTCTTTTATGAACAACCTTTTTTTGATGTGTTTCGAGCAAAATAAATCAAAGTTACAATTATAAAATTGTCCCCAAAACAAAGTGAAGAGATCCATATTTGTATTTAATAATAATTTTTTATACAATTTTGAAATATATGAGAGATTCAAAGGCAATTACTGGGAATTTTTTTATTATAATGAATTGCATTGCAGTTTGTAAAATAAAAATTCTTCTGAAAACACATAAGCATAGGCAAAGTGAAAACTTATGCACAAAACATTTTACTAAATTAAACTACATTTAACATGTGTAGTTCTCTATTACTAGATATAATAAATTTTTCATTTGTTGTGCAAGTTGAACAATGGAGAAATGGTTCTGTAAGCTTTTAGACATTTGATTCTTTGACTTATTATGGAAAATATATATTCTTTTGAATAAAATATATTTTAAAAATATTATAGTTTATGTATACTGAATATTCACTATCACTTCATAATTTGTCATGACGGCTTTTTAAGTCAAGTAGGTTATCATTTGACTAGAACATTTAATTCATGTCTTTCTTATCCTGATGATGTTTTTCATGTATCAGTCACCTTTGTACATCAAGTAAGCTGATCCTTCACATTGCATACAGACATGTTAAAATTAAATATTGTGTGAAAACAACCACCTCATTTTAGTAATGTATATCTTTGGTAAAAATAATGGAAGCAATCTCAAGCTGTATCTCTATCATACTAAGTGCCTATCAATCTATACATATGCTGCCAATCTTTATGTCTGTCCGTATGTTTGATTGTTATCTATCTATATTCCTTTATATATATGTATCTATGTTGTGTAACATATCTTTATATCTATCAAACAAGAGTAATTTGTCTTTCTACTATTATGAGAGTTTTGGAAAGTCACTTCAGAACAATAATGCAAGCATATTTTATAGCAACCTACATTATCTACTCTTGTCATGTTTTGTTTCATTATATATAGTTGATTTACAGTAAAAATAGGTTTACAAGGAGTCTCACTTGTCATAAAATTACTTCCTTGTGTCCATAACCATGCCAGGATGAGATCATTATAAATAAGTATGGTACTGACCATATCACTCTGTGCTACTTGCTACCGTCTGTAGCAAGTCCTCCTCCTTCAGAATGAAAACTGAAAAGTGCTATATGAAGGTCATCTATGTATAACACAAATGATTCATAAGGATGTAGATATGTAGTAGAAAATATCCATATTGGATGAATATACTAGAAGTTGGAAAAGAAAGAAAGCCATAGGTATTGTTGATATTTTATTCGTTAATATCTTGCAAGATTCTACTCTTTAACATGAAATAAATATAACAATATGCAAACTTAATGAAGACACATGCATTTATGTATATGGTATGTATGAAATACATACATATATATATATATATATATATATATATATATATATATATATATATATATATATATATATATATATATATATATATATATATTACTTTCATTAAAAGAATCTGTATAATTTGTTTTCTAGACTATGAATTCCTGCAGCATTTTGTGTGTGTAAGATATCTCCTTTGTAAAACCTTGTGAAAAGGAATATTATTTTCCATATATAATTTATATGTGTTTTTTTCAGTAATAAAGGTGGTTAAATTTCAGACAACTTTCTTTTGTTTATTTCCTTTAGAATGTCTTCATTTTAGAATTTAGATCAACTTGTGGCTAAAATTACAATATCTTTTGGTTTATTTTGTTACTTGTACAATGTCTTCTTGTTAGAATTTAAATCTATGTGTGCAAAAATTAAGATATTTTTCTTTTGCTTGTTTAACTGCTCCACATTTTTTAATTTAAGTTGTTGTAGTTGTTATTGTAATTGTTGTTATGTGATTAACACCATTTTTTATCACATGATAGGCTATACATGACAGCTGGTTAGAATTCTCATGTACCCTCCCTTTGAAACTCCTGTAGAGAGAGATCAGATAGCAGTGAGCTGTAGAGGCAAGCGCCTTAGACCACTCAGCCAATGAGGCTTTATTTTTTTTAAATTGACTAAAGAATTTTGCTTAATTAACTTAAGAATTTAAGTCTACCTTTGGATAATGATCCAAAAGAACAGAATAGAAGCTTGAGTCAGAAGTATGGGTCACTGGCCCATAATACAGTTACAAAAAAGTATACAGTGCAAAGGTTAACAGAGCTGCAACTATAAAGAACTTTTATCTATGTGTAAAAACAACCAAGAAAAGTATATCATGTTATGTATATGGAATTAAATTGCTTGTGTGTTAGTTTTAAAAAAATTGTTATATTAGTTTTGTTTCATTGCATTTTATTGTATTCATATGATTCAATATTTTTTGCAAGTAAATTCTGTTTGTATAGAACATTAAAGCATTGCTTTTAGCCAACCTAGGTTTGCAAACTCATAAACACTAAGTGGAAATCATTGGCTGATTGTCATTTTTTGGCCCACATGTTACTCATGTGTAAACATTTTTTTTATTATTATTCATTTCTAGCATGAGAATCTGGTGGCCAGATAAAATACATTAGATAGTACTAGTCTAAGCTACGTGACAAATGGCATTTTTTTTTTATTGCAATGTTCAAGTTGGAAATTTTGTTTAGTTTGTCACATGAAATACCATGTGATCTAAAATCAAGCTTAGAACAGCCATTTGGTATTAAATTTGTTTAGTTATAAAAATACCTTAGGAGCTCAGAGGTAATTTCTGTTGTTGCCAATTTTGAGTTATTTGTTATTTAAGAATAATTTATATTCTCTGGAAATTAAGTGCTTCTTTAAAGTCTTGGACAAAGATATTCAGTGGAATTTTTTGGGAATTCTAAAGCCAGAATATTATTCTTGATTCACAAAATTAAAAAAGGAACTATTGTCATCAGTATTACCTCATCTGATGTCATTGCCTTCCATATTGGAACTTCATCGAGATTTGAACTTGGATTTAATTAGGACTGTTTAGTGATAGTACTTATATTTTTCAATTCTATGATTAATTTTGGATTATGTTCACAAACCATAAATCCTATATTATATATTTACTGTGCTTTCTAGAAAAATAATTTTTTTTGTTAACATTTACAAAGCTTTATGGCTTCACTCTTTTATTTTGTTATTTTTGTACAAGCCTACACATAACTAGAGAAAACTGGGGGCTTGTCCAGGATATTTGAATTTTGGCTAAAATATTTTAGAAAATTGTATTTTTAAATTTAAATCCCAAATACTATTTTACATTTTGTTTGAAATCTTTATTGAAAACAACGGGCTTTTATTCACAATGTGGAGACTTTTCTTTCTATTCCTACTCAGTAGCAGTTGAAAAAAGATGAGTTACTTGAACTTGCCAGAAAATATTTTTCTGAGGCAAAACCTTCCTTTTTGAAACAAGAAATTAATAACATTTTGATTCAATATTTGGTAGAGATGAATGTTATTTATAAAAGTGTTTTGGATTCGGTCAGTAAGTCAGTATCAGACTCTGACATGAAATTAAAGGAATTAAAAATCAGATAGATGATGGAATTGGAGTTAAGGAAGCTCAAGCTTGAGAAAGAGGAAAGAGAGAAACAATTGCAGTTTTAATTAGAAGAGAAGTGATTGCAATTGCAATTTGAAAAAAAGAGGGGAGAGAGACAAGAAGAGAAAATGATAAATGATTTTATAATGAGAGAGAGAGAGAGAGAGAGAGAGAGAGAGAGAGAGAGAGAGAGAGAGAGAGAATGATAAACAAATGAAATTACATTTTGAGAAAGAGGAGAGAGAGAGAGAGAGAGAGAGAGAGAGAGAGAGAGAGAGAGAGAGAGAGGAGAGGTAGAGAGATAAGCATTTACAATTTGAATAAGAGAAGTATGAAAGGAAATTTCAAAATTAAAATGAAAGAAATTGAGCTGGCAAGTGAAAAGCATGAACTCACTTCACATACAAATTCAAGTTTTGACTTTACAAGAAATCTCACGTTAGTGCCCCTTTCAGGGAAGAAGAAGTAAATAAATATTTTCCTCGTTTTGAAAAAGTTGCAGAAAATTTGAAATGGTCAAGGGGGTATTGGACTCTGTTACTACAATGGGTACTAATTGGTAAAGCTAGTGATATTTGATATTCAATGTCAGTACAAGAGTCCTATGATTTGGATAAGGAGTGCATCTTAAAGGGTTATGCATTTAAGTCCCTGAGGCTTATTTGCAAAAATTCAGAAACTATAAAAAAACAACCAGGACAAACACATGTTGAATTTGCAAGAGAAAAAGAGCAGTTATTTGAGAGATATTGCTTTGCCAAGAAAGTTGAACATGATTATGAAAGTCTCAAACAACTTGTATTACCCAAAGAGTTCAAAAACTGCATTCATCTTCTTGAAGAGCATAGGATTGAAACCATGGAAACTGCTGCTCTTGCCGCTGCTGAGTATTCCTTAACTCATAAATTTCCTGTTGTAGGCAAATTATTCACTCAGCAGTCTACTGGTCAAAAGGTATTTCAGCCTAATAATAATATTCCAACTAAACCTCAATCTGGCACAATTTCTAAACATCAAGCTTCTGATAAACTTAATTCAAAATCAGTCTATTCCTATAAGTACCTATTGCAAGACAAGTGGAAACATCATTTCTGATTGCTTCAAATTGAAATATAGGCATCAGAATCAAGATAGACCTATCCCAAATGTATTTCTAAGAGGTCATGGTCACAGTCATGTATTGAAAGCAATACATTTGTTGGGTCCAATAAACCCCAGTCTGATTTTATTATGGAAAATTATGAACTATTTATGTCAAAGGGTTCTATGTTACTCTTGGTGATTTGGCCAATCCTATCCCTATTAAAATTTTTAGGGATATAGTAGCTTCTCAGAGTCTTTCATTATCAGATACTTTGCCTTTTTCTGGGATGTCCTGTTCTGATGAGAGTGTTCTCATTCAGGTAGTAGAGTGTGGCTTTGTTACTGTTCCTCTTCATTCTGTAAATTTTTCATCAGACCTAATTTCAGGACATGTGACAGTCAGTATAGTGTAACTTTACAAATTGAAGGCATTCATTTGTTACTAGGCAACGTCCTACCTGGAGAAAAGGTTGTGGCTAATCCACTTGTAACTGACAAGCATTCTTTGCTTTAGAAAGTTGATCCTATTGAAAAAGAATACCCTGATTTATACTCAGCTTGTGCAGTTACTAGGACTATGGTAAATAAAGCTCTTGAGAAAAATTTTGATATGGAAAGTATTCCTTTAGCTGACACATATTGGTCAGGCTTTTGATGAGGTCACTTTCACTCATAATTTAGATCACTCAAAAGGTATTGATCACAATGGTACTCTTTTTAATGCTCATTTTCTTTTATATAACCAGGGTGATAAATGACGATCACTTGTCTTTGAACAGGAATAAGATCCTGAGATCTATTGATGTCAGAGGGCCATTAGTGAAACTGAAGCCTCTGTCATACCTGTCTGTTATTTCATTAAAAATGGAATTCTTATGAGAATGGAGACTTCTTGAGGTACCTGCTAATGGCGAGTGGTCAGTGGACTATCAAATTGTAGTTCTAAAACCTTACAGACAGGATAAACTTAGTTTGGACCATGAAACTCCTCTGGCGGGTCATTTAGAGATAAATAAAACTTATAAGAAGATCTTGACTCACTTTTACTGGCCGAAAATCAAAAGTGATGTTTGTAAATTTTGTAGATCTTGTAAAATTTATCAAATAGTTGGAAAGCCCAATCAGAAGATACGTAAGGCTCATCTACAACATATTCCTGCATTTGACAAACTATTTAGCAGAATTATGGTCGATTGTGTTGGTCCTTTACCTATTAAAACAAGTCAGGCAACTAATGTCTGTTGACCATTATGTGTGTGTAAACAAGATTCCTAGAGGCAATTCCTTTGAGGAATATTAAAACCAAAACCATGGTTAAAGCTTTGATAAAGATTTTACTCAGTTTGACCATTCTAAATCTGTCCAATTGGACAAGGGTCAAATTTTGATATGGAATTTTTCAGCAAGCTATGCATGAATTAGGCATTCAACAATTTAAATCTTCTGCCTACCACCCTGACAGCCAAGGGGCTTTAGAAAGATTTCATCAAACTTTGAAGAATATAATTCAGTCATATTGCTTTGATTTAAGTAAAGATTGGGATGAATGCATTAATTTACTGTTGTTTGCTTTTAGAGAGTCTGTTTAAGAAACCTTTAGATTCAGTCCCTTTGAACTAGTTTTTGGAAATACTGTTCATAGACTTTTGAAGTTCTTGAAAGAGAAACATCTTTCTAATGAAGATACTGAGCTTAATCTTTTTGACTATGTTTCTGATTTTAAGTACAAGTTGTCAAAGACTTTTGGGGTTACAAGAGCAAATCTGCACTCAACTCAGTCCAGAATGGAAATGAAATGTGATAAAAATTCAAGGGATAGGAGTTGTCAACCTGGTGATAGAGTTTTAGCTCTCTTGCCCATTCCACAAAATCCCCTTCAGGCCAAGTATTATGGTCCGTACATGGTTGAAAAGAAAGTAAATGATTTAAATTTTTATCATAAATACTCCTGGTAGGTGAAACTAAAAACAACTTTGCCACATTCACATGTTAAAAAAGTACATGTATATTAAAAGAGATAGCCAGGTAAATAATGCAATTAATTTAATTCCTGTCCCACCAACTGAGGATTTAAGTGAAGAAATTTAATTGGACTGTGTTGATCTTGGAGCAACAAATCTTTGGACTTCGAAAATTATGAAAAATCTGGACCAGAAACATATGCATTTACAACAGGAATAAAGGAATAAACTTAAACAGTTATTATTTGAATATGAGCACTTGTTTCCAGTTGTTCCTACAAGGACAAACAAACTGTTTCATGACATTGAAATTGTAGATTCAAAACCTGTAAAACAACACCCATAAAGGATGAACCTTCTCAAACAGGCATACTTGGAAAAGGAAATTCAGTATTGGCTGGAGAATGAATTCATAGAGCACAGTAAAAGAGATTGGAGTTCAACTTGTATACTTGTTCTAAATCCAGATAAAATTTTCTGTATATGTGCTGATTATAGGAAGGCAAACAGTGTGACAAAAACAGATTTGTTTCCATTACCAAGATTCATTGACTGTATTGACAGAATTGGAAATGCCAAGTACATCACCAAATTGTACCTTCTGAAAGGATTTTGGCAAATTCCAGTAATGGAAAGGGAAAAGAAATTTCAGCATTTGTGACTCCAGATGGAATATATCAATATAAAGTAATGCTGTTTGGGATGAAGGGTTCCCCAAGTACTTTTCAAAGCTTGAAGAATATGATTACTGCCAGTCTAGATAATTGTGATGCTTATATTGATGTCATCATCTACAACACCTGGAAAGAACATCTTGCCATGATTTGGAAATTCTTTGAAAGACTTGCTGATGCAAATTTGACAATTAATTTATCTAAAAGTGAGTTTTCCCATGCTTGTGTAACATTTTTTAGACATATTGTAGGTCATGGATAAAATAAACCTAAAGATGCTAAGGTCAAGGTTATGTCTGATTTCCCTGTGCCTGTCAATAAAAAGCAACTAGTATGATTTTTGGGTATGGCTGGATAGTATCAGAAATTTTGTTATAATTTTTTTAATATTACTGAATCCTGAACAAACTTGCTAAGTAAGAAAAACAGGACAAGTTTTTTTGGACTGAAAAAGGTCAGGAGGCTTTCGATACCATACTCAAAGTTGCCCTGGTTCTCACAGCTCCAAATTTCAATCGATCTTTTATATAATCTGTTGATGCAAGTGATCTTGGGGTTGGAGCAGTATCGATTAAAGAAGATATTTAAATGGTGTTGATTACCTAATGTGCTATTTGTCTAAGAAATTAAATAAGGAATTACTCAACTATCGAGAAGGAATGTTTGGCTTTAATATTGGCATTTCAGCATTTTGAAGCTTACATCTGCTCAGCTCCTTTCCCGGTTGTTGTGTATAGTGATCACAACCCACTTACTTTTATCAACAAGCTGAAAAATAAAAATCAAAGATTATTAAGGTGGAGTTTGTTTTTGTGAGAATATTATCTTAACATCAGACACATCAAAAGAAAAGACAATTTGATTGCAGATGCACTTTCGCACCTATATAACTATGATTTCAGATACACGTGTATAATTCATAAAGAGTTATTTTATATAATTTTGTTTTACCTCATGTATAATTTACATACAGTGAAAAGAAAGCTTTATTATATAATTATTTCTTTTTCTTTATGGGGAGAGTGTTATGTAAAAAAAATTAAATTGCTTGTGTGTTAGTTTTAAAATTCTTTTTTATTTTATTTTTGTTTCAATACATTTGTTGTAATAATTATTATCACAGGATTCAATATTTGTTCAAGTAAATTCTGTTTGTATAGAACATAAAAGCATTACATTAGCATTGTTTTTAGGTGACCTTGGTTTGCAAATTCATAATCACTAAGTGGAAACCATTGGCTGTTTCCAGGGTAATATTATGGCCCATGTGTTACCAATGTATAAACATTATTTTTCAATTTTAACATGAGTCTGAAATTTTAAAAGTGCTATTCTAAGCTACGTGAGAAGTTCAAGTTGAAAATCATGTAGTCTCTCACATGTGATTTAAAATCAGGCTTAAAACAGCCATTTGGTTTAAAATTAGTTTAGTCATTAAAAATACCTTAAGAGCTCAGAGGTATTTTCTTTTGTTACTAATTTTGAGTTATTTGCTATTTAGGAATAATTTATATTCTAAAGCCGGAATATTTTTCTTGATTCACAAAGTTCAAGGAACTGTTGTCATCAGTACTACCTCATCTGATGTCATCATCTTCCATATTGATACTTCATCAAGATTCAAACCTGGATTTAATTAGGACTGTTTAGTGATAGGCTTATATTTTTCAATTCTAAGATAAAATTTGAATTATTTTCACAAAGAATAAGTCCTATATCATATTTTTACAGTGTTTTCTACAGAAATAAATTATTGTTAAAATTTACAAAGCTTGTTGGCTTCACTCTTTTCTTTTGTTACATTTGTATGAGCCTTCAAGTAACATTGATAAGAACAATAAGCAATTTGCATTTCTCAAATCACTTAAAATTTATTTTGTAAGTTGTGTTACTTTCAGAAGTAAAGATTAAATTTTATATTTGTCATGTATGGAATTTGTTCTCCTATTGATGAATGTATTTTCATCCTAATATCATTATAGTTATAACATAAAAATAACATAGTATATTCATCCTATACTTACAATGGATAGAATGTTCATTTGGCTTAATCATTATTCATACTTATGTAGATCAATTTAGGGGAATGAGATTTTAAAATTACAAATGGATGTCACTATGTGTGGAACAGGAATTTATTATTAGGGTGTTACTATGGGATCACAGGAATTTAATATTAGGGTGTTACTATGGGATCACAGGAATTTAATATTAGGGTGTTACTATGGGATCACAGGAATTTATCATTAAGGTGTTACTATGGGATCACAGGAATTTATTATTAGGGTGTTACTATGGGATCACAGGAATTTAATATTAAGGTGTTACTATGGGATCACAGGAATTTAATATTAGGGTGTTACTATGGGATCACAGGAATTTATCATTAAGGTGTTACTATGGGATCACAGGAATTTATTATTAGGGTGTTACTATGGGATCACAGGAATTTAATATTAGGGTGTTACTATGGGATCAAAGGAATTTATTAAGGTGTTACTATGGGATCACAGGAATTTATTATTAGGGTGTTACTATGGGATCACAAGAATGTATCATTAAGGTGTTACTATGGGATCACAGGAATTTAATATTGGGGTGTTACTATGGGATCACAGGAATTTAATATTAGGGTGTTACTATGGGATCACAGGAATTTATTATTAGGGTGTTACTATGGGATCACAGGAATTTAATATTAGGGTGTTACTATGGGATCACAGGAATTTATTATTAGGGTGTTACTAAGGGATCACAGGAATTTATTATTAGGGTGTTACTATGGGATTACAGGAATTTAATATTAGGGTGTTACTATGGGATCACAGGAATTTAATATTAGGGTGTTACTATGGGATCAAAGGAATTTATTAAGGTGTTACTATGGGATCACAGGAATTTATTATTAGGGTGTTACTATGGGATCACAAGAATGTATCATTAAGGTGTTACTATGGGATCACAGGAATTTAATATTGGGGTGTTACTATGGGATCACAGGAATTTAATATTAGGGTGTTACTATGGGATCACAGGAATTTATTATTAGGGTGTTACTATGGGATCACAGGAATTTAATATTAGGGTGTTACTATGGGATCACAGGAATTTAATATTAGGGTGTTACTATGGGATCACAGGAATTTATTATTAGAGCATCACAATGGGGACAAATGGCAACCTAATGTCACTATGGTGGAGTGTGAATTTAATATTTGTGTGTCGCTATGGTGGAGTGTGAATTTAATATTTGTGTGTCACTATGGTTGAGTGTGAATTTAATATTTGTGTGTCACATTGGTGGAGTGTGAATTTAATATTTGTGTGTCACTATGGTGGAATGTGAATATAATATTTGTGTGTCACTATGGTGGAGTGTGAATTTAATATTTTTGTGTCACTATGGTGGAGTGTGAATTTAATATTTGTCGCTATTTTGGAGTGTGAATTTAATATTTGTGTGTCACATTGGTGGAGTGTGAATTTAATATTTGTGTGTCACTATGGTGGAGTGTGAATATAATATTTGTGTGTCACTATGGTGGAGTGTGAATTTAATATTTGTGTGTCACTATGGTGGAGTGTGAATTTAATATTTGTGTGTCACTATGATGGAGTGTGAATTTAATATTTGTGTGTCACTATGGTGGAGTGTGAATTTAATATTTGTGTCACTATGGTGGAGTGTGAATTTAATATTTGTGTGTCACTATGGTGGAGCGTGAATTTAATATTTGTGTGTCACTATGGTGGAGTGTGAATTTAATATTTGTGTGTCACTAGGGTGGAATGTGAATATAATATTTGTGTGTCACTATGGTGGAGTGTGAATTTAATATTTGTGTGTCACTATGGTGGAGTGTGAATTTAATATTTGTCGCTATGGTGGAGTGTGAATTTAATATTTGTGTGTCACATTGGTGGAGTGTGAATTTCATATTTGTGTGTCACTATGGTGGAGTGTGAATATAATATTTGTGTGTCACTATGGTGGAGTGTGAATTTAATATTTGTATGTCACTATGGTGGAGTGTGAATTTAATATTTGTGTGTCACTATGATGGAGTGTGAATTTAATATTTGTGTGTCACTATGGTGGAGTGTGAATTTAATATTTGTGTCACTATGGTGGAGTGTGAATTTAATATTTGTGTGTCACTATGGTGGAGTGTGAATTTAATATTTGTGTGTCACATTGGTGGAGTGTGAATTTAATATTTGTGTGTCACATTGGTGGAGTGTGAATTTAATATTTGTGTGTCACTATGGTGGAGTGTGAATTTAATATTAGTATGTCACATTGGTGGAGTGTGAATTTAATATTTGTGTGTCACTATGGTGGAGTGTGAATGTAATATTTGTGTGTCACATTGGTGGAGTGAATTTAATATTTGTGTGTCACTATGGTGGAGTGTGAATTTAATATTTGTCGCTATATTGGAGTGTGAATTTAATATTTGTGTGTCACATTGGTGGAGTGTGAATTTAATATTTGTGTGTCACTATGGTGGAGTGTGAATTTAATATTTGTGTGTCACATTGGTGAGTGTGAATTTAATATTTGTGTGTCACTATGGTGGAGTGTGAATATAATATTTGTGTGTCACATTGGTGAGTGTGAATTTAATATTTGTGTGTCACATTGGTGGAGTGTGAATTTAATATTTGTGTGTCACTATGGTGGAGTGTGAATTTAATATTTGTGTGTCACTATGGGGAGAATAGGAGTGTAGAGTGTAATATTAAGATGTCACTGAGGTGAATGGTAATTCAGTATTCGGTTTCACTGTGGCAGGGTGGGGGAGGAATGGGAATTTTATATTAAAATGTCATTATAAGGGTGGGTTAGAAATTAATATTAGGACATCATTATGGGAGTGGAAATTTAATATTAGAATATCACTATGGAGGATAGGATTTTAATATTGGTATATCACTATGGGGAGTGAAATTTAATATTGGAAAATCGCTATTGGGAGTGGAGATTTAATATTGGGATTTCAGTATAGAGAAATGGAAATTTTATATTGGGGTATCGCTGTGGGGAGTGTAAATATAATTTTGGTATATCACTATAGCGAATGGAAATTTAATATTGGGATATCAATATAGGGGAATGGAAATTTAATATTGGGATATCAATATAGGGGAATGGAATTTTAATATTGGGTTATAAATTGGGATGTTACTATTATGAGGAGATAGAGAGGGGTTTAATATTAGAATGTCACTGGTGTGTGTGTGTGTCTGTGTGTGTGTGTGTGTGTGTGTGTGTGTGTGTTGTAATAGGAAGTTAATAGCAGGATATCACTAGGTGGGCTATGAATTTATTTTATTAGGATCTCATTATTGGTGATTGGATTTAAATATTCGGATATTACTTATGGATGAATGGGAATTTAATACTAAGATGTCACAAGATGAGAATTAATTTATTGGGATGTTTCAATAGTGTGTCTGTGTGTAATGGAATAAGAATTTAATATTTAATATTAGGATGTAACTACAGTGTGTTTGTGTATAATGGGATAGGGATTTACATGTAATATTAAGATGTAACTACATGTGCCTGTGTGTAATGGGATACGGATTTACATGTAATATTAAGATGTAACTACAGTGTGCCTATGTGTAATGGGATAGTGATTTACATGTAATATAGGATGTAACTACAGTCTGCCTGTGTGTAATGGGATAGTGATTTACATGTAATATAGGATGTAACTACAGTGTGCCTGTGTGTAATGGGATAGGGATTAACATGTAATATAGGATGCAACTACAGTCTGCCTGTGTGTAATGGGATAGGGATTTACATGTAATATAGGATGTAACTACTGTGTGAATGTATGTAATGGGATAGTGATTTACATGTAATATAGGATGTAACTACAGTGTGCCTATGTGTAATGGAATAGGAATTGAATATAAGGATGTCACTACATTGTGTCTGTGTGTAATGGAATGGGAATTTTATATAAGGATGTCACTACAGTGTGTTTGTGTGCAATGGAATGGGAATTTAATATAAGGATGATCACTGGGGACAAGGATAGTAATTTAATATTAGGATGTTGCAGAGGTAGGGGAATAGGAATTCAATATTAGTATGTTGCAGGGGAAGGTAAAAAAGGAATTTAATATTTAATATTAGGATGTTGCAGGGGTAGGGGAATAGGAATTCAATATTAGGATGTTGCAGGGGTAGGGGAATAGGAATTTAATATTAGGATGTTGCAGGGGTAGGGGAATAGGAATTTAATATTAATATTAGGATGTTGCAGGGGTAGGGGAATAGGAATTTAATATTAGGATGTTGCAGGGGTAGGGGAATAGGAAATCAATATTAGGATGTTGCAGGGGTAGGGGAATAGGAATTTAATATTAGGATGTTGCAGGGGTAGGGGAATAGGAATTTAATATTTAATATTAGGATGTTGCAGGGGTAGGGGAATAGGAATTTAATATTTAATATTAGGATGTTGCAGGGGTAGGGGAATAGGAATTTAATATTAATATTAGGATGTTGCAGGGGTAGGGGAATAGAAATTTAATATTTAATATTAGGATGTTGCAGGGGTAGGGGAAAAGAAATTTAATATTTAATAAGATGTTGCAGGGGTAGGGGAATAGAAATTTAATATTTAATATTAAGATGTTGCAGGAATAGGGGAATAGGAATTTAATATTAATATTAGGATGTTGTTGGAGTAGGGGAAAAGGAATACAATATTCAATGTTAGGATGTTGCACGGGTAGGGGAATAGAAATTTAATATTAGGATGTTGCAGGGGTAGGGGAATAGGAATTTAATATTAATATTAGGATGTTGCAGGGGTAGGGGAATAGGAATTTAATATTTAATATTAGGATGTTGCAGGGGTAGGGGAAAAGAAATTCAATATTAGGATGTTGCAGGGGTAGGGGAATAGGAATTTAATATTAGGATGTTGCAGGGATAGGGGAATAGGAATTTAATATTAGGATGTTGTAGGTGTAGGGGAATAGAAATTCAGTATTAGGATGTTACAGGGGTAGGGGAATATGAATTCAATATTAGGATGTTGCAGGGGTAGGGGAATAGGAATTCAATATTAGGATGTTGCAGGGGTAGGGGAATAGGAAATCAATATTAGGATGTTGCAGGGGTAGGGGAATAGGAATTCAATATTAGGATGTTGCAGGGGTAGGGGAATAGGAATTAATAAATTAGGATTTTGCAGGGTAGGGGAATAGGAATTTAGTATTAGGATGTTGCAGGGGTAGGGGAATAGGAATTCAATATTAGGATGTTGCAGGGGTAGGGGAATAGGAATTCAATATTAGGATGTTGCAAGTGTAGGGAAATAGGAATTCAATATTAGGATGTTGCAGGGGTAGGGGAATAGGAATTTAATATTTAATATTAGGATGTTGCAGGGGTAGGGAAATAGGAATTTAATATTAGGATTTTGCAGGATAGGGGAATAGGAATTTAATTTTAGGATGTTGCAGGGGTAGGGGAAAAGAAATTCAATATTAGGATGTTGCAGGGGTAGGGGAATAGGAATTCAATATTAGGATGTTGCAGGGGTAGGGGAATAGGAATTCAATATTAGGATGTTGCAGGGGTAGGGGAATAGGAATTCAATATTAGGATGTTGCAGGGGTAGGGGAATAGGAATTTAATATTTAATATTAGGATGTTGCAGGGGTAGGGGAATAGGAATTTAATATTAATATTAGGATGTTGCAGGGGTAGGGGAATAGGAATTTAATATTAATATTAAGATGTTGCAGGGGTAGGGGAAAAGGAATTTAATATTAATATTAAGATGTTGCAGGGGTAGGGGAAAAGGAATTTAATATTAATATTAAGATGTTGCAGGGGTAGGGGAATAGGAATTTAATATTAATATTAAGATGTTGCAGGGGTAGGGGAAAAGGAATTTAATATTAATATTAAGATGTTGCAGGGGTAGGGGAAAAGGAATTTAATATTAATATTAAGATGTTGCAGGGGTAGGGGAAAAGGAATTTAATATTAATATTAAGATGTTGCAGGGGTATGGGAATAGGAATTTAATATTAATATTAAGATGTTGCAGGGGTAGGGGAAAAGGAATTTAATATTAATATTAAGATGTTGCAGGGGTATGGGAATAGGAATTTAATATTAATATTAAGATGTTGCAGGGGTAGGGGAAAGGAATTTAATATTAATATGTCACTATGGAGAGAACCATTTAATTAACAATGAAATGTCAGACAGACAGAAAAGGTGAATTTTACATTTGGATGTAAGTATGGAGGAAAAAGGGAAATGTAACATTAGATGTCAGGAAATTTGACATTGAGTGTCAGTATGAGGGGACAAGGAAAATTTAACATTATGATGGAGCTGTGCATTTTAGCATGAAGTCTTCATGCCAACATTTACATTGTGCTACATATATAGATAATGATTTCGCAGCTGGCTACAGTAGTTAGATACACAGATGGGTGGAGTCAAATGCAGATAGATACCAAGAGTGGTAAAAACTCTCTCTCTCTCTCTTTTTCTCTCATTCTCTCTCTCTCTCTCTTTACATATATATATATATATATATATATATATATATATATATATATATATATACACACAGAGAAAGACAGAGGTCCATGCATAGATAAAATATGGCAGAGAGAAAATACATTATGGCTCTATGTGGTTATGTGCAACTGAATTTTAATATCTAAGAGAGGGAGGGTGGGAGGGATATATATATATATATATATATATATATATATATATATATATATATATATATATATATATATATATATATATATATATATATATATATGCCATAATTAACTGTATCATTCAATCTAATGCTGGTCTCCAGGGAAATTATATTTAGGACATTAATATACAAATAAAACCCAGTCATAAAGAGAAGACAGATACTATCATCAATATTTAACACAAATGACATTACACTTAAGAAAATACAAGTTTGTCCAGAGAACATCCATGTATTTGATCCATTATTATAATCTAGTATGAGCAAGCTAGGTATTGCTTATACTCGATGAACTGTAATATACAGTGCTTTTTCTTTTAATTCAAGACCTATTAAAATAAAAACTAGTCAGTCATAAAATGTATGTAAGTTTAATGACTGAATTAAGATAACTGTGTCTTCTATATAAAAAGTGGGCCCAGTGATCATGTCATGTACTGTTGGATGGAACATTTAATTCTGAAGAACTAAAGAGTCATTAGAAACTAAGGTAATTGTTTCAAGAGATCTTAATGGAATAAAATTAGTATGAACTCATCACCATTCACATATACATTATGGTATATGTATATATGTATGTATGGATGCATGTATGTATGTATGTATGTATGTATGTATGTATGTATGTATGTATGTATGTATGTATGTATGTATGTATGTATGTATGTATGTATGTATGTATGTATGTATGTATGTATGTATGTATGTATGTATGTATGTATGTATGTGCATGTGTGCATGTGTGCATGCATGCATGTGTGCATGTGTATGCATTCATGAATGAATGTACGCATGTAATCATGCATGCATGTAGTACTTTATGGCACCTCAGCACAAAGATGGCTATGTAATAACAACAAAAGGTTATGTTT
The DNA here is from genome assembly GCA_016746295.1 of Potamilus streckersoni. Taxonomy (NCBI): domain Eukaryota; kingdom Metazoa; phylum Mollusca; class Bivalvia; order Unionida; family Unionidae; genus Potamilus; species Potamilus streckersoni. Next base: position 617,800 of record JAEAOA010001560.1, on the reverse strand, counting down.
CAAAAGATCACATGGAACTATACTAGAGATGATGCAATGGAACTCGAGAGCTGTCTTGACGAAAATGATGAAATGATCCTATAAACTTTGTCATTAGGAATCAATCACTAAGATAAAATTATATACAAACAAATGTTAGTTCAAATATAATTCACCTTCTCAAAGGCTCTCAATGGAAACATGATGATATACAGAAATTGTGTAAAGCTTTATTACGGTTTCAAAGACATGAATCAACATAAAGAGAGAATACACCTGTTTTTTTTTCTTCTTCAAAAAACAACTTTTAAATACGAAAATAATTTATATTCAACTTTTGTATTGTTTGCACTAATCCCAAAAATCTTTGAATGAACTGGACTAAGTATCTGTTGTGTGAACAACTCTTTCACAGGAAAAGTGTTTTTTTTTAAAAGACATTTTTGCTATAAACAAGCAGAAAACATATTTCATGGATATCGATTTAAAAATGGACTTCATTTCAAGAGTGTCCATGCATGCACATCAGTACTGCTACTGAAGCCAATGCCACCACCAAACAAGCCTTGGTGGTGCAAGTATGATGTAATCAGTAAAATGCGGTCAGAGTCATTGTAGAACCTTTGAAGGAAATGCCATCACATACATTCGAAGCACCTCTTTCCTGTGAGCATTAAATAAACTGACTGAATAAGAATTGCAAACAATTGTAGTGCTTCTTCCTCACAGATACATTTTGGAGACTCGAACATCCAGCTAAATATGAAGAATAAATCCTCATTAAGAAAGACAGGCTTTTAAATCAATATTACCTGCTAATGAAAAAACATTGTAGATCCTAATGTCATCCTTGGAAATTTTGGTTAGAATTTAATTAAAGAAATCGGTTTGTTTCAATAGCCTCAAAGTATTGCATTGCTATTAGTGATGATGCATCATGGAACCGTTGTTATGTCACTGAGATTATTGTAAATGATAATTTCGTAAAAACCAAGAATCACCAATCTGGCATTTATGATATGATAGCTTCATTGAACCTTGGTTCTTTAGCCGATGTGCCTTCAAATAATTGATGATGGTCTGATTATCTTATTTTGTCAAAGTTTACTTAGTAGTCCAGATTTAGCTGTATTCCAGTAAGTGGTTCCAGAGAAAACTTGGCAACAAATATTTGAAAGTTTAGTCATGAGGAATCTGTAAAGCAATGTTGCAATTTGTTTTAAATCTCAAAGTAAAAGGTTTTTTTTTTAAATGTCAAATGTAAGAGTTCAAAACCAACATAAGATCTACACATCTCTCCATAGATATTTAAATGTTCTACGAAATTTCTGTGTAGATCAGTATTGCAATACCCCTACTTACTTTGTTGGTGTGGTTTACCTGATTTTGGTTATCGTTATCTAGAGATGATCGCCAGAGGTGTAATTTGCCTGGAACAAAAAAATATCAATATAAAGTGTGAAAATTATGGGTGGAATAAATAAATCTGAGCAGATATATAGAACGGAATAACACTAGCCCACGTTACAAATAAAGACAAAATTTAATCAAAATTCATAGCAATTCAATTCATAAACATATGTGATATTGCATTAGGATTGAAAATACACTTTTTTGAATCAACTTATTCAAGAAATTTCAAATACAAATATGATTATACCAATAGCCGATCTGTTAAACGATAGAATTAATGCATCATTGAATCGAGTGAAAGATAACAAAAATACTGCATTGTATCGATTAATAACCTGATGTCTTGACTCATTCCTATTCCACAGTGACTGTCCCTTTTGACGTCCTTATTCCGGTAAGTATGGGTCTTATATACGTTTTCCCTTCCTTTTCTATATTCTCAGGTATCACCCTACTCTCGGCCTTCTAACTTTGTGTAGCTCCTTTAGGTTTGTAAATACGTGGGATGTCCCGTCACGTCAGGTTAATATGTCTCGAGAAGCTATCCCACCTTGTAAAAATATAAAAAGAACAACCTAAATCTTATGTCACAATAAACTGGAGGAAAAGATCAATACTCTCTCGTTATGTCAGATATGGTTCTATCGAAATACAAACAAATACCAAGGCTATCTAGTCTAATTGGCTATGACAAGCCGTATACAAACCTAGTTTTACAAAATTAATGGTCCTGTTAATGGCTATTTCAACACCACACCAATTCATTACTTCCAGACTAGTCTCCATTACACAAAAGAATGAACGAAATTCCTTACACTACGATATTTATAACAAATACTCACAATAAAATCGTTATCATATGTTACCTCATATAAAGACACAGATTCTCGTAATCTCAACTAAAATAAAGCATGAAGTTTTAGATACATAATTTCCTATATAAAACAAGGCATGAAATTCTAGATACATAACTTCCTAGAATAATAGAGACTATATCTTCAAACAAGTCTTCAAAGTATATATAAATAAAAATATAACTTTCGGACTCGGATAAACGAACTCAACACAGTTATACCATATCAAGAAAATTTATCTACGAATTTAAACAAATAAATCCATTTAAATGCAAGCAAATAAACCAACAAATAATCATAGTCATCATCATGATCTTCAACGCCTGTGGCTCCTGTTTGGGGTTTAGGCCGCCAACAAGCTCTCTCCCGGTGTTGAACAAATCTCTCCAGCAGTCCCCATGTGTAACTTGTCTTCTTTAGGTCCCGCCGCCATGTGTTTCTTGGCCGGCTTTTCTTTCTTTTCTCCTGTGGGTTCCAGGTGAGTGCTTGTCTGGTGGTACTGGATGCAGGCTTATGGAGTGTGTGGCATATCCATCTCCAGCGTCGTTGGAGATTTTCTTCCTCTGCAGGCTGTTGTTGCGTTCGCTGCCACAGTTGTTCGTAAATAATCATAGTAGAATCTACGAATTACGTAAGATTGTTTCAATTAACTTGTGTTTTCAATCTCTTACTTTCCAGAATTGTGCCTCAATATTTCCTGACAATCGTTTCTCCTGGATGATTTTACGAGTGAATTTACTTCTTAAATCACTCTGAGCCTTCTTACGCTTGTTTTTTCTTGTAGAAAAGTGTTGACTAATTTTAAAATTTGCTATTAGCACATTTAATCTGAATTTCACATGAAACCACGCCCACTTTCACTGCGTGTCCAATGCAAATAACATATTTTTCCCGTCTTAACTAAGCTCAAACAATGCACGTCGTCTGAAAACCATCGCTTACCCAATTGATTCATGGTAACTTTCAGAAATAACAGTTTTCATACAGATAAGAATTTGACTACTATCGTGTTCAGTTTAAACAAATGTAGCCTTAATTGACTATCGCTAAATCCATGACGGAGAGCGCGCCAATCCGTGCATTATGGCGATTAAAATGCACGCAGGTCCCTATAAATCTAATTAATCGTGCATGTGTCCAACTAAATGTTTCCTAAAGAGATCAACATAAAAATTTCCTCCATTACAAGTAGCATATAATTTTGGGTGGTTTTTACTTTTGATGGGTGGTCTTCTGTTTCACCATATAATTTTCTGCGGTTTACAGACTGAGGGATCTGCTAAAACATGGGAATGGTGAGTAAAGGTAAAATCTTGATATTTTGGTTCTTGGGTATTAGGTGTATTGAGTAAAATAATTACGATATAAGCAAGCACAGATCATTGCCAGGAATACGATCGTCATGGAACCTTCAGGTAAGCTAAACACATAGTGTTTTCGTTTCTCAAAAGAAGCACATGAGTTTCCTTGAATTTATCAGCAAGAAAGGGCTAAATATAAAGAATTGTCGTAAACTCTACGTTTTAGGATAGAAATCTGTGTCAAGAAACTGATAAATGTTAAAACAAACCAGGTTTGCATGTTAAAACATAATATTACAAAATACTTTTCTAATGTGATTTTTACGACGGAAATAAATCGGGCAGAATAAATACTAGTCCCTTGTTTTAGATCATGCTAGGTTACATCAAAAACATGGCGCACATCACAAACTCTTATTTGGATATAGCAAAAAAGATTATACCCTACCCGTGAATTTCGAGGAGCTTTTAACATATGGTGTTTTCATTTCAAGTTAAAAAAAGAAGACATAATTAAGTCACCATGATTATTAACGAAGTATAGGAAACTATCAATCATTTAAGATATTACGTCAAATAAAAATAAGAAGCAAATAAATATGTACTTATTCTCTGCGTCGCACACTCTACAAATTTTGTCGTCAAAAATCGGACGTAAAACACTATAAATAAAAATCGTAAACAGACTAAATCAAGGAGTTTGCAACCACTAACTACGGCTGATCTATATGAGTTTCGTAATGCGATTAAATATTAAATTCATTACATTAAATTCTGTTATCCGCACGAGTACAGGTGCGGCGTATTACATTGAAATATAAATATTAGAGAAAGGAAGTTAAAAAGGAGACACGGATGCTCTATAAATACTTTTCTATTTCAGTTCGCACATGATGATAATCAAATACATGAAAATGAGATTTCTAACTTTAAATGTACCCATTTTTGATGTACGTGTGTTAGTGGGATTGACTGTTATCACAGGACGAAAGCGCTCGTGTATTTTAGAGAGAGTGCTATATAGTACTGGACCAGTGAGTGATTCGGTGCTAGTTTCTTAGAAGTAAGATCTCACATGACAGTTTTTTTTTTGGCAAATTGTCATCCGACGATGATCTATTGCAGAAAAATGATCATAATTTTACAATAAAGATACAAATAAAAACTAACTAATCATTTTTGTTGAAAGGATGTTTGTACGATTCTGACTAATGTAAAAGGTTAATTCCTTATGCAACTGATGGTTTTGGTACTGTACCTATACTACCACCAGCCCCTCTTTTTACATTCATTTTTGACAGAAAAGAGCTATTTTTAAAATGTCCTGTGAGAAGCCGTCTAACAGAGCCAGTAAGTACCTTATTCATCTTGAAAGTTAACTAGTACTATAACAAATTAACATACTTTTCATCACACCTCAACCATGTAGATTTTTAGATATTTACCTCTGTAGCAGACACATGTAAATACGTAAGCCAAGTCAGATGCACATTTGCAGACCGAATTACGCATTTGATCTCCAATGCTAGTCTGTGACAGGAAGTCGCCAACAAGGCATCCCATTTACAAGCCTAACTCAAAGTAAATGTAAACCACATTACATATTTAGCTTAGGTATGAATTTATAAATGCTATGGTTGTGATAATTAGGCTCATGCTTCTACCTTAAAAATTAGGTAGGTGTCAAAATACGAAAATATCCAGTGAGATCTTAAGGGAAATAAAATAAATATGGTGGCTGCTGACCGGAAGTAAAATAATCTTAAGGGCCACCTAATAAATCACTAGGATTTGACATTTGTTAAATATTTTAATAAACTGTGATCCAAAGTATGATTCTTTTAACAATATGTATATTTTATGTCATATATCATCTTCAAGCGATAATAACAGGCTAATACAGCGTTCTTCAATAACTGAGACTTTCTTTAAATACAACATTTTTGGTAGAGGAATTTATTTTTCGAAGTCCCTGATACAGTTTAATTTTAACCTCTCTTCTATAAATCCATACTCTGGCCAATTTGTTTAAACCTAGAAAGAATTTCAGAAATGGGCAAGAGATGCTTTCATTTTGCAAGACAAATATATTTGGCCAAAGCATAAAGTAGTTAAAAAGTAGTTAAACATTTTTTTTAGAAAGGGAATCGTTGATATATTATTGGAGTCAAAATAGAATAGTACTATTTCTGCAAAAAACGTAGTATTTATCACAACGAATAATATTTTACATTAAAAAAAATTTTAAAAATATAATGCAGTATCTTCGGTATTTCTGTTTTTATCGTAAAACATCCTGTTGTTTACTCAAAGATCAGTAAACTGTTGGGAAATAAAATATAAAATGAATTCAAGGACCGTTTAACCAAAGAATCCAACTAGACAAGAAAGCTAAAAAGATCTGTACAAGAAGTTTATATCAATGACGTTATTCCATAATGGCAGGCAGAGGTAGTCAATTTACAAAATACGAGAAGGATAACAATATATATTAATTTGCGAAAAATATGTATGACTGACAAAATGAATGAACGAATGGTGGAAACACATTCACACACTGATATATATATATATATATATATATATATATATATATATATATATATATATATATATATATATATGTATGTATGTATATATATATATATATATATATATATTAACCATAAAGATACAGTTCATAAAGGAAAATATTTTTATTTTATAAGAGAAAGGTTAATGAGCTGCTTGTAAAAGAGAGAACTGGATATTTTCACGCGTACCAAAAAATACTTTTGTAAATAGATAGTTGTAGTAGAACCATGAAAAACAGCATGCATTACTATTCCACCAAGATGAATGCAGAAAATTTGTAGCTGTAATGCCTCATTTCCGGAGTGATATAGTAATACTTATCATAGATCCATATACATCATGCTGGTTGAGAGAAGCAAAGATATAAAAATGATCTGAAGTCTGGATTAATATATTTTGTTATCTAACAAGTGAACAAAAGAAAATCGAAGAAGTGAGAAATTTGAGGACTTAAAGGTTCAATCGTGTTTGTGGTACAATGATTTTGTAAAACTACTTCCAGTTTTATATTAATGTGTTAAAATGTGCAAGTAACACTAACGCTATTAGAAACTGTACATGTTACACGGACACTGCTATATCAAATGCAAGAACTGGATAATAATAATAATAATAATAATAATAATAATAATAATAATAATAATAATAATAATAATAATAATAATAATAATAATAATAATAATAATAATAATAATAATAATAATAATAATAATAATAATAATAATAATAATAATAATAATAATAATAACAATAATAATAATAATAATAATAATATATACGAATATTAATGTGAAAGGCGTGTATAGGTGATAAAACCATAATGTTATAAATGAAAATGATCCAAATGAAAATACACTCGAATGTGATAAGACCGTAACTAAATGTTAAATAGCTTGATATAACGGAATAAAAGCATTATACATCATGAAACACAAAGGATAATTAATAGACTATTGCAAATTCTGCCCCAAAAAATTTGGAAAGGAGAAAAATGTAGATAAAAAGTGGTTTTCTTCAAAATAGATAAATTGCCATTATATGTAGATGCATACAAAGATATAAGAGAACGATAATAAAGAATTACCTTAAAAACAAAGAGGCTGACAGTCTTAATGTTCAAAAGTACTTTTTGGTATACCACTAAAACATTTGTATCCGCTAAAGAGATCACAAATACAGACCATAAGAATATAACCTTTATAATTATAAACATTGGTTTCAGAAATGACCTGTACAGAGAAAGGATATGAATGTATTTGAAAATGAATTCGATATATCTGTAAATGTGTATGAAATGCTAGATTATCATGAAGAGAAGATTTATAGTGCTAGTTAGAATGGCACCAAAGAAAGAGAATACGATGCTGGAATGCTCATTTTATCTGGAGGAGAATAATGTCAGTATTGTGAAATTAATTATTTGTCATGGTTCATCTCATCTTAGACAAACCAAAAACAACAACATACAAAGTAAATTTAGAACCAAAACAACCAAGAAAAATTAAAGACGTAAAGAAAAAAAAAACCCAGAAAAAAACGAAAAAATTCAAAGACAAAAATAAAGTAACCAGTTTTTGTTTTGTAACATGTATAAACATAACAGCAAAATATAACCCATCAAGCGCTTTGCATATAAATTAAGGCAGTACGAAATTACTATAGACCTATACTTTACAGTGGAGGAGCTTCTTTTCAAATGGAATATTTACGAATTACATCAGCATAAGTGTATCGACATACTAGACCAGATGATGGTGTTGAAATAATTATTACGAAGGAAGATACAATGCATACTAATTCTACAAAGGTGAAACAAAATGAACTTGTAGATCTCTAAGACCGAACGATATTATGTTCATTCAATTTGCAGATAATGAATATTATTTTAGTTATATGCATCCAATTATTCATAATTTTTGACGTTTCGAGTTGCAACTAATTTTTAGATCATGGCTTAAAACCGAGCCTGATTAAGAGGTATAACCCAAAATAGCAGGGAATTATGGCAAAAATATTTCATTCAGTAAAGATGGCTTTGTTGACATCTTTCAAGGAAACAGAAAGCATACATTTATATCGAAAGAAGAATTATAGTTAAAGATAGTTAAAGGTTTATAGTGATTCATTACATGAAAGGACGGTACTGTTGTGAGACGGTAAAATATTTGAATGAAATGGAGGAATTTTATTAGGCAGGAAAGATACCCATGTGAATATAAGGACGACATATGACAGGTTACAAGATACCAAATTACAATCAACAGAAATATTTCACTAATGTCTTATAGGTGAATGAGAGAATATAGAAGATGTTTAAATTAAATTAAATAAACATTTGGTGATATTTAATATCGTAAATTATAGAGAATACGGTTGGTCAGCTTCATTTATTGTGCACTAATTATAATTAACCTTTATGAACAGTCCATGTGAAAATTCATGACTGTCAAAAGATTTTAGATGGAATCCAAATAATAAATCAAAATCAAAATACAAACGTTATGAATTGAAAATATGGCAATAAAATTTTTAGATGTGGATTTAGACGTTTACTGCTTCGACATGATTAATTTAGTTTTTTTCTTCTTAGCATCGGAACAAATAATACAAAGTATGCAATATACATAACAATCATTCAACCACATCTAGTAGATGTAAATAAGAGGAACAAAACCAATATAATAAGTTATCATATACATGGAAAAGCAATGACAAATGTGTTCATCAAAGAAATTAAAGGTTTTATTCAGTAGGATTAAAGTTGAACAAGGTAGATAAAGTAGTATTATTTAATCAACAATATTGGACCGAAGCATACATAGAAATGAAATACAAATTAAGACCAGAATAATTAATTATTTTGTAAGAATTTTATAAAACTAATTAAACTTTGGATTTGGAAAACAGTTGGAAATTTTACGTAAGAGGACAACTAAAAGCTATGCTCAAAAGAGAAAAAACATTAGAAAGGGTTATTTTTCACACAGAGAAAAATAATAAAGAATAATAAAGGAACATATGGTTTGAGCAAGTATATGAATAACAGTAATCAAGTCAACGAAGAATATTTATTGAAGATGCAAAATGTTGGACAGAAATAACAAATAAATAAATGTAATTAGTTGCTATAAAACATAATACAAGCATTTTTGTCCATGATTTGAAACATCACATACGATCATGTTGTGAAGTTCTTTTAAATACAACACTACCTTTTTTACAAACATGAATAGTTTATGGATTGCTCGTGATATCAAAATTTCTAATAAAAATTGGGAAACAATGTAAATGCCTCAGTGAAAGCAATCCACTATTTTATTTTATCACATTTTAATTTATTTCATGAGATAAATTTTAGTCTCTTACGAAGTGAATTGTTTTAGTTTGTTTAATAATGTAATCAAAATAAAAATGAACACCTATGATGTTTCTTTTTATTTTTTCATCTAAAGTTTCCTTTATAATTTCTTCAAACATTGTGTTGTTTGTGTTCGTCTGATTATAATTTTCAACTGGACACATTTATTGTATTGACTAGTGATATTCTGTGTTTCCATTCCCATTTTCCTTTACGTATTCTAATGTCTCCTAACTCGTATATCACGTTCACTTTTAAATCTTTCAGTTGAACTACTGTGCGCATGTTGTATATATGTCAAATTCGTTGTAAATACTACCATTCACATTATTTCATTCCTAGATTTATTTAAAACATGTGTTTCAGAATGTTTGTATATGTGAAAGAAAGTAAACTCAATGAGTTAAATTATGCCTTGTTCCTTGCACGTGATACGGAATGGTAGTTTGGTAAAAAATTTCTCTTTCTTCCTGCACATTATCATTACTCGTCTTACACTCGTTCATGAGAATCAAGTATAAAATTTTGTTAAAATCATATTTATTGCTACATCATAAAGATGTTGTGGCATAATAAATAAATTCCATTTCTGTCTTCTCCATTACCGCAACAAGCAGTGGAATCTGAAGCAATTGTATCATAATGGATATAAATATTATCAGTTCATATGTGGGGTTAACACATTACATAACTTCAGATGATTGTGCTAATATAATGGTAAATCTAAACCCCCGAGGAATACAAAATGGTTATAGTGGACTATGATGCATCAAAATCAGGAAGCTAAGTGGCATTGTGAATTTCTGAAGTGTGCGCATTATCAACCACTGATTGAATCTTTCTCAGTTTTTCACTCACGACAACTTGTTCTGCTTGTAATAGCATATGTTGGAAACCTATTAATCGGAAAATATCATGAAACTATTACGGTCATGTATTTTAAAATACCGTCATTAAATGGTTATGTCGTTAAGAGTATTCTACCCAAAGTATTACCCACTGAGATTTTAGCCTCTCCTTTCACCTTTGCATCAAACGATCTAAAACTTATCAGTGAATTACAATTATCACACTCGGTGTTAACCTAAGTATTACGACGTGCAGTGTTCTTTAGGTTTAATACTAACGGGAGTATGTGAAATAGAATGATATGAAGGATTATGTAGGTATAAATTCAGAATTATTAATAATCAAGTAATCGTAAAATTCTGAAATGATAACAGCAATTATCGTCATGAAAATATAGTTTAAATTTTGCATCACGTGAATCAACGCCATCTTGATTTATCTGATTATACGCAATACTGAATTCGTACAGACATGAGCTTATGGCTTAGGTCTTGTTTTCTTTTCAGACTCATGTTTCGTATTTTAGATTTTGTCTTTAAATGTTCTAGTTCGACATAACAGATGGGATATTGACATAAATATGTTTATTTTTTAATAAACTATGGCTTAGTTGTAACAGAAATAATCCTAATTTAGATGCCAAAAGCCTCAGTGACGTATCTAATACCATTTGAGGTAATGCAATCAAATATAATCTTCCGTTAACATCGTAACGTGTTCACATCACTAACTAGTATAAACTTACTAATGAATGACTTTACTTTATTATAAAATTTAATAATTGCTTTGATATATTTGCAAATCTGGCATTGACAAATATTTCATACGCTGTTTTAATTTGCTTTTCATCAATGTTTCTACCTCCATGTTAGTTCAGTTTCTATCAGAGGTCTTTTAGTATGCTTCATTTGCAATACTAATTTTCAGTGTTTTTTATTATTCTTCAGTTTCATCATAAGTAATGGCACTATTTTTTTTCCTCTTCAATTAAATAATTTTTGTTCTAGTTCAAGTAATTTCCCAACGGTCGAAGTTCATCGAGAATCGTTAGTTAATAAACGTATAAACGATTACTTGCAAGAAAGTCATGATGAAAAAAATAAGCTGTCCTAGGAGAGATGCAAAACTTATCGCCAATATCGTCACGTAAACTTAACCAATAATTCAAAATAATAGATCATAATTGCTTGAAAAATAGAAGAACAACCATTAGATGCGAAATGATGTTATTTAAGATAGCGCATATGTTTATGACATAAATGAAAACAAAATACAAGTATCAGATAAAAATAATGCAAGAAAACTTTAGCATAAAGCATCATAAAAGTCGAACCTGCAGATGAATAGACAATAGTTAATGAGTTGACGAAAACTTTTTTTTTGTTTTCCAAGTGATCGGTTAAAACATAGTAAAATTAAAATACTCCTACTTTCACAGTAACATATAAATATCAGGAATGGTAAAAAAAGACTTGTAAAAGAAACGGCACAGCCTAAACAAAGTTGTGCAACTCAATTTAATTATTTTTTTTAGAAACTACAGTTATGAATAGGCAACCGATGCAATATATTGCGGAAACAGATAAGACATTATTGGAAGAAGCGTTGAGCGATGCACTCTAAACATGATGAGTAGTAAAAAATGGAAGTGCCAATTTCTGTGAATCGTTTGGTAAACTATACGAAGCTTTTATTAAGTTGTCTTCTTGTAATAAAGCTACAAAAAAGAAAGATATTATCAAAAAGGTGCTTTTCTGTATGAAAATACAGATGAAGATTTGAATTCATCAGTGAATATTTATAACGGAACATAAAACGAAAGACGAAAAAATATGGAAATAATGCTGTTGAAGTTGCCCCTGAAAATATGCTGTTGAAGCCGTCCCTGAAAAACACACACTTGGAAAGTAGATCTCAAATATTTTGACGACAAGATAGAAAGATGACAAGAAACATCAATAAATAAACCAATGTTGGTGAAAGAAATATGTTATAAAATAAACTTGATAATCCATAATCATACGTCAGATCTAATCGAAAACAACGAAGTTTAATAATTATTTACAGTTAACATAGACACATAGAAGAAGTGATAAGAAGTAATACTCATCTTGGAGAAAGACATAACGGTTATCTAAAAATAAATATGCAACTATTGTCATTATGAATACAGTTCGAGGTATGACAGTATCAACCATTGCTTTGTTTACAGAAAATATATATCTCCAATCGTGATAAAAAATCAAAGTTAAAATTATTGCAAATTATGTTAAATTGTTTTATGTAATATATTGTTGCTATCATTTGAATTTAAAACGTGTTTATTAGATAATGGTACAGATAATTTAGATAATAGATTTGTAATTGAAAAACAGAATGATATTTAACACAAAGTTCACTAACTTTGGGAAACGTTGAATAGTGAAATGCCACAAATTATATTCCTCACCAAGCTATTGCTACACACAATTCCCAGGTACGTATGTTTTATCAGATCCCCATGTCACACTTTACTATATATCTATTAAAAGCGTGATCATTGACCAATTTTAAGATATATTATTATGATTGCTGACGGCGAAAATGAATGTGGCGGCGGCCTAGACTATATTTATAAACATTATAAGGAATTTTGTAATAATGTCAACAACTGATAGTTCTCAAATTAAAAAGATAGCTCTGATAGCCTATCAAAGACTTGTATGATTTTGTAGCTTACGATAGCCATAAATATATTGCTCTTCGAAGCTCACTGCTTGAGCAATATTTATCCTGAAACTCATCACCAATGAATGATGTTTGTTAGCATTCTAAAATTCTTTTGTTTTGTTGTAAATATAAGTCTTCTATACCCCTCTCAAGCAAAGGTCGCTTTCTGAACAGCAATTTCGAAAATTAATCTGGAAGCTGAAAATATGCTCCAAAAACTGACGAATATTGTTTAGCAAATACATGACAGATTTAAAGAGTAAAATTAGACCAGACTATATTCAAACCATTGCTAGTTTCTATAAGATGCCAACGGAAAATATGTTTGTTGACATTTGTTGACGGGCTCTTTCTCCTTTTGATTATACATATTAAATATGGTGGTATGAAGACTATAAGACAAGAAAAGATGATGAATTGAACAATTTTTTTTTGTGTCGTGCTTGAATTTATCCACGTTTGAATTGCACGTATTTTGTTTACTACTAATTAATGATTACCATTGTTCACGGATATCTCAGAGACAAAACTTTGTCCATTTCGAACTGATAAAGATGATACGATATGTAGGGCGATAAAAAATACGTCATATAAAGAATGTGAACTACATTATATACAAATATTGCCAGGAAATTTACCAGGAAATGAACGTTATCGAAGCATGCAAGTATGATATATTTAACATAAAAAATCGACAAAGCAGCATTGTCTGTGTATGACCACAATTATTTTTCGGTTAAAAACAAGAAGATATTATCTTAGAGATATGTAAACACTTTCTAATCACGCACCTTGCGTGCAGTCTTTGTAGTGTGCAAAATTAAATGGGTTTTCAGTTCTCATTCAGTTCTCATTGCAAGTGCAGCATTTTGTATTCAGCTAAGTTAAATGGATATTCAGTGCTGATTGACAATTTGTTTACATTATTCTGTTTGAAAATATGTACATTTTTTCCTTTAAAATGTGCTTAAAATGCCATGGTGTTCCTCTAAAAGCGTTTTAATTGCACTTGAGGCTTGTTATAATAGACCGTCTTAAAATGTATTCTATGTAATATCTTTAACTTTGCTATCACCCATACCTTAGTTGCTTTCTTTTTAACATCCTCAAGATCGCCCCAGGCATTAACCATGAACAAAGTACTTACGTCTTGATAGAAATTAGGTGGTGGCTAACATGTTCTCTATGTAACCTCAGTCTCTATCAGGATCACATTAATAACCACTTTGTGTCTTAATTCTTGTTCTAAACAAAAAGACGGCTGACAACGATATAACTGATAAGGCTGATGTATTCAACGTCTACCAGATTTGGTTTCGACATTGTTTTCTCACTTTACAAATCATCATGTTACGCGGTTCATGCATTTCTTTATAATATATTTAGAAAGCATAAGCTATAAATAGATTTTGCTGATTGCTTTGTGTGATACGTGAGCATCAGACACAAAATAAATATGTACTTTGTGAGCAATTATGTATATGTTTATTTATGTTGATATACAGGTGGATACCTTGCTTGACGTTGGCTGATTTAAGGCTATTATGATGCAGCATAATATCATATGTACTTCTCAATATTGGTTACCAGTGCAACAATATTAATTTTTGACTGAGGTCTTTATGCTTTTGTTGTTCAACAAATATATACTTTGCGGATCAATTGAAAAAGCTGAATGTTTTGCAGGTCCTTTTGAGTCAACGAGGTTTTACTTTTCTATCACTGAGTTATAAATTGTTTATAGCTTATCCTTCTCATTTCTTCTGTGGAGTATCAAAACAACTATCAGATTCAGAAGAAAGTTGATTGATCCGATTTAAGTCAACTAATTGCAATATATCGTCATATGTACTTACTAACAGTGGTTATCTGTGTCACAGTTTTACCCTTACGTGACCGAATTCTTTATGATTTTGTTGTTCAGTAAATATATACTTTGTGGCTCAATTAGAAACCTTGGAAATCAGGTATTTTTGGCACGTTGTTTTGAGTCAATGAGCTTGCATTTTCATTTGTTGGGTACTAAAACTTTCTTGACGTATCTTTTCGGTTCGTTTTGTACATTGTAAGGGCTTTAATAAGTGTTATGTTCTATATATGATTTCAAGGATAGAGAGGACTATGACGGGGCTTTAATAAGTGTTATGTTCTATATATGATTTCAAGGATAGAGAGGACTATGACGGGGCTTTAATAAGTATTATGTTCAATATATGATTTCAAGGATAGAGAGGACTATGACCTGTTGGAATATGAGTGTAGTGATATTCCTAAATTCTTTCCAAATACAGTAAACTATCGCTTCAGTACCGGATTTTTTTTCTGCTTTTCTTCTCTTTCATTATACTTTCTTAATTTGTCAATCATAACGCCCTGTTTTATTTTATGTATTATAACTGAAACAAGTAACCACAAATCTTTGCATGTTTTATGCTATGAAAGTATCATAGCCTTTCAACTTGAAAAGTATATCGATTCTAAGTATGCTTGTGTCATTTGAACAGGCATTTTACTAAAAAAATATTTACAATATCAGTATTAGAATATCCTGTTACCTTAATATTGAGTAAGACTAAAAACTGCTTCGTCCAGTTTTTATTATGGAATTAAATTTGAAACTAGTGTCTTTAAGGTTTGCTGAGGTTTAATTATTTCTACATTGTTTCCTTGGGATACAATAATTTGAATCGATTCGCTTTCTGTAGATGCTTCATGTATTCTTTTATGACAGGAAATCCATCACGTACACCAGTGTAACCCCATTTCGAAAGCAGTAATTAAATAGAGTTGTCTACACATATTAATCACGCAAGGAAAGTATGGTCCTGACACTGATCAATCCTTTTAACTGACTGTTTACATTCTTTGCAGCCCAAGACAAACTAGGATAACTAACAAAGATTCTCTTGTAAAACTTTTACGTCTTAAATAAACAACATCTCGAATTACTGAAAAAGAATTTTGAATCCTTTCAATAATCATTACAATAAAATGTAACGGAACAAAATTAAAATAAATTAAGTTTTAAAACTAACACACGAGCTATTTAATTACATATACATAACACTTCCCTTTATAGAAAAAAGAAATATTTATATAATAAAGATTTCTTTTTTTACCATATGTAACTAAAAGTACATAAGAAAAGTCATATAAAGGGTATATGAAATAATATTTCAATACACGGAAAAGTGCATCTAAAACCAAATTGTCTTTTCCTATGATGTGGAGACTATATTCTTGCAACAACAAACTCCACCATAATAATGTTTGATTTTTATTTTTTATCTTGTCGATGAAAGAAAGGGGTTGTGAGCACTATGCACAATAACAGGAGAAGAAACTGATCTAATGTTAACCTCAAAATGTTGTAATGCCAAAATTAAAGCTAAACATTACTTCTCGATTGTTGAGTAATTTGTCTTTTGCTTATGTAATGTCTTAGAGAAATAGCACACTTTGCAATCAGTATCATTGCTGTCTTTCTGAATAAATACTGATCAAAATCCAACAGCACTTGCATATACAGACAATTTAAAAGAATGATTGAAATTTGGAGCTGTTAGAGCCGGCTGACTTTTGAGTATTGTTTTTAACCTATCGTAAGCTTCCTGGCATTTTTCGGTCCAGAGAAACTTAGTTCTCTTACTTAACAAATTTGTTAGGGGTTCAGCAATATTGGAAAAGTTAGAACAAAACTTTTGATGGTATCAGGCCATACCCAAAAATTACATCAATTGACTTTTACTAACAGTCACCGGAAATTCAGAGATAGCCGTCACATTAGCATCAATGAGCTTATCTTGATCATGTCACTTAATATGTCCCAGGAAAGTTACAGAAGCACAGCAGAATTTAATTTTAGATAGCTTGATTGTCAAATTAGCATTTACCAATCGTAGCAAAATGTCCTTCCCATGTGTCGTTGTAGATGATGACATCATCAATATAAGCATCACAAGTATCTAGACCGGAAGTGATACTATTCATAAAAGAGTGGAGACGTTTGGAGAACACTTCGTCACAAAAATGACATTACTTTATAATGATTGAGTCTTTTACTCTTTACGTAAGTGGAATTTGTGCCAAAATCATTGGTATTTCCAATTTTGTCAATACAATCAAAACATCGATCCTTGGTAATGAAAATTAATCTCCTTTAGTCACGCTGTTCACCTTCCACATATGGAAAGTTTTATCCGGTTTCAGAACACGTATTCATGGTGAACTCCAATAACTTTTACTTGGTTCTATGAAATCGTTCTGCAACAAGTACTGAATTTCTTTTTTTTTCAAGTATTCCCGTTTTAGAGGGTTCATTCTGTATGGGTGTTGTTTTACATGTTTTGAATCTACAATTTCAGCGTCATGAAAAATGTTATTTGCCTTCGAAGGAAAATCCGGAAAAAAGTGCTCGTATTCGGACAGGAACTGTTTATGTTCATGTTTTTTCTTCTTGTTGCAAATGTAAATGTTTCAGGTGTGGATCGTTCATGATTTCCGAATTCCGAAGATTTGTTGCTCCAAGATCTACGGTGTCCAATTGAATTTATTCACATAAATCCTCAGTTTGTGGGACAGGTACATCTACATTTATTGTAATAATTTACTTGGCTATCTCTTTCAATCAACTAGTAATCCATTAGTTTATTTAGAAAAAAGTACTATTATTATAATTTAACTCATTCATTTTCTTCTTTACTTTGTAAGGAACGTAAAATCTATACTGAAGAAAATGTTTAAGAACTAGCAAGAGAGAATGAACACTGTTACAGGACTTTAATGTTCTCTCAAGTAATGTTTTGTGAAACCACGGTTTCACTTTTGATTTGAACTGCGGAGTAACAAATTCGAGCATAACTTCAGGGCTCGAATTTAACACAAATTTCTTTGTAGCCAGAAGGACTATAATGCTTAGAAATTTACTAGTCCTGCCAAATCTTTACTAGTCCTGTCCAAAAACAATATCACACACTTGTGTTGAGATTAACAACAATATTATTCATAAATAGCATTATCATATGCAACACAGAATTACAGAATTATAAATCAAATCCTGCTTCAGATCATCAGTCAGTCAATTCACATTTCTTGTTGCTCAAGATTATCTGGATCCAATTCCAGAAAATGATCCAGGTGTCCTTTCTCATCCTCTACCTGCACTCTGGGTCCGTATGGGGGATTGTTCAGGTCTCCTTACCTATCTCCCTGAAACATTCCACAAATATACTGCTGGCGATGGATCATTTGATGGAATATAATTTGTATGGAACGTTATAAAGAGTAGGTTCGACAGAACCCAAGGTCACAAACATCATCTCCATTCACTCCTCACCATTTGTATCTCTGAGAAACCATTCCCAGCATCAGCAGAGTAGGCTGGGATTGTTAGGAAAAGGTCAATCAATGCCATAATATTCTTTCAGTCAGCAGCACATCATTTTACAAAAGTGACTAAGTCAAAGCACAGATCTCTTTGCAAGATAACAGAATACATTAAGAAAATTATAATCTGAATAAATGTACATCAAGAAAAATGTAATGTCAATACTTAAATAATGTTGATACTAATTTTTTGAAAGCTTTTCTTACATCGTCACCATTTAAAATCAAGATACTATGCAAAATAAAGAATTTTAACAAATCTGGAGTCAATGATGTTTCCTGTATTTTTTAAAAATAAATATTCGAATACACACCTACTTGCTGTAGACTAAAATCATTAATATGTCCCATTCCAATTCCACTGCATCAGCATTCACACTTGCACCGACAAGAACTGACCGGAAATGCTCTACCAAAACAGGTTTCTGCCTTTCACTTCCAGTGATGTAGTGAGTAAATGTAACAACCTGTTTATCAATCCTGTAAGTGTCTGCAACATCAACTCCTTCCATCTCATCCAGCTAACACATCCATGCAAAATCATTGAAGGTTTTTTTTTCGGTTCGTTACCAAAGCTACTACTTTCACCGGTTGTCACCTGAGAGCAACATTGTCCCGGCAGGCGAAATTCGCACTTTTCGGATCATGTAATTTCAGTTTGGTGCAACACAAAAAAGTCAATTATAGCTTGATGAATAGAAAAATATCCCAGGAGTAAAAAAAAAGCCATAGAGTATGGCCATATCCCTTCAACGACCGAAATAGCAGAAGGAAATCGAGAGTCATGGGTAAAACGAAGTATTTGGAAGTCACTAACCTTGTCTCTTATATAGTATGATAGTGTCCTATGTCAGAATGGGTCATGGGGGTAATCTGATATATTTTTGTCCTATGTCAGAATGGGTCATGGGGATATCCTCATATATTTTTTTGTCACTCTTTATGATTGCTTTCCTTCAGATTATTGGGTGTTTTTTTTCCAGCATCAAGCATGCGTCGAGCACCTATGGTTTAACACATTTCGTTAAATCTTCCCAAGATCTTACCGCCGGTCGATTCCTCTGGTGGTATCTGATTCAGTCTTAAAGTTGGAACAACCTACAATAAAACTGGATGTTTTCTCTGTGTTTGATTTTTGCTAATTTCGTACACCAGTTATAGCGCATAACGTTCTTTTCTTCAATAATTCTTCATCATAATTCAACAATTTCCTTTCTTTTGTCCATGTCGTCTGAAACGTTCGATTACACTTTTCCCTATCATAAGAATCATTCCTCTCTTTAATATCATTTTCACTCAACTTGTGCATTTTTCTGGTAGCTGAATACTGTCTATAAAACGCCACATTTTGTTTGTCTTATAAAGAGCGAATTGTGTCTTCTTTGGAAATACAAGATGTTACAGTATAGCTGATGCGAATTATTTAAAGTAAGAAAATGAATATCAGTGTCCTTTATATAGGAAAATCAGAGCAAGAAACGCCAGTTCAAAACACGTGCTTTTGCCTCCCCCCTTAAATGGCCTCTTTCTGATAAGGACTTCATTGCTTGTTCTGCATGATCAAAACAGTGGCTATTGTGAACACTGTTACAAAATATTAGCATCAGAAGATGATGTTAGTTTCAGGTTAGAAAAAGTAAGTTCCCATTAAATGAACCCATCTTATTCGGTGCATTCTATATAACAGTTCCAGTTACAGTCTTAATAATAGCGAAAGCTTGGTAATTGTTCCTGATTAATCGGACAGCAGTATATTGTTGAAATTAATAATAAGGCAGAACATTTTTAAATCTTAGATGCCCATGCTCAGAGATTTTAAAATGTAGAGCATTCTGCTTATTATCTCCATGTCTGCTAAATTATTTGTCCATTCTTGTAAGGGGAAAATATAAAATCAATTCTTATCATTATATAAAAAGTAGTTGTACGGAAAAGATGTGTCAATAAAGTCATCGTAATAAATTCATCTGATTTTTATAATTATTTCGATGCAAGTGTAAAATATATAGTTTTCCGTTTGTGACTGTGACTGTTGGAGTGTTTGGCTAGCAAGCAACCCCCAACTCCGAAAAAAACATCCGTAATGAAACAAACCTGCAAACTTTAATTTCTTCGAATAGCTTTGGCGGTGTTCTTTTATGTGGTATACCGTTTTGTAGTTTATTACTGTGGCCGAGTGAATAAAGTGTGATACCACGTCATTTTTAATTTATTCATTATAAGATTAATCAGGATCAATTACCTAACTTCCGTTGTTAATGACGGTACCAAATGGGATGGCTTCTTGTTGACTTCATCTTCTCATGCTAATATTTTATGACTGTGTTGATAATGGTTACTGCTTTGATTCTACGGGACATCTGCCGAAGTCAAGTTTTTTTTTATTAGGGAATGGCTTAAACAAACGTTGACTTTCGATAACCGAAACATTATAGCCCATCGGACTATTAACATTCTGAAATTTACTAGTCCGACAGGAAATCTACTAGCCTCGGGCTAGCGGACTACCGCTAATTTCGAGCCCTGAACTTACTGAAAAAGTCCAGACAAGAAATTTGATTCTTGATCCGATTGGACAGATTTATGAAGGCCAAAATGAGTACAAAAATCTTTATTAAAGTTTTTGCTATAGTTTTGGTTTTAATATTCCTCAAAAGAATTGCCTTTGGGAATCTTGTTGACGCACACATAACTGTCAACAAATATTAATTGCCTGACTTGGTCTTAGGGACACAGTCTACCATAAGAGGATCACTGTGATCAATAACTCATGATTGATCCAAATTAGAAGTGAAACTGACCTCATCAAAAGGCTGTCCAATACATGTGTAAGCTAAAGGAATATAAGTTTTATCAAAATCATTCTCAAGAGCTTTCTCTGACACAGCTCTGGTAACTGCATAAGCTGGGTATAACTAGGGATATCCTTTCTTAATTGGATATAGTTTAAGGAAGGCTTGTCAATTATAAGTGGACTAACCACAACCTTGTCTTCAGATAGGTCGATGCCTATCAACAAATGTATCACCTCAACGGGCAGGTTATACAGAAAACAACTGTCACAGGTCCTGAAACTAAGTCTGATGACACATTTACAGAATGGAGAGAAACAGTAACAAAGTCACACTCTACTACCTGAATGAGAACACTCATTAGAACAGTATTTCTTAGAAAAAAGCAAAAATTCTGACACTAAAAGACTCTGAGAAGCTCCCGCATCCCTTACAATTTTAATAAGGATAAGATTATCCGAATTGCATAAGAGTAATATAGAATCCTTCGACATGAATGGTTCATAAATATCTATAAAAATCAGACTGGGATTTATGAGACCCAACAAATATATTGCTTCCAATACATAACCGTGACCTTGACCTCTTAGAAATAAAAACATTTGGGATAGATATGTCTTGATTCTGATGTCTATATTTCAACTTGAGAGAATGAGAAATGACGTGTCCTTTTTTCTTACAATAGGTACACGTAGGCAGAGACAATAATATTGAATCAAGTTTATCAGAAAGTTAATTTTTGGAAGTTGTGCCAGATTGTATTTTAGGAGTTGCATTATGCTGAAATACCTTTATACCAGTTGACTGCTGAGTGAATTATTTTACTACAACATAAACGTTATGAGTTAAGGAGTACTCATTGGCAGCAAGGGCAACTTTTTCCAAGGTTTCAGTCTTATGCTCATAAAGATAATTCCTAATATCACAATGGATACAGTTCACAAACTCTTTTACTAACATTAGTTGTCTTAGGCTTTCGTAATCGTTATTGACCTTTCTAGAAGATCATCACCTATCAAATTGTTGTTCTTTTTCCCATACAAACTCAACATTGGTCTGGTGAGTTGATTTTCTAGAAAACCTTAATGTTTGTCGATAAGCCTCAGGGACCAACTCATATCCCTTCAAAATACAACACTTAACTAACTCACAGTCAGAATATCGTTTATCGTTTTAGTGACTGAAAAATAAATATCACTAGTTCTACAAGTAATTACACACTGCAAAAATATAATTAACAGAGTCCAGTACTTCCTTGGTCAATTGCAGCTTTCAGCAATATTTTCAAAATAAGGAAAATATTTATCTTCTTCATTTTTTCTGAAAGAGGCACTAGCCTGATATTTTGATGTACATTAGAGGTATGGGAGTCTTTTCCTGTTCCCAGGTCTTTTAAACTTTATTTCTCTTTACATTTGCACATGTAATTTTTATTTCTCAAATTGTATTATGTCTTTCTTTCTGTCATTGTTTAAATTGCCTTTGAATTTCTTCCCTTTCTTTAAATTGTAACTCCATTTGTTCTTTCTGTAACTGCCTTTGTTGATATTTCTCTCTTTCTTCCTTATCTATTTTGCATCTTTTCTATCTGATACTGAACGTATCTTATATAAATTCCAACTTTATTTTTAGCTTGATGACCATTTCATTTTTAAAATTTTAAAACACTCCTCAGTAAAATTTTAAAAAAAGTTTATACTTTTGATGAATGAAAGCCTGTTAGTTTCACTGAAGATTTCAATAAAAATGTAAAATAGTACTTGGGATTTGGAAACTAGATGAATTTAAATTTCAGAAAACAATTTTCTAAAGTATTTAGCCAAAATTCTTATATTCTATGGACGAGTGACCAAATTTTATCATGTTACGTGTTGGCTTGTACGACTGTAAAAGAAGAAAAGAGTGAAGTCAACAAGCTTTGTATATTTTAACAAAAAAAATCATTTTAGTAGAAAACAATGTAAAAATTGGTAAATAAGAGTTATAGTTTGTGAATATAATCAAAAATGTGATCCTAAGAATGAAAACACAAGTCCTATCTCTAAATAGGTATATTAGAATCCAGGTTCGAATCTTGACGACATACAAATATAAAAGGCGATGACGTCAGATGTGGTCTAACGTACAAATATCAACAATTCCTCAACCGAATCACAGTCTTTGTGTCCGAATAATTCCAGAATATATTTCCATGAATATCTTTTAAAATCTGTTATAAGAAAGTCATCTTGTTGAGTTTCCAGGAGAAAAAACTATTAAATCCAAATATAGATTAAAAAAACAAGCAATCTGGAAACGAATGAAAATAACTCCTTGTTCCTTTAAAATGCTTAAACGAATCTGACAGAAGAATATTAAGAATGCGTATTTAAACCCCAAAACACATCATTTTAAGTCTCGCGAGCTGGGTCATGTATTATCTTACTACAGGAAATCCATCACATACACCAGTGTAACCTCACTTAAAAAGCAATCATTAAAAAGCGTTGTCTACACATGCTATCACGCAAGGAAAGTATGGCCCTGACACTGACCAATCATTTTAACTGCCTGTTTACATTTTTGGCAGCCCAAAACTAAGTAGATTAGCTAAAAATAATTCTCATGTAAGACTTTACGTCTTAAATAAACAGCATATTTAATTACTTAAAAAGAATTTAAATCCTTTACAATAAAATGTAATAAAAAAAAATAAAATAAAAAGCATTTTAAAACTAACAGACAGCAATTTAATTACATATACGTAATACAACCACAGTTATTATATTTTGTTGTGTGCATGATTATCTATTAAAGATCATGTGTTGAGATTCTATTTAAACTATTGTTAACCTTGAAAACCGGAAATGTTGTATTTGATGATATTATAGATTTTTATTGCTTCATTTACGAATAATTTCCTATAGAGTATTATCCTCACACAGACATGAAGGCAGAGATGACGTACACTAAAGGTTAATACAACTGACATGTTTTATTTTACAGCCTCATTAATGCGGAACATCTTTCTGGTTTGATCCAATTATTAAGAAAATATTTCTACTACAGATAGTATTGTCACATTTTAACAATGCACATATTAATAACACATTCTTTCTTTGTATCTAATGTGTGACACGTCGGTCTATTAACACATATCCAATGTATAAATCCAAACACAACTTGTCTTTGCATGCACAATATTCCAGTTTTAAAAAATGTAAGGGCCTGATGTTAACTTGTTCAGTTGTATATTTATTTACTAAATATATTCTGTAACTTCTATTCTGTAAAACGGGATACAACATAGTAATATTTATAACTATTAAATAATTTCTGAAGTGTAGCTTTGGGTTTTTAGAGGTCTGACAAAAAGGTTTTGTGCATAACGAGTACCAGTCTTTCTAAATTTTGTATCTCTTCAACAGTTTAATCTACGTCGGTTAAATTCAGAATTAATTCACTCAGGCTTTTTAAGACTTGACACAATCCTAAAGCAATATCTTACCTGATATTTTTAATTTTTGTCTTGAAGTTCTTTTTTGTACTTATCAATTGTCCTTTCAACGTTTTAATTTATTTTCAAATAAGACAATCGTGATTTACATTTATTTCAGCTCGCAATTCAGTTTTAATGGATATTTTTCTTCAATTCTCTTTATTCTGTATAAATTCTGCCAATTAGAATATGACTATTGCTTTTATATATTTCATATTCTACATATTTATTCTTCAACTTTAAATTCTGTATTGATCCCATCCTTTTGTATACTTCATAAATATTACCTTGTATGGATTTTATTAAAAATTAATTGATGCAAATACTCTTTTATACATGTATTGGATGTAACTTGTAGAATTTCGTAAATGTAACATCTTTTATAATTGAATCTTATCGGTCCGATCAGTAATGCACAAATTATCAGTTTTCTTAGTGACTTATCGTGCTTTGAAAAACATTCATTCTTGTTTGTAACACAGTCTATCTTTAAATTTTTACACTGCATGTAAAACAAAGTCAGTTTAAGGGCAATGTTAAATTGTAGCACTTGTAAGAGAGTGAAGTTTGAAGATGTCATTATGGCAATTTTAAATCGATGTATGCGATTATCTAAAGGTTTCATTCCGTGGCATGCTGAAAGAACCTATTACTTGAATGCGTCTGTTCGAGACATGACTGACTATAAATGAGGTTCGTTTAAAAACTACGTCAGGCGAAACTAGACAGGGGTGAAGAATGATTTTTGTTTATCGAACTGACAATGGTTTGAAAAAATGCAGAACCAGCATTGGTGCTTTTTAAAATTATTGTTATAAGTTTAAACCTTACAGAGATCGGTTTATTAAGGAAGGTGGAATGTATAATTGTCCAAATCCTTGAGGTGTTATAAATAATGGCGGTTTTATTAACCGGAGATCGGATTGGATAAGTTAAAGGACTGGGCATAATTCTCAGGCGAAGTTTCTTTTTTTAAGAAAAATGTATTACACATCAAAATCTAGCAATTCAATTTTTGCGCGCGGTCAAAGTTCTTGACTCCAGGGGTAAGCGAGACCTTGGTAAATATTGTGCGAGAGCCTTGCAGTTGAGTCTACTAGAGACAAGTACCCAAGTTTGTAAAGAGATCGTCCTTCTAAAAGGAAAAGAGAGCGAACCTCATAGCAAAACAATGTTTCTTAATTTCATACATAATGTTGCTTTGATATAAGTCATAAGACAAAGGTTGGGATTAATTTGTCTTAAGTGGTATATGAATTATGTATTCTGTGAATTGATCATTATTATATTTGTATAATGTTTTCTGCAGAAGTGAGTTAGCAACAGTGTAATCAAATGAATTTCGTTTGATCTATTTCTTTAACTAAAATGTGAATTCTTTTAAGCTAGGAATTGGCTGTATTAACGTTTGAGCACCAAGTTGGGCTGTCGGTTATTTATTGATCAGCCATATGTGTGCATGTGTCGGATATTTAGTTCAAGAATAGTGATTAATAATTTACACTGAAAGGCTTAATTGTCATTAAGCGAGAGCAGAGTCCGCTATGGATCAATTAGTAATGGTAACTAGTTTTATTTTTTTTTAATTACATTACATTAATATGCTTGTACTATGTTAGTTGTCTATAGAGGGGGGGGGTAGATTCTAAGTAAACAATTATTGCACGGCTAAAAACTAAATCAATTAGCAGTAGAAATCTGTTGTAACATATGATACTGTCTATTTCGAGGGAGTGGAATGCATATTCAGTTCAGCTGTGAGAGAATGATGCCGCATTTATTTTAATTTATCAGGAAAATAACTTCCACGATTGACTTTAAGAGTTAAAGAGACCAGTCAACCGAGAGAGACCATTAAAGGCGATGACGCGTGAGTAAGTTTGAGGGAGGGAGAGTGTTTCTGTGCAAGTCGAACACAACCAAAAAGCTATGTTGATTCTCAAGAGAGACAAGCAACTAGTTCTCAGGTTTTCCTTTTCGTGATAAAATTTGCCGTATATATGTGTCATGTGTCGAATTTTGAAGACTTAGTGAAACTTTAGGTTAAATAAATTGTGCTTTGAAGTTATCATAGTCAAGCAAGAAAGGGCTTGAGAAAATTCCCTGATTATTTCTTTTCTTTTTCATCTCGGAACACAAAAGAGGATGCGTTAAGCATCAGTAGTATCTGATTGGATCCATTTTGCTGGTAGTGACGAGCACGCGATAGATCTCAACCGTAACTGTTCAAAAAGGGGCACATGTCAAACAGTTGATTCTTCAAAGGAATCTAATTGCAGCATATTTTAGTCTACTGAAGTCTGATTTTAGACATGACGTTTTGGAAAACAATTTTATGAACAGTTATTTCCGATTAGTCAAAGAAATTATGGGCATACACTTTGGGAAAAAAATTTAGGGCTACCGTTTGCCAAAATGCTTTAGTCCGATTTTCCATGAAAGAAAGCTAAGACCGACTCCGGAGAAGCCTAGTGATAGTTCTTTTTTCTTCGAAAAAGTGGACTTGTAGAGAAGGGCCAGACAGCTGTCTTTAAAAGAAGTACAGGTTTTGGTCTAGGACACATTGTTCAAAAAGAAAAGCTATTAACGAAGGAGCTGAGAGAGAGAGAGAGAGAGAGAGAGAGAGAGAGAGAGAGAGAGAGAGAGAGAGAGAGAGAGAGAGAGAGAGAGAGAGAGAGAGAGAGAGAGAGA
This sequence comes from Potamilus streckersoni, assembly GCA_016746295.1. Lineage (NCBI taxonomy): Eukaryota > Metazoa > Mollusca > Bivalvia > Unionida > Unionidae > Potamilus > Potamilus streckersoni. The sequence goes on along the minus strand of JAEAOA010001560.1, from coordinate 590,417 downwards.
GAGAGAGAGAGAGAGAGAGAGAGAGAGAGAGAGAGAGAGAGAGAGAGAGAGAGAGAGAGAGAGAGAGAGAGAGAGAGAGAGAGAGAGAGAGAGAGAGAGAGAAGCAGGGAATAAGTCAAAGAACCCGTCGAGTCAAGGGGAAGACCACATCTACGAGAGATTGGAATAGTCAAGCGCCGAGAAGGACCAAAGTACACACACTAGACATTGGGACAAGAAGACATTGAGACAGACCAACGATGCTGTCAATGCGTGAGGATTGCACTCAAACTCAACACTCGCATATAATGAAAAGTGGACCGTGACTAAATTCATTCACTGTAAATCAGTTGGCTATGGGTTAATTATTGGAAAGTAAATTTGGTTATGCATTAACTGAGCACATTTAATTTAGTAAATCTGTTGAATGAAAGTGATTTTCTTTTGATTATATGTCAATTGGTTAAAGTTTGTATTTTTATTTATTAGAAAGGGGCTCGTTGTTATTTATTTCTTTTCATAATTTGCTCAGCTATCTGTAACGTTCCATCTATCCTTCCACACTGAGGAATAATACAGTGGAGGGGTTTATTGTAATGTTTTAAATCCCTCCGTGACACTATGTAAAATGGAGTTTCTAGCTGCATAGGTACATTCTATAATTGGTCTGGTACACTTTTAGTTTGTTTATCTAATTAATTAAAGTGTTATAGTCTACATACAAGGGGCTCGTGTTTTTCTAGTTTATATCTCTATTCATACTTCCATTTATTCCATCCATTAATTACATATTTAAATATTCGCGCTTTGTCTAGTTTTGAACACCATATTCGATCATTTTCTAGACATCGAAAAACGTCATCAAAAAGAAAACGCCATGACAGCATTAATAAGTTTGCTGACAATGATTGATGTTTGTATGTTTCACAAAATCTTCATAAAGTGAACGCATTTAAGAATACAGGTTTTTATACACAAAAGTTGGCGAAACAAATTAATTATTTTAGTATCTACGTTGATAATTAATTTCAAGGAATGTTAACACATGAAGTTTATTGCAATATGTCAGATGAATATTTTCATCATTGTCATTAATAACATAGCATAATAAATAAATAAATAAATAAATAAATAAATAAATAAATAAATAAATAAATAAATATGCGATTTACAGACTGAGTTTGCAGAGACATTTGATCTTTACTTGTCTGTTTGAAAATCTCACAGTCATTGAGCGAGGGGAGTGGGCGAATGGTCAGAGTTGGTGAGAATAGGATGGATTTGTATGTCATTGTAAAAAGTCTGCATCTTAAATACGTATGTTCAGGCTCGCAATAGTATTAAAACACTTTTGATCCAAGATGAAATATGAAAATATGGGTAGAATTTTACAAATTTAATGCTTAACCATTTTGGCTATTCTACTATCGCTGTTCTTTTTATACGATTTATTAGTAATATAATATACTCTTTGCATTTCAACGAGATTTATTTCTTGCACAAACAGTTTGGCTTCGTTTACAAAAACAATTTCACCTCTCAGGTTATCGCTTTACAAAGAGGATCATTTATCCTCTAAAAGACAAAGCACCTTCCTTCATCGTATTATGTACCACAGAGAAGGATTCACGATACTAATGGTATGGATAAAATGTTAGAATTTAGTAACAAGAATCTTTTGAGACCTTATCCTAACTGTAAACTGAAATAACGGACATTGTTTACATTGATAGAATTTCAGTCATTTAACATACTTGAGTTCGGAACATCATAGGTAAAATTTGCACCCGATTCTTTGGTGAGGAACTGAAATGGCACTCTTTAAACGTACGTAGGATGCAGAAAATGTAGCACCTCAAATGGTTTTCTCTACACAGAAGCTGTCATCCATGGTGCATTCATGCTGATAAATCTGGATTTGATCAAGAATACTCACAAATGTAAAGTTTATTGAACTTTTACTATAATAGTGTTTGCATAGGTTTACTTTGGTAACTGATTTAACACCGTGAGTCCAGAAATCTCTCTCCGTACTCTTTTTCCGGTGAAAAGAGATGCAGTTTTCAGCAAATTACAGTGAAAATTTGCATAAAGGAGTACAAAATAACCACACCATTCTCAAAATCAGTCAACTGTACGAAACTCTCTTCGTTCTACATCTCACCACGAAGTGGGCATTCAGGCGTCTAACCAGTGATGTACAGTATGTAACTTCCTCTGACATCTCCGAATACAATTCCAAATCTTATTTTATCATTGCACAAAAGGATCATTTGTCAACCTCATTGTCAAAGTCCCCTTTTTCAACCACACGGGAAGACAGAAACCCGATTCAAGTTAATCGGCCAATTTCTTACTTCATTGTGGAGTCTCGACGTTCACTGCGAATCAGCAGTGTGCGTGATCGTCTTATTGTTGTACAGAAAACTAGCTGATTTACTCTCTCTCTCTCTCTCTCTCTCTCTCTCTCTCTCTCTCTCTCTCTCTCTCTCTCTCTCTCTCTCTCTCTCTCTCCACACACACACGCACCTCCCCCTATTAAAAGTGCTGGGTAGGCTATTTTTGTATGTTCAGATCTATATACACGAAGTAAATTTCACTTTATTAGTACCAGATAATGTGTTTGTATCAAGCGCGTGTTTTTTTTTTTTGTTTTTTTTAGTTTGAACTATTGAATATTTAACAAATAATTGATGTGTAAAGTTCAGATGCATTGAGATGAAATTTAACCCATGACCAGATACATAAACATCAATGATTATATCCACTATATATAATTCGGGTATAAAAACTCACGATATAATCTTTTCATGAATATTCAGTAATTCACATTTGCCATTTATATTGTTCAAATCCCACCTAAAACATTTGCTTTAGATTAATATTGGTCGTCATATAGCTTCTCAGTTCTTTTATTTCCATGACTTCTTACAATCAAAAGTTCTAAAGTGCAGGCTATTTTCTTTTTTGTTTACACTCCGAGGTACATGGATACCATATATGGAAAGACGTTTAACAAAGTCAAATGTTCAATCAGATAATTAGATTTGATGTAATTCCGTGAATATTTTGGAGATGCCCGTGGAATCAGAAATTTCCTTTCCCAACATAAACATTAACAAGGAGTAGAAAGCGTTTATTATTATTATTATTATTATTATTATTATTATTATTATTATTATTATTATTATTATTATTATTATTATTATTATTATTATTATTCGAAACATTGTTCCCTAAATAAAAAATAACTGGACTTAATATTCAACATAGTCATGGGGTAATATACAGAATTATTCTAGAGTGTAATATCCTTTGCTTTTTTTTCCATTTATATAGTGATCTCTGTCCCACCTCAATCAAAACCACATAATTATTATCAGCATTTATCTATTATTCTGATTGGAAACATAAACATTGATATATAAAATAAAATAAGCAATAATTGAATGAATTTGTAATGCATTTTTCCATCATAAAAATTTAGTTTTGATCAATTGTAGACTTTTGTGATTGACTCATTTTGTCTACATACACGTATTCGGCTTAATGTAAAATTCATTCTTGTCGGATTTCCTCAGTTGGGCCTCAACAATGATGTCACATTTCCTCAGTTTGGCCTCAAATAAATAGTGAAGTAAATTGTTGAACTCAAAGCTTTTCTTTTTAAATTGTGGTATGTTTTTACCCTTTTGCAGAAATTATGTTTGCTAAATAAATTGTATCTCCGTCATTATGCAAAGTTAATTTTCAATGCAGTTTTTACGTTCAATACAGATAACATCATCGTTATTTCACCACAATTAAGTTACTTTTGCATCTCTCTTTCTAAGTTTAGATTTTAACTCCTGTAGTTTTACAGACCCGAAGTTTGCCATCATGAATGACTCTTACGTTTTCGAAAATATCCATTACTGTCTTGAATATAACGGGCATACTATAGAAATGGCATGAGACCTGGTTTGCCTTTGCTGTCGCCTTGAGGTTTCAAGATAATTAATTTCCCTTGAACCCTTACTGCCAACAATATCGCCATTTATTTACTTGTGTCATCGTATATATCGAAATGAATTAGTATAAATATTTGGTTTAATAAATATTTAGTTTGGAGAACACAAGACGTACAATATCATTTATGTATCATTTATGTATATCGAGTATATGTTAGGATGTTAGGGGCCTTCACTGCATTGCTGGGGAAAAATAAGCTCTAATACACGTCTCTGTACCCCCCCCCTCGAAGTATCACTCGTTGTCTATTACTTTTGAAATAGCCAGAAAGCCATTTGGCTCCTTGTGATAAGAGTAGCATTCAACTTTTGAACGAGTTCTTTTATGACATACACGGTCAAAAGTTTTCCACGTGTCGCAAGATTTATTGTGTCGAAACGAACATGTTTAAATATATTTCATTTCAATACAGAAGGCAAAAGATTAGAACAAAAACCAATGACTTTTATATTCTTATCCTTTCACGATACAAAAGTTGCAATTATATATGAATCTATGGCGGACGGAAATCAGTTTAATGACAAAAAAAACGATTTATTTAATAGTCAACATGAAAATTCTCTTTGTTAAACATTACTAGTTAGAAATGGTATAGAAAGTGGGAGGATGAACTGGGGGGGGGTTTAAAAGACAGGTATAAAGGAAATAAAAAAGTTAAAAAAGAAATTCTCAATTATAACGTGTTAAACATGGTGTTGAAAATTTAACAAATAGTGAGAATATAAAAGAAAGGGTCAAAATTAAATAAATAAAAATGTAACAAAATAAGAGCTTTTTAAAGTATGCAGTTTAAATATAACTTACAGCACAGCCTTTACCCACAATCGGATACCTTCTGATGCTTGCATCGTCATTGCGACACCGTCATTTCATTTCATCCTGGGAGTTGGTTTTATATCAACAACATTAAATACTCGGGTGGAGTATTACAATGGATTATAAAAGTAACAGGTGCGCAAACAACAATCTTTTGAAAGGATTTTATGTATTAAAGCTCACCTTTGGGTATTCTAAAGCATGGATCATTTTGTTACAGCATTCGTTACTTTAAATTCTGAGTTGCCATTGTTTAATTTCTTTTTCACTCACGGGTTCATGTGACGTGTCATTCGGATCTAACTCTAGTTGGCAGGATTACACCGACTTTAAGGAAGAGTTATTATCGCTTAAATTTATCAGAACTATTGAAACTTTTCCAAGTCTCTAATTGATTAATATATTTCATAAACATTCTTATCTAACATCATAGTAAAAGATATGTGAAATTTTGTTCGTGTTTTAATTATTCAGCTTAATTTTCACTGCTCTTTACAGCGCGGAGACGTCGTCTAAAATGTTGATCAAAACGTCTTCTCGTATTTTAGGACAAATTTTTAATATTCTGCAGAAAGACATCAATTCATAAATCCACGTATATATTCTTCTATCTATCAATTAACGGACAGACTTAAAAATATAAATTTTAATAATAATAATAATAATAATAATAATAATAATAATAATAATAATAATAATAATAATAATAATATAACCTCATTCAACAGCAACAATTACACAACTACAAAAATAACTGCTAGTACTACTTCTGCTATTACTAGCTCATACAGTCACTTTAATTCCACTCTTTCTGGATGTATTATATAAATCACTACATAAATGTAAGGGAGTTTAAGCGTTCGTGTACAAATCATTATCATTATTGTCGTCAGCGTCGTCTTAGTTCTTGTAATAAACGAGATGCCGAAAAATATATTTTTAAAAATTCATGATGGTACATCAAAACACTCATTAATAATGTGAGGATAACTATCAATGAAGATACAGTTCGTTCATTACAAATTGCATGACTTTGTCTATTATTTGGCACTGCCTTGATTGCCTTAGCACACTACGGCGTGCACTAGTGATTTTAAATTAGTTCACTCATTGTTCACTTCTAGACCACTCTTAGTACACACGGGTGCAAGGTTTCGTATAGGCGCAACTTGAGAAGTATTTATTTATATACGATTAAAGCTTAAGAAACTGCTGAGTGTGTGGTGTTTTTTTAAAATAAAGAAACCCTGATAACAATTTCTCCATGGCCTTGAAAATGACTGTCTACTCCAGCAAACCTCTAAAGTTCTCGCGGGATTTACCTTCAGCTCAAGAACTTTGGGCATGCGCACGAAGAATTTGAAACTGGTCTATTGGAATCAGGCACCCTTTTAACAAATAAATCTGAAGATTAATAATTGTGGACCTATTCTTGTAATGAGAAAAGACCCCAGCAGTGGCGTTACGTGTGTGTGTGTGTGTGTGTGTGTGTGTGTGTGTGTGTGTGTGTGTGTGTGTGTGTGTGACAACATCAGAGGGGGTGACATAAATGGCTGTCAATAACATTTTTGTGCACTATAATTTCATTCAGTGATATACGGGAATTAGGATTCACGAGTAACATTAGTTCACATAACATTACATGTACTAAGGATTCTGCACGGTTTATTACGAAAGGAGGTCATTGGGGGTGACACTATAAGTTACCGCGCATAGTGAAGCAACTGGACCCCAATCGGCGGTGAGTTAACTACAATTTATTGACAAGACATACAATCGTGAGGAACGTTCCAGAACACCAGTTGTAATAATAAGGTCTATCTGTGGGATAATTTGACAGAGGTATTCGTAGAAATATAAAGAAATTTCTTAACTTAAAAAGAATCTGATTAAAATGCATCTTCAACACGTAACTGAGTCGTGCAATGAATATGATCCGATGTTATCTTCCTACGTCACATGTATAATGCCGTAACCTAGAGAACGTATTTTTAGATTTTTGTTGTTGTTGACCTGTTAAACTCAGTTTGAAACAAACCAAGCGATTTATAGTTATTCAGATTGGTGGTTTAGTGGTTGTTGTTTAATTTGTATTTCGAAAGTCATACAATGTGATACTAAAATTATCAAGATTAGACAAAGCTCCGTAAAGCTAACATACAGTAAATAAACATTCATACATGCCGTAACCTAGAGAACGTATTTTTAGATTTTTGTTGTTGTTGACCTGTTAAACTCAGTTTGAAACAAACCAAGCGATTTATAGTTATTCAGATTGGTGGTTTAGTGGTTGTTGTTTAATTTGTATTTCGAAAGTCATACAATGTGATACTAAAATTATCAAGATTAGACAAAGCTCCGTAAAGCTAACATACAGTAAATAAACATTCAGCAGCAGACGGCAATATGCCGATGAAAATGGATGACTTCCAATATCTTAGAAGTGCTCGACTCCGCGTATTTTGCCTGACCTCCAAGCGTGGTCATACATAACCGTTCGAGGAAGGTAGACCTTTTGTTTCATCTTAAATACAGGACACTAGTTTCGGCGGTTCTAACTGGGAAGTTTTGATTATGTCATGTCATAAAAATATTTTTATTCCGTCGCATTGGAATGATGTTGCTGAAAAATCCCGGCAACCAGGTATAGTGCATATTAACTGGTAAGATTAAACCAAAGCAACATACCTACGTAATTTGAGAATGAGTCCATGCACAACCAATCGTATTGTTATCTATTAACGTTTCAACCCACATAAGACACTCAGAATCAGTAAAATCGTGTCAAACCGGAACAAACCGGAATTTGTGACATATCTTTCATAATATACATTTGAACTTATATATTTATAGCTAGAAAAGGGACTTTATTTGTAAATACCCGATCCATATAGAAAACTGAAATATAAATTAGAGTTAACTTCTTCGAGCTAACTCTACTTTCTGTATATAGATCAGCGAAATGGAAAGACTTTTCTCCGTATCGGCGTATTGGATTTTGATTAACAGTTTAACAATCAATTTCATCATCCGCAACAGTTATGGTAAGTTGAAAGTCTCTCTCTCTCTCTCTCTCTCTCTCTCTCTCTCTCTCTCTCTCTCTCTCTCTCTCTCTCTCTCTCTCTCTCTCTCTCTCTCCATACATCTCGTTTGGAACAAAATCTTTAGTCAAACTTTTGATTTTCTTTTATTAGTAGCCTTGTTTTATTTGCTTAAATTTATTAACGCAAGAATTTTTTAATGTTGATTCCATGACATTTTTTTCTTGCGATTGGGGTTAAAATCTGATCTTGCTTATAGGTGAAATCCGCAAATGCGCCAATGTATAAATGTTTCATAGCTTTGGGTCCTAATATTATTTTCTTGAGATCTTGTGCGACTTTATACTTAATTTAGAATTAGGAGTGAGAGTAGATAGCAGGAGGGAGTTGTGTGAAAATGTTAAAAGTATCGAATAGTTTGAATAGTATCGAATTCAAATAATGAAAACTGAGACAAAATATGTCAAATTACCCACTTTGCTGTTATTAAAAATTAACAATAATTTTGGCAGAAAGTTCTTAAAAGATAAATTTCAGATGGTAACTACTATTGAGTCGGACCCCTTACTAGATATGTATGTATGTATGTATGTATGTATGTATGTATGTATGTATGTATGTATGTATGTATGTATGTATGTATGTATGTATGTATGTATGTATGTATGTATGTATGTATGTATGTATGTATGTATGTATGTATGTATGTATGTATGTATGTATGTATGTATGTATGTATGTATGTATGTATGTATGTATGCTTATTTTTCTTTATCAGCTTTTAATCATGACATTGTAGTACCAATGCCAATCAATACCAATCACTCATAAAGGGTCTTTGCTACAGTTTGGACTAAACTGCTAAAATGTTCAGGCAGATGCTTGATGTGTCTTTGTAGTCGTATGTAGGAAAATTACGTCTATTCTAATTTCGTACGGTTCAGCCTACAAACTGTTTTGATTCAGTACAAACAATACATATATAAGACCGCTCCGGTTGCCTAGTGGTTAGAGCATCCCCCTTGGTTACGAAATGTCGCGGGTTCGAATCCCGGCCAGTCATACAAAAGACATATTATAAAATGGTATTAACAGCTACTCGATAGGGGCTAAGTATTAAGAGATTAGTGTTAAGATTAGGCTGCCGGGTGTCAGGATAATTTCACTGGGTGGCATTTTACATAATTGATGCATGATGCCCAAGTGATAGAAATCTCTATAAAATGTCCCACTGCAAAAACATTGTAGCTATATGACTTAATTTTTTTAAAAGCTTCGTTAAAAATCTAACTCACACTCGCTCACATACCAAGTTGGGATAGATAGATAGATGTTGATGGGTGAATAGGCGAACATACATACATACATACATACATACATACATACATACATACATACATACATACATACATACATACATACATACATACATACATACATACATACATACATACATACATACATACATACATACATACATACATACATACATACACACACACACACACACACATATATATATATATATATATATATATATATATATATATATATATATATATATATATATATATATATATATATATATATATATATATATATATATATATATAACATTTCACGTGCGTCACATGAAATAATGCCTTTTAATTTGACACTCCGTTTTGAGAAGCCTTGAGTGGCCTAAAGCGCTCTCCGTTACGGATCACTGCCATCTCACCTCAGTCTGCGTGGGTTCGAGTCTAAGATTCAGCGAATGGGGATATATTAGAAAGCTTGCTAGGAGCTTCTCGTGGGTCGATGTTTTTTTTTTTGTGGATTTTCCGGTTTCTTACTCCACCATTAATACTGGTCGCCATGTATAGCCTATCATGTGCTGAAAAATGGCGTTAAGCCCCACAAGAACAACAACTCTCTCGTTTGAAGATTGTGATTATGCTTCTAATTTTAGAACATGATACAGTTTAGAACCACTAAGATCATGCAACAAACCAAGTTGGGATGCTCTTTTAGTTGGATCTCACTCAAATTTTACCTACCACGTTTTGGGATCTGTGAGCTGTAACCAATATGCGAGTTCTAAAATATTCTGCAAACTTTCTGTGGCAATTCACTTAAATTGTGGCTCGCATACTTTGATGTAGAGGCCTACCGTCTTTTGAAACGGACAACATGCATACAGACAGACAGACAGACAGACAGACAGACAGACAGACAGACAGACAGACAGACAGACAGATAGATAGATAGATAGATAGATAGATAGATAGATAGATAGATAGATGTTGATGGATGCATAGGCGAACGAACTGACGGATATCTTGGGTTCAAATTCTATCTTTGTTCTAAAACAACATTTGCGGCAAAATTTGGTCGTTATAGTGGACTCTTCATCAACATTGTGGCTCACCATTGACAATTAATATTAGCGGTTTTGGTAGAGTTAAAGGCAGACGGAAGAAAATTGCGACATTTTCCATTTACATAAGAATTTTCCGATAGTCAGGTACCGCTGGTTATCAGATCATTTCCCTAATTGAAAGCGAGGCGAAGAGGGTATATCTTACGTTAGCCAATATAAGACATTGGTGGATCAGGACGAGGTAAGATCCTCTACAAACACGAATTGTTATATAATAAAATCACTTAAACGGGTCGGGTAATAAATGCGGTATAAGATTAACGCAAATCCCTTTCCTATTGTGAACAACTCGTGCGTGTGAGACACGTATTATTGAAACAAAACACCTTAAGCCAGTTGGATTTCCCGCCCATAAGTTATAGGTAACAAGTATTAGTTACCATTTCTGTGTAACTCGCGTCAGTTGTTTGACTAATACGCTAAAAATTATGTATAAATCAGAGCAAGTGAATACGCTCGTGAAAAAATATCCTTGAGAAAAAGTATTGGTATAAAATACAGAAGGACTTTCGAAATTAAAACGAATAATATAATGCAACCGTCGTCGTGTGGATCCGAGTGCGGATGTTACCTCCCTAAAGATTGAAAGTGGCACAGAGGAATCGTGTACAGAAAAATAAACAAAACGTGTATGATATTTACACAAACAGGATATCTCAATTTGAAACAACAACAAAAAAAAAAAATCCTACTTGGCGCCACACGATAGTTTGCTAATCTGGCGGTGCTTGGTATATAGTACAGGTCTTTGTACGCAATGTTTACGGCAAGGTACAAATAGCAATTACGTAACAATGCAGTCAAACGGTCATTTACTCCGTTTAACCTTGTTTTCGATTTACTCTCAGATTGTTTATAAGGACAGACCAGAGACGAAATTGGGTATTATTACATTTTTATTTATTTATACATACATACATACATACATACATACATACATACATACATACATACATACATACATACATACATACATACATACATACATACATACATACATACATACGCACGCACGCACGCACGCACGCACGCACGCACGCACGCACACACACACACACACACACACACACACACACACATACATACATACATACATACATACATACATACATACATACATACATACATACATACATATATACATATATACATATATATATATATATATATATATATATATATATATATATATATATATATATATATATATGTGGGAAAATTAGAGAATAATAGAATTTATATCTCGCCATCTTTCAGAAGCTGATTGACCCTTACAGCACCGATTTTATCGGCGGTGAGAGCTGGTATTTTATATATATATATATATATATATATATATATATATATATATATATATATATATATATATATATATATATATATATATATATATATATATATATATTTGGGAAAAAATAAAAGAAAGAGTCTAATAGAATTTATATCTCGCCATCTTTCAGAAGATTTTATCGGCGGTGAGAGCTGGTGTTTTTTGAAAAATGTATTGTCCTTCATTACGGTCAGACATATGGAAATATTCGGGTCCACACAAAGTACTGAAATTCTAATCCAAAATCAATGTGCTCTGTTCTGTTTATGTTGACCTGACGCAATCATTATCCATTTCACAATTGAACAGCATTCAAGTTTTTCTCGTTGGTAATTATCACAATATGATACGTCATCGTCTGTAAAAGTCATAAAGAGCAAGAAAGTCAGGTTTGATAAAAACAAATAATATAAAAGATATATAAAGAATCTGCTTATAGTCCTTGTTGAGTAACGGAGGTGGGGTGGGAGAGGGCTGGGAATTTTTTTCAAAAATATTTTGTACTTTGTTAGTTAAATAATTGCTTTTCTTTCCCGTCTGTCCACATGTCCTATATTATTAAGCGAAAATGTTCTTCCTTCAACATAGAACATAATTTTTGCGGTCAAGGAAAATCTAAATTCACCACCACACCGCCCCCACCCCGCGCAACACACCGCGCACCCCTCGCGCACTTCTTTCCCCCGCGCTAACCCTCTTTGGAGAGTTAAGTCGATCACTAGGCGTAGAAGAATATAAGAGCTAAGTTTTGCGCGTGTTTCACTTTTATGGCGTACTAACTACTGGTGACTGATGGTAAGGAGTTAATAGTACATTCATGATTTAAAAAAAAAAGTTATTATGATGGGAAAATCATGGTAAATGTATTTTTCGAGAAGTATCTTTAGATCTAATTTGATATTTAAGTATAGTTTGATCTATTTACAATTGGTGCAATATATTTTTGTTTTGTTTATTATTTTTTAAAAATATCAGACAGCAATACGACAACACTAGCATTGATTGTAGACTCAAGGTGACTTTCATTCAGTCATCCACAGAGGTCTTTGACAGAAATACAATCCACACACAGACCCCTGCGATTTAAAAATAGCAAGTCACTGGTAGGATATACTTTCCGTATCCTGAGCTGTATAGAATTCACTCTAAAGTCAACGAAAAAAGACACCTCCCATAAAAAATAAGACCACGTTACACTTTTTATGTATGCATTTCTCTTCTCAAATTACTCTCGTCTGAGTTAAATTTATAGTACATGTTTATGTTTAAGTTGCTCATTCCAAAACGTAATAAAATTCTATAGCAAATTCAAGGTTAGGTTGAAAACACGTATGTGGTTAATATTATTTGGGTATGGATTATGCAAACAAGCCAATAAATGTATGATTCAAATGGTTGTAGTATTAGAAATATGAAATTAATTTCCTGCACTTGATATCACTTTTCTTTTGTATAGAGAATTTAAGGTACTTTAGGAATATAACTACGTTTTCTGTATCAAATTAACCGGTTGGAGAAGGAAATGAAAAGAATGAATTTCAAACTATTAATATTGAAAAGAGTAAGTATTGCAAATTCTTGAAAATCATTAACATAAAATGACCAGTATCTCTATAGACCATTCCCAGAATGTATTCATGTATTCATGTGACCCAGGGTCAACGAATCCAAAACGAGGTTAAACTGGGCACCAACTTATAGATTTGTTATAACCAGGGGACGACCTTTTAACAGATACAGGTTTTGTTAAAATTAAACAGAAAATTATTTTAATAAACAGATTAACAGAATATCCCATAGAAAAAATTGCAAAATTTTATATTGTTAATACACTATTCTTCCTTTTTATGTTTACTTTATCGCATTTACATATCGGGTTTTAATATACATCCATCTACCAGCACCACAAAACTAATATGAATTATAATCAATGAAGAAGTTCACATAAATAAGGTACCAGTTTGTATGTTAAGGGGCAGGGTGCTTTGATTATATATATATATATATATATATATATATATATATATATATATATATATATATATATATATATATATATATATATATATATATATATATATATATATATATATATATATATATATATATATATATATGAATGGCTTTAAAAAAAGTCTTTGAACAAATAATCCTGCTGCTGTTTGTGTGGGTAAATATATAACTACCAGTCTGTTATTGAATAAAAAAAATTGTATTTCGTATGAATACAATCGTATATCCATATTGTTAGTTGACAAGTGATTCAGAAATGAAAAAATGTCGTATAAGGGAAAATCCCAGTCCCTTACCCCCACTCACCACTGAAAACAGCAATCAACATAACAACAACCAGATTGTGCTCATTTGATACAAATTAAAATGCAAGTGAACCTACAAGTACCCATAATTAATTAAAGCACACCTTAAAGTCTCTATTGGTTGAGGGGGAGGGGCGTTTTTGGTTAACAGGGTAGTTTGTGTCACTATGCACATTTTTCAAATGTTTTATTCTGTCCGCGTGTTTTGACCACAGTATTGATTGGTCACAGCTGTACATTTAACCATACCTAATTAGAAACAAAATTCAGCTTTAAATAATTTCTTTTCTCTATTGTTACCTTGTATTTTGTGTGCTGTAGAGAAAAAAGACGCTCAATATAAGATGTATATGAACAACTTACGTTTAAGAGAATGGACATATCCCTCACTGTAATGCTTGAATCTTTTTTTTGTCATCTGTTCCTTCCCTGAACTGTTGGAGACAACTGTGATGAAATTCTCAACGAATGCAAAAGAACTACCTGGCAAACAGCTCAGATCTTTACTCGATGTACAGTAGGACGCCATATCAATCGGTGAAGTAAGTTTTCGTTGTTATAAGATACATAGTGGTAATTCTATAATATAAAATATTCTTACGCAAAAAGAAAGAATCCATATAAAATGCATTACATCAATTACATCCGCGATCAATATAATATATTCTGTATAAAAAAGAATATAAATAAAATATCATTTTCAGCATAGTCGCAATCTGCCAAGCTTAGCCTCGTTTTGGCGATACATTTATATTTATAAGGATCTCATTAAGAAAGATCAGGAGCGTTATAAAGCACGTGGAAATGATTTTCAAAAGAGTCAAGGGTATATCATCCACCCTCTTTTGTTGTATATGGTACTCACACAGATAATACTCATATGCAGTTGCAAGATTATACTGCAAAAAATGCACGGAAAACCGACCTTAAAGCAAAACCTAGCCGAAATAATTGCAACAAATACAGGTTGCATTATTAATTAACTTGTGTGGGCTGTTTTGAAAGGTGCTGCACATATGGGGACAAACGAAATAATTTCTGGTGTTTTTTTTAAAAAAAAACAGTTAACTTTTATTTAGGCAATATAAGATTGCAAACAACCTTTAGATTTACTTACCTCCAAAACTGAAGAGCTTGACAACGTATAAAACTACGCACCTTCAAACCTAAGATTTGACAAAGGAAGGTATCCTAATTTTTTTGGACAACGTTTTGTAATACAAGAATGGAAGAATTTGACTTAATTTAAATTACAGTTAATACATTTATTAGATCGACATTATCAATTCATGAAAAAAACAAACAAATGATATAGATGAAAACCTTGGAACAATTTTATTGCTCTTGACATTCATACCTGTGTACTGACATTGTCAGCGTATAGGTAATATCCAAAAACTATTTTCAATCACCTGATATCACAGGCGCTTATACTTACACATATCGACCAAGAGACATTTATAATTAAAGTTGCATTACCCTTCACGAAAAATCTACCTTAACACAAAACTTCGTAAAGATGTAACGAATGGACGTAAAGGCTGAGATACATGGGTAACACAGTGTGCATCTTGCACATGAATGAGTGGGGCACACGAACCATTCTCTGTAGATTTCTATTGTATTTTCAAATTAGGAATTTATTCATGGTCACATATTGTACACACCTTCGTGTACTCTTTTACACCTGCCATTAAATTCTTGTATTTCCATATAATGTCTAGCATGCTACGAGACACTGCATTTCAGTTGTAAATGAGGTGATGTTATAAGATCGGGTTTTTGCTGTATGGATGAGACCAGCCTTGTTTTTTCCAACACGATGATAATATATATATATATATATATATATATATATATATATATATATATATATATATATATATATATATATATATATATATATATATATATATATATATATATATATATATAAATTTTGCTGAGAAATATGCAAATTTTTATCCATATATCCAGGCCAATATATGCTGTGACATTAGGACAGGACTAGGAAACTAAAGTTAGAACGGATAAACAATGAATATGTTGTAACGAATTAAGTACAATGTTGAGTACTGGCTAAAGTTATCATCATTGGGAAGTACATGGGATACAATGATTTGACCGAGGCTGTGCTCAAAATTCGTGACATTTTGGCACTGCATGAAACAAGTTACAGAACTTGTACCAAAACTACACGTGAGCACAAGAACTGAATTCATGCTAAAACTCAATGAAAAAGATATGCTATAGCTCTGGACGCGGCGTCATGTTTCTTCTTTTTTGTCGTCGTTGTTGTCGTCGTCGTCGTATTAGTAGTAGTAAAAACAAAAATAATGCAGCAAGCAAATTGGCTCAATTTTAAAAGGTCTAAAACCAAATTATGAGTATATTTTCCAGGACATTAATTTCTCTTTTTTATTTCTACGAGTCGTACAGCCATGCAAACTCCATAGCGCCTTAGACGGGTAATTCATTCAAATGTACCAAAGTCGCATATTTTTGTGGGTGAAAAGATTTCCGGACACATGGCGAGTAATAATTCCATTCATTATAATTACAATGGACCTGGTTATGCAATGTTGTTTTAGAAGTTAACAATGGTCTGAAGAAAGCGTTGTCTCGCCTACTTTTACACGGAACTCAACACTGACGCCCACTACGCCGCAGACAAGTAATTGCCATCTATCGCCGTGCATTTGTTAAATCTGTATAAAAGTAACAAAAATATTCCATTGATGATTTGATTTAAATTTTAGACGAAACTGAAAAACAAATTTAAAATTTAGAAATAATTATGTTTAAGAAACAAATGTAAAAACACATTTAAGTATATACAGTCACGCACATATATTGTAATTTGGTTTCAAATTTTCTTGTTAAAGGCAATTATGGTGATTTGTTGAAATTCTCTTCATAAGATTCTCTAGTTTAGATAAACTCTGATAGTTTGATATTTAAACAAAGCTTTTCCTGGTGTCAGTGTGCAAGGTAAATAAACTTCTATAGTTTGATATTTAAACAAAGCTTGTCCTGGTGTCAGTGAGCAAGGTTCAGACGGTATGGTAGCAATATTTTAATGTTGACCATATATTCTGGAATAAACTACCGGTCGTTTTCTACAAAGGCTCGGCATGTTCGTTTTGGATAGATTGAAGGATTTTCTCCATTTTCTAACATATTTTTGTTTAGACAGGCAATTGTGCTCTAAAGAGAGCACATTGCAACAATTTATGTAATAAAAAACATGGTGGACATGGTACACACCTACCTCCACGCAAATGCTGACGCGGTGGTAGGATTCTTTAATAAGCATTGGTCAGTAAACACATGGTACTGCAATTACTGGTACTGTAATAATACACATAGTCGGTAAAAACACACAAATGTAATTACAAATGCTGTCGTAGGATGTATTAAACATACGGTAGTGTGGGGTGTCCTCTCTCTCTCTCTCTCTCTCTCTCTCTCTCTCTCTCTCTCTCTCTCTCTCTCTCTCTCTCTCATGAATTTTTAAGGTAGCTTTAACAACTTTTAGTCATATCACCTATATGTCTGCAGTGTGGCAGTTTACAGTGATGCAGCACTAAGGCTTCATGCCTCAGACATGTAGCATCATGTCCCATACATTCACATTATCCTGATACCAGACCGACCAGTCCTAAAACTAACCTAATAATGCTTTGCTGTTAGCGAGGCTGCTCTTAGCTCTTAGTACTATATTTTAATAAGTCTTTGATATGACTCGGTTAGTTTCGAACCCGCCACCTCCAGCATCATAGGCGGACGGTCTAACGACTTGGCTGCTAAGATGCATGCTTCAACAATAAGTTCACATGAAAACGATTATAATCATTAATAGGCATTAACTAATTTGGATTTGTCATGTAGAGATAGGATACAATGGACATAATGCATGAAACATTATGATAAAATAAAATATGTTGATTCTTATGAAATCCACATGCCAGAAGAAAACAGACATTACGTTAATATAAATAAAATATATAATAATAAGTGTAATGTCATGATGTCAAAAGCATATTTTGCTGTATGTATGTATGTATGTATGTATATATGTATGTATGTATGTATGTATGTATGTATGTATGTATGTATGTATGTATGTATGTATGTATGTATGTATGTATGTATGTATGTATGTATGTATGTATGTATGTATGTATGTATGTATGTATGTATGTATGTATGTATGTATGTATGTATGTATGTATGTATGTATGTATGTATGTATGTATGTATGTATGTATGTATGTATGTATGTATGTATGTATGTATGTATGTATATATCTTGGCTGACCATCAGGGCTTGATGAAGTCAATCATGCGCTGCTATTCGCTGATGGGTCATCATGTGGATGATTAGTCCGATACGAGATGTCCTGGAGAAGTGTGTGTACTGGAGGCATGGAATGGTTCTTGATGTTGAGGCCTTTCTGGGTTGTCTGGCGTCGGTGATTTATTTTCATTTGGCATTCTCGAAGGTTTTTGCACCCATTGTGAAAAGCTGTATGCCAGCCAGATCTATCATTGGTGCAAGACTCGAGGTCTTTCATAGATATCAAGCAGCATCTCAGGCATTGCGTGATGCAGTCATTGAATCTCTTTTTCAGGCGACCAGTTTTTCTGTGCCCACTAGATAGAGCTCCATACAAAACCTGAGGCGTCATTCGAGACTGCTCAAAACGGATGACATGACCCGTCCATCGGAGTTAGGCTTTCATGACCATCGCTTCGATACTGGTTAAGCTTGCTCTGTCCAGCACTTCTAGGTTCGTCACTCTGTCTTGCCATCTGACGCCAATAATCCAGCACAGGGCTCTTATATTGAAGCGCTCAAGCTGCTTGATGTGCTTCTTGTATGTTTTCCAGGTCTCACATCCATATAGAAGGCCTGATAGCACAACTGCTTTATACATCCTTATTTTGGTAGACAATTTCATAGTCATGTGACTCAACACACGAGAACGGAGACATCCTAGTGATTGACTGATGCTGCTGATGAGTGCGTTATCTCTTTGGCTAGTTATCCATCGGAAGATATGATGCTTCCGAGGTACTTGAATTGATCGACAGCTTTCAACTGGGTGTCTTCAATAGACACATTCGGTAGGCTAGCTATGGTGGCCGTGTTTACCACGAGAGTAGTTATCTGCGAAAAGTGCTTCAAGAATGAGTTTCTCTATTGTTTTGGATCTGACATTCAGTCGACGAAGGTCGAAGAGAGACAGCCATACAGTCTGTAATTTATGTACACTCCTTCCTGGAGATTACGTGTAGCATCGTTCAGGACACATGTGAAGAAGTGGTTGAATAATACTGGAGCGAGAACGTAACCCTGCTTCACGCCCTTAGCAACGTTGAATGTCTCAGAGACATCCCCGTTTTAGAGAATAAATATAGTCATGCCGTCGTGGAAAAATCGGATCATTCATCTTGATGAGGATTAATATTATTTGGAATATTTGAAGCTGAATATTCCATTATATATATATATATATATATATATATATATATATATATATATATATATATATATATATATATATATATATATATATATATATATATAAAAGCAGTTTGTTGTTAATTGCAGAATCGGTACAATAAATCGTAGTGTCGTAAAAAATTCTACATGTACAAAAAGCATCAGATTCAAATCTAACCAGTATTCCTTTATTCGGTTCACATCTTAACACATTTTAAAATGTACTGAAATAATACATGGAATTTTTATGCAAACCAATATTGTATGAACATGAAAACAAAATATATAATGTGCATATTAATTTATCTCTTGTCGTCCTGAATGGATCGTCGTATCAACAAAACTTCTTAATATGTCCGCTTGGATATAAATGAAAATTGTTGATGTTCAAGATTGTTGCCACAACGGCCATCTAGAAAATCATTTTACTGCTACTCTTCCTGCATGAAAAGTCGTGATGACATTGGGTTTTCGCAAAAAGACATTTTATGATGTGTACTTGGTCCTAAGTGAAAATAGTCCTGATTGTAAGATTCTTGTTGTAACGACTCATGTTTGAATTTTGATACCATAATGTGGTTTTCACTATTATACTTATTTTGGTAATGTTTCGTTAATCTTGAATAAAAATGGTGTTGGTCTAACGTCGATTGCGTTGTCAACTTGAATGAGAGTTAGTTCATTTATAATTATTCATATTTGTATTTTCAGGTGCTCTTCTGTCTATTTCTCCTTCCACTCCAGACGGGAAGCTGATAGTGGTAGAAGGCAGCACTCTAACTTTAAATTGTACCTTCAACAGTAGTTCCTTAGCCAAGGAAGACGTAATTTTTAAAAGGTAAGCGATAATGGTTGACATTATACCCATACAATTTACGAGCGTACGTATCCCTTCATTAGAAATGCACAGCGAAATGTAAGCGAGACTTTTTCGTTTAAATTCAGGAAGCGATTAAATGTTATTAACACCTCAATTGGCAAACTTTTAAAATGTGCAGGACTACAGTGAACATCGTGTGTCGACAGATGTTCTGAAACATACACAGTAGATGTTGCATTTGCATATTTCGTCACGGACATGCACACGCCGAACATTAATTTGCTATAATGCTGTAGAGCATCAACTTCAAGCAATAATTCAGAAAAAAACAGAAGACTTTATAGATGAGAAAGTACTTAATATGACTTGCTGATCGTCATTTGCTGGAAAATGCTCAGGCAGCTTACTCGTTCATCGCTTAAAAACATATGCCTTAATACATACTGAAGTGCGTATCCATACCAGGCGCACAGAAGAGGGGTTTCTTCGTATATTTGCAAAACTGAGGTGATGGGGAAAATGAAGCCTGCCACCAGTATTTTAATTACAAACTAATGGGGAATCAAAAATGGATATTTATATGTAGATAAATAAAATTAAATGTAAAAATCTCCGACATCAACGCATGATGCCTTCCTCGATATAAAAAGCGTTTGGTACCTCTAGGTGCAATGTAGTAATCTTAAAATCTGTCCCTCTTGGAATTAAAGATGAAATGTGTAGGGTGCTTGCAAGAATGCACAAAGTGCATTTTGCAAATGCCAGTGCAAAGGGTCGTAGGTTAAAACAATGAATCCTTCAAGGCGGCATC
This sequence comes from Potamilus streckersoni, assembly GCA_016746295.1. Taxonomy (NCBI): domain Eukaryota; kingdom Metazoa; phylum Mollusca; class Bivalvia; order Unionida; family Unionidae; genus Potamilus; species Potamilus streckersoni. The sequence goes on along the minus strand of JAEAOA010001560.1, from coordinate 569,360 downwards.
CTTTCCTCGTTTCAATTTCTGCCAATTCATAAATGAGTAGCACTATATGCTAGTCAACAGCAATTTAGTCTGCAAAACTTGGTGTTTACAATGCTTCTGCCACACTTACAGACAACCTTGCATGTATTTTGAACTCTCATGATAACTTAATTAGTTTGTTTGAAAAAGACGTGTAATATTGAAGAACACGTCATGAAATAAGTGCTTAAAAGTAATTTATCGTTGTATTGCAATGTTAAAAAGAATAGGTTCAAATTATACTGTCTATATATCATCCAAGAATTGATTATCATACTCCCCAGGGGATATAATAGCATAGGATACATTGGTCGTTTCATCGCACACTTAAATTATATGTTAGTACAGGGACCATGCACAGAATACGGGAATCCAATTTTACGCTTCTACTACTCTTTAATTATGCAACACGGCGGATATACCCAATATCACCGGTTAAGAGAATTTCGATTAGTCTAGAAAAATATGTTTAATCTAGATTTGAGTAAAAAATATAATACATCTTTTTTCTTTATGTGAAACATGTAACACTGAATAAACTGTCTCGGTCTTCTTGTTGACAAAATCCTTTCTGATAATTACAAAAAGCCCCTCAATGTCTTCATTAAAATTTCATTCTTAAACATATTTGCTTTTAAAAGCGCAAAAGAAGAGGTGCTAGTTAATGGCTGCTGAAATTATTCAACATTTTAGAATACTTAAAAAAATTTCTAATTATAGATGTCTGTCTAGGTAAAGATATAAGTTTTAAGACTAAATCTCTCTACTTGAAGCCTACGTGACCCTAATGAATAAACAGGTGACACTAGCTTTGTGGTTATCAGAGTACTGTAAGATACTCTTCAAGTTCTTGCTTTTGGTTTGTTTAATACATCTTACTCTTCCCGACCCTCAGGGAAAGAAAGTTCCAGAATCATAGGCTGTACATTCTTAAAAATGCGACAAATCATGGTGATATTAAAGTATCCGCATGACGCAGTGGTTATACGTGGTCTCGCGTTGAATTCGAGATACATCTTAATATTTTGTGTTGAGTCATGCTGTGTTAAACCTGTCTCCAACGTTGATGTTGCACAGTGACGACTTTGATTTCTTTCCTCTATATATTTATTTTCTTCCTGTCTTTAGATGTTTCTTCGTTTATCTTTGTTTTATAATGCATTTGAACTTTTTAATACAATGTCATTTGTCTCCGGACGTTATATGTTTTTCATGACCAAAGATTATTTGAAATGGAGTAAATCCAATCCATGGCTGTGAAGTCAAGGAGATCAAACAGTTGTTGTTTGTAGCTCTTGACTTCAGCATGTGCAGCACACACTATTTCCCTGAGCGATTTAATGAAAGATTCCACGTGAACGTTGGCTCGTTGCTATTCTGTTGCAATTTGTCTATACGTGTATCCATTATTCACAGCAATTTTCGATAAGCTGTTAGTTGTACAGACTCTTATTGTCCAGTTTAAAAGTCGCTGGATATCCAAAAGTCCATGAATCTTGTAAGCAAATGGTACTATAGCAATTACAGACAAAGAGTTAAAAGATGTTCACAAGTGGGTATTAGTAGTATTGCATCATCTTTAGGTAGCTCCCAAATGGGAGTAGTCCAAAGAAGTCCATACGTAAAAACTCGTATGTAATGACAGTATCTTTGACACGTTTAACGGTTACTTGAGATATTTCAATTTTTGTATTAAGTCCAGGAAACCACACTTTCCATGGCAGAAAGGATTTTGTTCGAACAATCCATTGCTTGCCTTCATGTGTAGCAATTATTTATTTGTTATGCAGCTCCACTGATAACACACTTCTACTTTAGCACAACTGTCCATTGTCTCATGACATTATTAGGTATGCTTGCACACTGCCACTTTCCGGAAATTCGGCAAAACTATTGTACACGCTTTGGTTTCATACAAAAATCACCTACCCTATACCTACAAATTCAATAGTTCTGAGAACTGTTTTGACGCCATAATTTGAAATTTTGATGTCCTTCAACTTCGTAACGTTTTGAGTTGATGTCTCAGCAACGAAATGTGCATGATTCTCTGCAATCACAGTAAGTTATTATGTTGTTGCTATCACATGGATGGTGTGTCATGTAGTTGGCAATGTTTGCAATCACAGTAAGTTATTATGTTGTTACTATCACATGGATGGTGGGTCATGTAGTTGGCAATGTTTGCAATCACAGCAAGTTACTATGATGTTACTATCACATGGATGGTGTGTCATGTAGTTGGCAATGTTTTAACTGACTGGGCGATAACTGATAGATAATTGAGAGAGTTGCAATCTCAGATTTCTTTCAGTTTGTAAAATTATATTTTCTTCTTCCAAATATAAAGGTTTATGTAATATATTGACGTTAATATTTTCTACATTCTCATATACATATAAAAATGTTCACATGCCAACACTACAGTTTTGGTTTTACATTGCGTCTGACTGTCCCAGACTGGAAATAATCGGTTGGCGTTTCCTTCTTGCACGAATATGGCATATATACCGAAGGAACGGGCATCTACAATAATTATCTCCATTTTTGTTACTGATCATAATATGACATATTAGTGTTCTCTATGTTCTTTTTCTTGTATGTGTATGAAGGCTTCACGGGTAATTTTCTTTCGATGACGTAGAGCTTCACACAAAAACACATTCAGGGATGAAACTTTTTACTCCAGACGAATTCTTTCAGATCTTGTTTTTTTTCTGTTGCCACGGTCTTCTTTCAACTTGGCGAGATTCCGTCAGCGCTAAGCACAACAAAGAACAATTCAGGTTTGTCTCTGTTAAGTATCAAATGCAATTTTTTCCCCCTCGAGACCCTGTCTCTTATCAGGTAGTTTTTGAAAGTTGCTTCCAGCAGAACTCGAATTCTTTCTGAGAAATGTCAGCAACAAAGTTTGATGTATCCTTTTCATACAAATTCTTGAGACATGATAGCATTTAATGACCTTAAGAATTATCGCTTTAATTATTTCTGATTTAGATGATATGATAAAATTCGGCTCTTACATCAGACAATTAGAATGCCTTTTTATCTCTATAACTAATGTCCAGTTGATGATAACCTAATTTGTGTGTGATTTTCGATTAGTAAGGTAGCTTTAACAATTTTTCAGTCATATCGCTGCCATGTCTTCATTATACCATTTTATAGTGATGTCTCGCACCAAGGCATAAAAGCCGCAGACACGTAGCATCATGTCCAACCCATTCACATTATCCTGACACTAGGTTGACCAGTCCTAACACTAACCTCTTAAATTTGAGCGCCAAGCAAGGCAGCAGTTAGTGCTATTTTTATAAGTCTTTGTTATGATTCAACCGAGATTCAAACCCGCATCCTCCGGCATCCAAGACGGACGCACAAACCACTTAGCAACCGGAGCGGTCAATGCAAGCGTAGTCAGTTTAGTAGTATTTGTATTGATGATATCGCTGATTAACATTTCCGCTGCAGTAATATTGTCTCGAGCCTGCAAAACTTGCTTAGTGTTTAGCATCAATTTACCCAGAAATATTACATTTGTCTTTTCTTTATGGGGCACATTCAATTTTGTTTTAGATTGAGGTACTTTTGCCAAACTATGTCAAACTGAAGAAAGACGAAAATACTCCGCTATTTATCAGAAACGTGTAACTAATTACCCACGACCTGGTTTACTTATTTACATCAAAGGGCATAGCTTTAAAAACCGTCTATAAGGCCATCACCCTGGAAGAATCTGTACATGACTTCTATATATGTAGCTAATTTCTGGATTCCATATGTAAAGCCACGGGTAAAAATGTTAGTGACGTTTTCAAGCCTTGATTTGATTTTGTTTTTCGCAAGTATTTACTTTCTTTCACTGTATTTTTTACATCAATTTAGCGAATACGCTGAGGTGAATTGTATTGCAAATTCAGCCAGTTTTCAATGTCCATTCTTTACAAAATAAATATTTATTAAAAACGAATAGTTTCCAATGTCTACCTCCTCATTTTATGCGATGACTTATTCGATTTCTTTTTCTCCTTCACTCGCACATGTCCACGTCTCTGTCATTGCAATATAGATCTCTTAGACTTGAGACTGGATACACCTTCTGACGTTATGAAAGAAAATCGTACTTTGCAATGCCTACCTGTGGAATATTAGATACAATTAGGACACGGCCTAGCAGTGGGTTACCAGTATATACAGCACGAAAAGATTCTGACAAGAAAGCTCCCGTCACAAGAATAATAACAAATATACTAATAATGTCTATTTTTAACGAGGGCAAATTAATTTAATAGTCTAATCTCCCATGAGGTACTATATTAAAATCTTATTCTTTATTGAAAAAGTCTTCGGGCAAGTTATCTCTGTTCCCCTTCCCCCTCTCTCTCTCTCACACACACACACGCACACACACACACACACACACACGCATATATATATATATATATATATATATATATATATATATATATATATATATATATATAAACACACACATACACAGACACACACACACAGATGCACGCGCGCAAAGGAATAGTACTATTTACAAGTTAAACAATATACAAATACATATTACAACAAACATAAAAAGAAGGATGATTTAACTGCGTATACATATTTTTATGTCTCCAATAACTATGTCTTGATAAAACATTCAGCGAGTAATTTATCATAGCATTTAATAATCACTTTGAACTTAGACATACCTTTAGGCTATTACATTAGAAGGTTGCATGCAGTAAAGTTTACATCCTTACTATACTTTGCCATAAAATATTAGTAGGTACAAAGAGCAGAGAGACATTTATAATTGTCATTTCCGCTTCAACATTCAACAAGTTTTCATGAAATGATTCAAATTACTGCAGTCTTGACAGGCTTGTGTAATGATACACTCCACCGCATTTGCAATATTTGATGATCTCGGCATAAATGAGTCGATTTTTCATGGTGCTTTTTTCTGTTTTGCTGATTAGCCTGCTAGACCCCTCCTGGATTTGGCCCCTTTTTAAAGTGCCTTTAACTTTTTCCTCGGACATTAGAAGCCTCCATTTCTATGACTGATGCCTTTGAATCAGCCTTGACCTCAGATGTCAAGTTCACGCAAAGCGTTCTACGGAGTAGACCTATATTGTTGTATTACGTACAGCAGTGCTTTATCATATATGTGCACGAGATGGTAGTTCTGAGCTAGTTGTTTCATTTCCATTGCAAATTTATTCAGTTTTTGGCCATCTTGTTGTTAACACGTTTAAATGTTGTAGATTCAAATTTGCGGTTTTCGCTTGTACTCAGTGTTTCTTTAGTAGTATGTATTTCGTTCCTTGTGCATTTCATCATATTTTTCCTTCTCTGCTCGGATGCACACAATCACCGGAATAATAAAATTTTTTTTTTTTACCGGCAATGTTCATGCTTTCAAATATATTTTAGTCTATTTACTCATTGCTTTTCTCTACCTAATACTGCGTTTTGTTTTATCAGTATCGACATATAAAGACACAGTCGATGAAGACTCAATTTGTTTTTATCAGCATCGACGTATAAAGACACAGGCGATGAAGACTACAATGGTCTTAAAATGCTTACATCGCTGCCTTATCGGGTTAGCACGTGACAAAAACTACGGTTCACAGAAATATTCGATAAGCAAGGCATTTATGATTGAAAATTATCCAAAACATTTAACTCAGTTTTGTTTAATTTATCTAATGACTCGTTGCCTTTGTAATGTTCTTTAAATTATATGCTAGTAGAAGTAACATGCGCATAATACTGGAGACTGATTTTACGCAACCACTCTTGTAATTATGCAGCATGGCAGCTATATTCAGTATTTCTGGCACAGAAGTGTTCCAATTAGCCAAACAAGTTCTTTTTTAACATAAAGTTGACCAAGATTTAAGTAAGCAAGATGCTATAGCGTCATTAATGCCTGTAGAAAAGTACGGCAATTTTATTTTGGACCTTGTTAATGCTGCAGTTCAACGTCAGCCTGCATTGCGGTTGAAAAATTTGTAATAAACATCCAATGAAAAACCTACGTGATCTCAACAAATTCATTAATTTGGTGTAAAAGGAAAATCGAGAATGTCAAGAATCTACATGCTCGGATACGTGACGGGTTTGTATCGTTGCTGACAATTTACTGGTCATATATGTCAGTGGTCACCATCCCCCGGGCCACGGACCGGTCCGTGGATCAAATGGTACCGGGCCGCCCAAGATACATCAAATTATTTCCATTATATTTACTGTTGTGTATTTCTCTTGGGTTTATATTCACTTTATGTTCATTTAAATTTATTTTTATTTATATTCAGTTTTGGTGTAACTGTATTTTATTTTGAAGGCAAATTTAAATACAATTAAATTAAAATTATTAAATCAGAACAATCTAAAATATAAACAATCAAAGTCCCCCCCCCCTCTCAGCGGCCCGCGGTAAAATTATTAAACGTTGACCGGTCCGCGGCGACTAAAAGGTTGGGGACCACTGATATATGTAATATACAATATAGACTATGCATGCATTGTATAGCACCTGTATGACCGGTAAATTATCGGTAGCGATACGAGCCCCTGTGGGATACGTGAGACTCTTTGCTGGGCTGCTATAAGTGATGACCGATCTGTTTTGATCTAGGTAAATCGTCTTTGACTGGAAACTTTGTCGCCTTCCAAATCATATTATGTTCAGATAGAGCAACCAGTAGGTCTCCGGTGTCTTTTTTTTTCTTTTTCATTTTCTGATAGCGGAGAGCAACGTTGTCGAGATTAAGTCCATACTAGAGTTTTACGCTGTGTTAACCTCCTATCACTTCTGACTATCGGATGCTCTTTAGTAATTAATACATTTCGACTGAACTTGGCATGCGGATGGAAACTAAAATCCCTTTTGTTTTGACCTAGCGCCGTAGGTCTCAGCTGTCAGAAATAAAAAGAAAGAGGAGACCTACTTGTTGGTCTAATGTTCAGATAGATATTTCTTGTCACTTATTCCCTACAAACTTGATATGCTCCAGATATTTGGTGTATATTTCTTAAGTATTCCTTAATTGACTTTGTCATCAATTTCATGAGCCAGACATGCGTGACAAGCAAACTGCCGTGGAAGAGAATGATTAACACTGATATTCACAAACACGAAGGGCTTGCGTGACAGGATGTGATGTGATGTGATTATGATTTTTAACGTAGCTTTAACAATTTTTAGCGATATTGCTACAAAGTCTGCAGTGTGGCAGTTTATAGTGATGTCTAGCACTGGAGTATCATGCCGTAAACATATAGCATATGTCCCACCCAGTCGCATTATTCTGACACCAGGTCGACCAGTATTAACACTAACTTCTTAATGCTGAGCGCCAAGCGAGGCAGCTGTTAGTACCATTTTTGTATGTCTTTGGTATGACTCGACCGGGGATCGAATCCACGACCTCCCGTTTTCGAGGCGGACGCTCTAACCACCAGGTCACCGGATCATGACAGGAAAGAAAGAGAGAATAAATAAAACAGTGATTATGATTTTGATTTTAGATCCCCTTTATTCATTTTCCTAATGCACACATTAAGTTCATAGCGTCTGTTGGGGTGTTGATACAAAGTGTCTGGCACAGATGTGACTTCCAGTATAACGGTTCATTTAATAATGTTGCGATATGTTGCTTGTGAATGAGACATTGTGCTTTAAAAAAAAGAGGACAAAAGTGTTGATGCAATGAAAACTGCTCGCATAAGCTGTATCATGGATATTTTAAACGCCTATGTGATGGTATTTTTTTTTAGTGCAACTTTTTATTTTATCTTCGCAGGACAATTTAAGTATTAAGGCGAAACAGGTACCGTAATTACTGCGTTCATTGGCAAAATATAAATATAATTTTAGTGTTGCGTCAATAACAATTGCCGCTACAACAATGATATTGCCACTGCAACAAAAATAGACAGTTGCAACAACAAAAAAACCCCCCAAAACAATAAGGATGCAAAATTGAAAAAACAAAAAAAAAAACAAAACAAAACAAACAAAAAAAAAATCCAAAAAACAAAACAACATAAATATCCTGCCCCCGTCCCGACACTATTTGTATATGTCTGCAGCATTATTCTTAAATCGCTATGACGGTATATGAAAACTGCTGAAACGATGTTAAATACAGTTGGTAATTACAACGGTGTTTAAATTATCACTGCAGCATAAATATTACAGTTACGATGAGAAAATATAGCGTTACAGTGACAACTGAACACTGTTAAAACGTTACAGGTAGTTTTGAGTACCACATATTCCAACTTGGCACAGGCCTCCATGTGGACTAGGGTCACAATTATTTAGTTCCGATATGTTCTCTACATTTGTTTAAAATACTATATTTTCCGCTTTGTCGGAATCCTAATAAATAATGTGTTAACATAAAATACCTTCAAAGATGAACTCGTGATGAATTTCTTGTCTTTGGTTATATGACTTTTTTATGAGGCTGGACTGTGCACAAAGTGCAATGGGTCACAGATATACACCTCCGTAACTGCACCAGTGCTTCATTGCTCCCTGTGCACTGTTGCAAAAATAGACACAGACAACAATACAATAACGCTTAAATTCTAAAGAATAAATAATTACCTTTAAATCAGTACAAAGAATGTCTAAATGTAACTCCTGTATCACCACAAAAATCAGAGAGGGGAAAATAGCTCTAAAATAAACTGGGATTACATTCCTTTTGAAGCCTGAAGTGATAACTGTGAATATAGTCCATATATGAAGACAATGTTCATGTTGTAACGTTGACTCCTTCACTTCCCATACTGTGCCATGTTGACAATATAGTTTTCAATTGCAGGCGAATTAGGTCCAATGTTTCCTTCTTATCCAGATGGAAAAGGTTGAGAATGTTATGATTGCTAAATGGGTCACACTATTGTCTGCGAGGCGTTTCTTTCCTTTTTTTCAATTACAGCATCTCTTCTAATTCACGTTCATTTTGTCACAATTAATAATAAGTGGAACAAGTTTCAACCCTTTTCATGTCTTCATGTAAACTGTGTGAATTTTAAATTATTATGAACTTTAGAAATAAGAAATTGTCGTGCATAATTTGTGAAGTTTTTTTTCTACGTTTTGTTTTTCTTTTTCTGCATTTGATATGTAATAGGCAGGTTGGTTCAATAGATAGAGGACTGGACTCGTAACCAGAATGTGTGGATTTGAATCCCCGCTATCGCATCTGCCTTGGTTTTACGGAAGGAGTGTTGTTTTCTATTTACCTCAGCCTAAAAAGCCAACTTGTGTTGATGTGCTGCAAAGCAAAGAAAATCAGCAAATAATTAAATATGCAGAATAGTTATTTAAATCTCAGCACCTACAAGATTAGTGGTTTTGTGGTACGTGTTTCGTTGGTTATAAAGTCGTATTTTTTTCCCTAACGAAGAGCTTGTCAAGCTTCGAAATGTTTTGAAACCCCCAAAATTGTCCACGCCGTGAACACTTTTAATCAGCTGTTAGTGCTGTGCCGTGATTCATATATCTTTGCATGCATGCATGCATGCATGCATACAAGCATGTATGTATGTATGTATGTATGTATGTATGTATGTATGTATGTATGTATGTATGTATGTATGTATGTATGTATGTATGTATGTATGTATGTATGTATGTATGTATGTATGTATGTATGTATGTATGTATGTATGTATGTGAGTGTGCATGCATGCATGCGTGCGTATGTATATGTTGGTACGAAATTTGTTCTTCTTCTTTGTTTCGGTAAAACTGAAGTTTTCTTTCATGATGAGACCACTTTAAATCACTTACTTGGAAATGACTTAATTGCTGGAGCCTCCGAAAAATACTCTGATGTCATCCAGGTTTTTGATGATAGAGTATAAATCAACTTCGGTACCTTATCTATTTATGAGATACAGTACAAATATCGTTTTACCCCAGCAAAGGGAGCGGAAATACATACAGACAGTGGCACAGAAGATATATTTCAATATAGCTAATTGCTGAAAAGTAAAGAATCATAATAATAATAATTCTTTGATTAACTGGAAAGAGGGGCTAATGGATTAAATAACCAAGGCCATATGAAAATCCCAATCCACACTTTAAAACGCTAAGAAAAATGACCGTTACACGCTACTTAAATGTGTGCATTTACACGGAATCCTCAGATTACGCAAATGCTACATTATCTCGCGACAGACATTCAAATTAGGAAGAGATCGTATGTAAGCTGTTTCCACTATTTGAAAGAAGAGATGATAAAGTTAACGAAATAGATGAGTTTACCGAGTCACAAATGAAACTTTCAAACGATGAAGCAAAAGAAGATGATATTCGTAATATCCACAACAAACGTGATACATGCAGTAATTGAAAATACAATTTTGGTCATTTAAACAATTATTTAGGACAAATGTTCTCAAATAGAATGGCTCAGACTGTGTCATTATAGACTCTAGGGTCTATACGAATAGCCAAGACGACGAAGAAGTCATTTCCACTGGCTACAAAGACTGTCATACAACAGCTGGGTTGCAATTTTTCCCGTTTAACATATTGATACAGCGATGGACTAGCGATAGGCCTTGTACATAGTTGGGGTTCCTCCAATAAAGAGCTTGCAAATTACAGGGCATAAACATATCTTCTTTAGCAGGTAATACGTATGGCAATAAATATAGTTACATTTTGCTTCTTGAATTTCCTTCAAATGTATTTTTTTAGTTAGTTCTTCGAATAGGTATTGCATGATCCGTGTTATAGATTACAAAACTTGATACACACGGCGAAATTATACTGTAATTTTCACTACTTTTTCATAAGCAATCACATTCTCTCTGTTGCACTTAAAATGAGAGGAATCTGACGTTCAAAAACGTCTTTTTTGATAATTCATTTAAAAGAATTAATATTTCTACTAATTGTTCATTCTAAACAGAAACACAGTTACAATTGATGCGAGTTCCGCAACTGCTAAAATCACATGTATATCGTACGGATTTGTCCGGCTCATAAATGCAGTCCATCAAATGCAAAACTGAGTTGGATCGACAGAAAAACAAATTCCACCCCTATCATACCAAATGGAAAAATTGTAGCAATTCACATTCCTTTACTATATGACTCAAACTTTAAATTTTACGTAGAGCAAAGCGAATATTATTGTCGCAACTAAAGACGAGCGCGCGACAAAATTCAATGCTCCTGGGGCATTGCTTTGTGCGCATTAAAATTGTTACTGTTTATTGATCAATCATCGGGTGTGTATTTATTTTACAATAAAGTATAAATTGAATTACTATGTTTCTCGTCGTGTGGTCTTTTATTTGTAAGCCTAAGACAGAAAAAAGATTGAGTATATAATAAAAAGATTACTGCATTTGTATGGGAAAATATGAATTCGTTTTATCGGAGTAATACTTCTCAAGGTCGTGCAGTATTACTAATGAAAACTAAACTCGTACATATTCTCCCATACAAATGTAATTACACACACACACATACATACATACATACATACATACATACATACATACATACATACATACATACATACATACATACATACATACACACACACACACACATATATATATATATATATATATATATATATATATATATATATATATATATATATATATATATATATATATATATATATATATATATTCTTGCATGAAAATAAGAAAACTATTGGTGCTTTGTAATTTTAATTCAATTTAAATAGTGATGTCTAGTAAATACTGTTTTAGAAAAAATAGAATACTAACGCAATTGTAATTCTTTTTTACACAGAGATGGACTCAACTTGAATTATGAACCGGGGTATATAGTCAGCTACAGCAGTTTCAGGGAGAATGGGCATATCATCACACATCTGACCGCAACGAAGTCCATTGTGACGTGCTCAGATAACGGGTACTACGAATGTACCATTGAATCAAGAAAAATAGCTACGTCGGTCCAAGTTGCTGTAGTGAAAGGTATGTATGTATGTATGTATGTATGTATGTATGTATGTATGTATGTATGTATGTATGTATGTATGTATGTATGTATGTATGTATGTATGTATGTATGTATGTATGCATGCATGCATGCATGCATGCATGCATGCATGCATGCATGCATGCATGCATGCATGCATGCATGCATGTATGTATGTATGTATGTATGTATGTATGTATGTATGTATGTATGTATGTATGTATGTCTGTGTGTCTGTATGTATGTATGTAAACATCAAACGTGTTGCTGTAAGCAAAATACACGCATACTCGCATTGCACACAATTCAAAAGATAGTAAAAAGGTATTCATTTAATTTAGAAAGGATTTCTAAAGTACAATTAGAGGTCAAAGAAATAATTATACGTGAATAATGTTCATGCGATTATAATTAGTTTCAAATTTATGTGAATATGTCATCTTAGTTTATTCCTCCCTAAATTTCTGGAAAAGAGCTTAAGGTTGTCGTGGTATTCTTTCGTTCTTTTTCTCCTTGTTAAACTCGTTGTTGCTCATCATCATCATCATCATCATCATCATCATCATCATCATCGTCATCGTCATCATCATCATCATCATCATCATCATCATCATCATCATCATCATCATCATCATCATCATCAGTGAACTTATTGTCCGCTACGTTTCAGACTGATCAATACAAAATGGAGATCTTTAATGTCCTCTTTCTCATTAATTGTAGTCCTCACTCGGGATGCTTGGATCTCTGACAAGAGTAAAAATATCTCACTTGGGTGTCTTCCCCACATGTGCGGTTCAAAGAATACAACAAATGGTTTTAACGGACGTTACTTTCATGTCTCTTGGTCGACCAATGGCACCAAGGTTAAATCGGGTACAAAATATCATATTCATCCGGAGATGAATAAAATTACCATCAGTGAAGCAGGTAAAACATCAGTACATTGAATATACTTCTTTGCTTTGTCGAGGATTGTCTTGTTCGTCCAGACTTTCGCACTACACTATTGACAGCGTTAGTCTCTCGCTCTGAATAGAGTTCTCTGATTCATGAAAGAGTTTGGCTTTTAACGAGACTTTGTCACGGTTACCGGATGTTAAAATTGTCCACACGATTTGTTTTAACTTTAACACGTAGTAATACTTGCATTAAACGATAAAACATGATCCGTGAAATTACTATTATTATTATTATTATTATTATTATTATTATTATTATTATTATTATTATTATTATTATTATTATTATTATTATTATTATTATTATTATTATTATTATTATTATTATTATTATTATTATTATTATTATTATTTAAAAAAGAAAATGTTGCAACGAAGGAAAATAATAGTGCGTCCTACGCAACTTTAAAGGGAGGTAACTACTGATATAAAGTTCACGCTTGAGCTTTGTTCTAACATTGAATAAGGATTTGATAATTTCCTGATAGCTGTTGACATATAATGTTAGTCTGAACCTAGCCTTTGAGACAGATTTCTGTATGACTGGTAACTATTAGTCACACAAAAAAGCTAATTTTGAATACGAAATGTGTTTCTATAAAAAATTCAAAATGTTGCAATTAAGTAATAGGTTAAGTTTAAAAAAAGAATGGCCATAAACCAGAAGAGCTTAAGGAGTTGCCTGTTGTCCTTCGTTTCCTCATCTTTCGTCCGTTCGTCCGTTATCACAAGTTTGTTAGTGATACAACTCCTAAACTAAATGCAGGATTGAATTAAAACTTAACACACATTTTCAACACATGGTCTAGTGGCTCCGAAATCAAATTGGTGCTTCTCGCATATCTTGAAAATCTAGTTATTGCTATTCCACCTGAAATGATGGTTTTTCACCTAAATACTTCCAGATATCTAGTTAGTCATAAATAAAAATAATACTCACCTGACGTCCAAAATGGCCACGACAGCAGCAATCTTCGAAATATTATTATTTCTACTTCTTCTACACGGTTAGTCGAATCAACATGGGGTTTACAGTAACAGATTTCTTGTGGTGTCTAGTTGATCCTAAAGGACAATGGTTCCGATCATACTTCTACTATATCCACCGTGGCAGGAATTTTCAAAATTTTACTGTCGCCACCCCTACTGAACAGGTAGTCATATCAACATGGGGTTTCACTAAAAGACTTCTTATGATGTCTAGTTGGTTCTCAGTAACAATGGTCCTATCTAAAATCTAATATGACCGCCACGTCAATCAGTTTGAAGATCTTGTTATTGTTATTCATCCTGAATATATGGTCGTATCAACATGGGATTTGTTTTATTATAAGATGATATCTTGCTGGTCCTAACTCTTTTAGCACAAATTTGTTATTTCAACTCCTGTCATAATTCGATGACTGCATTAAAACTTTACATAAACATCATCCTATGGCATAGTTGGTCCTAAATGAAAATGGTGCTTTTCAGAAATCCAATATTGCAGTCACGGCGGCTATCTTGAAAATCTTATAATCGCTAATCCTTCTTAATCGATGATAATAAACAGTATGCGGGATTTCACTAAAAGACTTCTTAGGTTATGTATTTGGCCCTAAAAATGGTGGCAGTATGACATATAATGTGACCGCTACCAGTCAACGTGAAAAGTTTGTTATCGCTACTCCTTCTGCGTAAATTGTCATATTACTACGACATTTTGACTAAAATACTTTGTTTGATGCCTAGTTGCTCCTAAATGAAAACAGTGCTGATCGGATGTCCATTTTACCTGCTATAGTCGTCATCTTGAACATTTTGTTATCGCTCCTCTTCTTAATTTGATTAACACAATGTTTTCATTGAATGGCTTCTTATGACGTCTATCTGGTCCTAAATTAAAATGGTATCAAGCTGATGTTCAATATGGACGCCAGAGCAGCCATTCTAAGAATCATATTGTTGTTATTAGTTTCCTAATTGATCCTAAATAAAATAGTTCCCATTTGACGTCCAATATGGCCATCCATCGTCAAAATATTTTGAGTGCTACTCCACCTTAATCCATGGAGTAGTAAGGGTAAAGGCCGATTCTAGCTCAACGACTCCTTTCCCACAGGTAAGCTCTGTCATACAGAGGTGACGAATTTTGTTTAGGGAAAAGGCTGATTCTAGCTCAACGACTCCTATCCCACAGGTAAGCTCTGTCATACAGAGGTGATGAATTTTGTTTAGGGAAAAGGCTGATTCTAGCTCAACGACTCCTATCCCACAGGTAAGCTCTGTCATACAGAGGTGCTGAATTTTGTTTAGGGAAAAGGCTGATTCTAGCTCAACGACTCCTTTCCCACAGGTAAGCTCTGTCATACAGAGGTGATGAATTTTGTTTAGGGAAAAGGCTGATTCTAGCTCAACGACTCCTATCCCACAGGTAAGCTCTGTCATACAGAGGTGACGAATTTTGTTTAGGGAAAAGGCTGATTCTAGCTCAACGACTCCTATCCCACAGGTAAGCTCTATCATACAGAGGTGACGAATTTGTTAGAACAGCACACTTGTGGAATATGATTATTCTAAAGACGGCAAATGGGTTTTATAATCAGTCTACCACAAGTTTTTTTCATCAGATAACAGGATGAAAATTAAGTTGTGCATTAGAACGTTTCAGTTAACAAGACGGAAATTAAACTAGCATTAGAGGAAGGTAAGTGATATTATATCTTAAGTTTAGATAAAATTTTAGTTGGAAAAGATTATGTCAAATTTTCAAACATTATTTTATAAGTTTAGATAAAATTTTACGTTACTCATATTTTTTTTTGATAATTTTTTTTCATACTTGCTAACCCTCATTGGTAGAATATCTGTTAACATATTGTCAATAATACGAAATTCACGTAATAAATCATCCATATTATATTGAACTCCTCGTAGGTAAGATCGGATCTGATCAAGTAGTTTCTTGTAAGTTTTTAAAGATGTTAAACAACCGTGCTTCTTTATCAAAAGTCTTGGTTCTACTTTTTTACACGCCGATGTAAGTGAAACACCAATAGCGGATATGATTAACAAAAAAGGATTTAATGATACCCCACTTGAAATTATACCAGAACTGGTCATTAACAAGGGTAGATAAGATATTACTCGAAGGATCTTGTTGTAGTATTTGTAACATTTTTTCACGCACCAAAGTTTTTTATGATAATATTTATAGTATTGTATTAATGCGTCTACATCTTGTTTTGGAATATCTTTTGAAATATGATTGAAATCAACTATACTTCTTTTCATTATAATATTAGTTCACATAGTCCTATGTTTGGTTAATCCATAATAAGAGCTGGTTGTTCAGCTATAAATTCCAAACACCAGAGAAAAATTGCTAATTTTAAAGTTTTATCAACTGGTTCAAGTACAAATTCTTCTTCAGAATTTTTGTTTATTATTACAGAAAATACTCCAGATGAGTCATCATTTGGATGACGAAATAGATATTTGGTAGATATTCTAAACTTTGCACTGCTAAGCACTGACAATCTATACACACCGGTAACTTCTGCAATATATTTGATAGAATTATTTTTTGGTGTCCACCCAGTATACCCAGTATCAACAGTATACACAATATTTTTAATCTGTTTGTGAGGAATTTTAACCATGCTCGTTTTCTCAACAATATTAGGATTTCCACTAATAATATCATTGAGTTTTGTGTTAATATCATTGAGTTTTGTGTTAATATTAGCGAGAGTAATGTCAACATTTGATGGATTTCCAAAACATTCATTTTTAAGTGTGTTTATGTTTCTGCGAAAACTTAAAAACGTGTTCACATGACCAAGAAATTCATTTTTGAGCACTGTTATTTCATTATTGATTGGAACGTCAACGTATTTCTTTGTTACAGCGTCTCCATCTGTAGTTGGATATCCAAGATCTGTAATCTTGTTCTGGTTCATAACAATATTCCCATTATATAAATCACCAGCTTTTTAACAAAATCATTTACTGACCTACCAGAATCTTGTATCTTACCTCGATTGTTAAAAGTCACGATAGTATCAGCAACCGCATTAGGAATTCGTACAAGTACATCTGGCAGTTTTACGTTACTCGTCATTAATCGTCCTTCTTTGTCTTGGAAAACGACGACTTCATTTAGATCTACACTGGCAACATTTAATAAATTATTAATTTCATTTTTGAGCTGATCAAGAGTTGCATATTTGGATAAGTCACCTTGATAACCTTCTGTGGATAAATCTCCTGATAGTGTTCCAAATTTTGTATAGTAACCCATTATTTACTGTCTTAGATAAAATTATCAACACTAGTTTAATATTATACAAAATGGCAAAATCGTCGATATTAAACTTTGATACAGAGAAGCTGGTGAAACACAAACATAACAAAGAACTTCCTGATTGTCATTATCTTATTGTTGGGTAAACTGGATCAGGAAAAACAAATTTGCTTATGAACTTGCTTCTTGGTGATAATTTTAACTACGATAGAGTCTATATTTACACAATCAATCCACAGCAAGATAAGTATGAGTTATTAAGCGATTATAATGACAAACTTCGTGATGAACTCAAGGCTGGTGAAGATTTTTTTATAATTAGACAGCCAGAAGATCTTATTCCAGTTAATCAACTTGATGCAGATGAACATAAGATAGTAGTTTTTGACGATATTCCGCTAAATAACATGGAGATGAACAAAATAAGATCGTATTTCTCACTGTCACGTAACAAACAATGTAATTCTGTTTATCTCGCTCAAGGATTTTATAATGTTGACAGATTTATTCGGCGAAATACGGGTTGTTTTATATTATTTCCAGGACTGGACAATGTTGACGTTAGAAATATTGCAAGCGAACAATGCGGTGACGTGACAAAAGATAAGTTTATTGAACTTTACCGTAATGCTACAAAAGATAAATACAACTTTTTCTTATTTGATAAACTTACAAATGATCCAACTAAAATGTTTCGCTGTTGTATTGACACTTACTTACAGTAAGGGTTTCAATTTTATAAAATTTATAATAATAATAATGGACAAACGAGCAAGATACAGACAACACATAGAAGATCTAAAAAAACTTGCTCAATCTCAGGCATCGCTTAAGCAAAAAGTACAAGAAGCACGACGTGGGCAAGTAACCACTACAGAAGCAACAGCTACAATTTTCAAGCCGGTTACTGAAGCACTATTAGGTAAACAACCTGAAACTAAACCACTGTCAGAAGAAGAACTTAAACAACTGCAGGAAAAAGGCTTGGTTGGAATTGTTAAAGAACATCAGGAAGCAGCAGCTGCAAAACTTGTTACTATATCTGATGAAGAAAAAAGAAAACTAATTGAGGCACTTACAGCAAATATAGCTGATCCTGCGGCTAGACAAGCTGAAACAGATCGATTGATAAACAATCCGCTGGAACTTGAGCGAAGATTAGCAGAGTTAACAACGCAAGGAATAACAAATATTAGAAAAAATTTATCAGGAGATTTAAAAGATATCAAAGAGGAGCAACAAAGAGTTGGTGAGCTTACTGTAAAGTTTATGGAAGTTGGAGATCAAAGACTTCATTTTATACAAAGAGCAAGTGATGTGATAAAAGATAGTGAATATGATGATTTTTTAAAGAAAGAAAATATAAGAGATATTAATAATATAAACAAGTGGACTGATGCAGAATATCAAGAATTACTCGATAGATTAAATGTAATATGTAATGACAGAGTTACTGCTAAAGATGAAATAAACACGGTTATAGAAATTGATGATATGATTCTACTTTATGATAGGATGAGATATGGTGTTATTGCTCTCACGTTTAAAAAAACAGCAGAAAATAGTAGATTAAAACCTTTTGGTAAAGGGTGGAGTTTTAAAAGGAAATTTGATACACTCGATAAAACTCGTGTAGAGAAAAGTAGAGAGTAAGAACAGGAACTGGTGTAAAAATATTTACTTCAACTACCGAAATGATAGGTAGATTAATGTTATTAATATCGTCAAAAGAAGTTGGGAATGTTAGTGTTGAACTTGATAATGAAATCGTTGACATACTTGATTATCTAAGATCGAGTGAATTATTAACATCTGACGAATATGAAACTTTACACCGCGACTTAATCGCGGCGACTTAATTTTGTGAAATGATATAATATAAAAGGAATGCAAACAACGTTATTACTAAACTCTAGTGAGTCTGCGATAGATAGCGCAAATTTTTCAGTAAATTATATTCCACCTATCCAACTAGATCCTACAAAACAATATGAAATTGGATTAATTTCTTGTACTTGCTGGAATGCTATACCTAACGTGAAAAACGATGTTAACGATGAAATGTATTTACGATGATTACAACATCTCCATTATCTACAATAAAAAAATAAAAATTCCGCAAGGAGCTTATAATATTACTGATCTAAACAGGACAATCAAAGAGCTCATCACAAAAGCTGACGGTGTGGCTGATAATTTTGAATTGGCAGCAAATTATAACACATTGCGAGCTAGGATAACTTTGAAAAATATAGTAATCAGTCTTGAACCAAGAGAAAGAAGTATCGCACAACTGTTAGGATTTACTGAAAAAAACTTACACTGCACTTCATCAGCCTATTACATATGACAGTGAACTGCCAGTAAATATAACAGAAGTAAATACGATATTAGTAAATTGTTCTATTGCTTCTGGCTCTTATACATCAAAAGGTAGCAAAGGTCAAACGATTTACAGTTTCTCACCTGAAGTTCCGCCAGGTTCTCTCATGCAAATAACTCCACGACATATTATATATTATCCTTTAAACGTTGAAGATCAAATATCAAGTATAATAATGCAGTTGACAGATCAATCAGGAAAACAGTTACATGTTAGTAATGAAGTTGTAACTTATTATTTACATCTACGCGAGCAAAAGTAAAAATTATGCAACATCAAATATAATGAAACAAAGAAAATAAGTTTATTGAAGAAAAATAGTAGGAGGATTTTTTGGAAATATTTTTAATAAATTTGTTGAAAATGGTCCGGGTTTAGCGCGTAAAGTTGCACCAATTGCTATTGACGTGGGTAAAGCGTTTGCAACTGGTGCTGCATCTGCCGCTGGGATTGCGGTGGGACAAAAAATAGCTGATAAAATAAAAGGTGATCTACCGACTGCATCTGAAATAAAACAAGCTATCTCAGAAATCGCTCCAGCAAAAGAAACCCAGCGAGCTATGATAACAACAACAAAAAAATTATTATCACCAAAGGGCGAGCAGATCATACAAAAATTTATATCTAAAGTAACAGTGCCGCAATAAAATTTTATATAATCTAATAAAATAAAAAATGTCTTAAAAATTATCTCGAGTTAACAGAAACTTATGACATCGACAACGATGTGACAGAATTTGAGTATGTTGAGTATCTTGATGAGAATTCTAACGAACCAAATAAAGCTGGTATTAGAACCTTTAACACCAGAGACGAAGACGTATTTCTACTGCCACATAAGGCTATGCTAGAGGTTCGTGGTCAGATTATGACAGTAAACAATCCACCTGCTGTAATTGCAGTTGGAGCAGAAGTAGCTCTTATAAACAACGGCTGGAGTTTATTCAAAAGTGCTAGATATCAACTAGCCAATCAAACTATAGAAGATATTTCAAGTCATCTACAAGTTGCAAGTACAATTTTAAATATGATTTCGTTTACAGATGATTACTCGAGATCAACTGCAACTAACATGATGTGGTTTAAAGATACTGGACGGGGTATAACTGAATCAACGGAATTTTTAAAGAGAGGTGCTATAGTACACGGAGCTGATGCTGATGCAAATGCTGTAATTGTGAGAAATTTTCTCATTGCTAATGCTGCTGCTCTAGATATTGTCGCACCTGCTGCAGATGTTAATGCAAACACCACAAGAGTTTCTCTTATAGCAGCTTTTAATAATCTAAATATAACACCACCAGCTGCAGATGCAAACGGTACTGCGATGTTAAATTTACTTCTTAACATACTTGACGTGAGAAATCCGCGTTATAATGAAGGTTTTGCTAGGCGAAGAAAACTTGCAGCAGGATCACGACAAATTACAATGATGCTTCCACTAAGCATGATTTTCGGCTTTTGTCGCGATTATGATAAAGTATTTCGCGGAGTTAAACATACGCTTATTTTAGATTGAGCAGACCAAAACGATTGCTTGTTTAGATCTGGAAGGGCTGATGTACAGTTTATCATAAACAAACTTGCTTTGTGGATTCCACGTATAACACCATCAATCACTAAAATGTCAGAACTAAATAGCACATTTGATAAGCATACGAACAGAATTTACTTTAAGCAGCATAAAATATATCAGACAGCGGTTTCAAATACTACCGACTACACGTGGCGGGTCACAACAACAACAAGCGAACAATTGCCGAGACAAATATTTGTCGTATTTCAACAGCAAGCCCGAAGAGGTAATCAACAACAAAATAATGCAATATTTGACCACGCTGATGTCAGACGAATACACGCTATATTAAATTCAAAGCAATATCCAGAACGAACTATGGAATGCAATTTTGCTGATGACGCTAATAAAAATATTATTATTAAAAATATCAAGATGTTGAAGATGGAACTCAAATATCAGCAGAGGAATTTCGTACGCTTTATCCTATATTTTATTTTGATGTTAGTAAACATAACGAGCGAATTGTAGACAGCACAGCGGATATTGAAATTACGTGGACACTTGGGGCGGTTCCAGTAGCGCCGTTGTACGTATACGCATTAGTGATTAGTGATAGATTTATCACGGTAGATTATATTGGAGGTAAAATGACAGTTCAAGTTTAATCTGCAGTTATATAAAATGACAAAATATATTGTAAAAGAAGCATATTTGACTGATGGCCAGGTTAAAAAATTAGTAGCTGCTATTGCAAAGCGAGAACAGGTATCATTAAAAATCAATCCTAATATTTCTGATGGTGTTTTATCAAAATTAATGATAACAAAAAATACAAAAAATCAAGTAAAAAAGTATGATCGTAAAAAAACTTTTGTTTTAAATTTGAGTGCTGCACAAATGACAGTGATGGCAAACGACATTGTCGTTAAAGGTGGTTTTCTTGGTCCAGCATTATCAGTATTATCTAGTACAATAATACCTAAAATTTTACCAGTCTTAGGAACATTAGGACTATCAGCAGCGTCTGGAGCAGTCTCTGGTGCAACGAAGAAAGCTGTTGAGGGTAATGGTATCATTCGTGGAAGTGGAATAAAAAAATTGTAAATTTTATGTAAATGATATATTATAATGCCACAAAAGAAAAAGAAATCGCCAACAAAAAAAGAAAACAACAAAAACAAAATCGCCAACACCAAAATACAAATGCAAATGCAATCAAACAAAACAAGGAGGAATTACTCCAATCGCTCCACTTTTGGCGGGACTAGCGGGAAGTCTGCTGCCAAATCTTTTAGGAATCGGACGTGGTCTAACATTACCAGGAACTCGACCAACCCGTTGAGTAATTTTGATATCATTGATAAGTTAAAAGCGGTTTCTGGATTTCACGGAGTTTATTCTAAAGATGAACTCGCATCAATAAAATCACCATCAGCTGTAAGTTCGTGTGTTATTAATATACAAGATTTTAATGACGGATCCGGCACACATTGGGTAGCAGTTTATAATAATAATTATTTCGACTCGTTTGGACTTCCTCCAAGCGATGTAATAAAAAAGTATATGAATAAAAAATTTCAAACGATACATTATTCGTCAAATCAACTCCAACCTGTTGGAACGTCTGCTTGCGGATATTATTGTATAATGTTTATCCGACAGATGAGCAGAAATCTCAATTTTTTAAAATTTATTTTACAGTTTGACAAGCAACCTTCTCACGCTAATGATGAGATTGCAATTAAATTTTATCTAAACTTATAAATATAATAATGTCAACATACTGTCTCAAGTGTAGAACTAAAACAGAAAATATTGATAAAACAACAGAAAAAAAAACAAAACACAACAGGATAATATTAAAAAAGTTTTTGTGCAGTCTGTGGAAAAAGAAAAAATATGTTTTTAAAGAAAACGTCCCCAGCTATAGTGTCGCCAGCGAAAAATTCCGTAGAAACTGGTTATCCTGATATTATTTTAGTCGACGACTAAAAATATAGAATGATATGCAACTGTGATTCTGACAGAGATTTGTGTCTTGAGCAAAATAAAATTGTCGCATACTGTCTGTGTTGTAACAACAGAGAAATAATAGGGTCAGGTATAGATATACATAAAATTATTGGAAAATTACCAAAACCAAAAGGCGGTTGGACATTACCAGGTCATCGGTATACAGGACCTTACAATCCGCTAGATCAACAACTAGATGAAAACGACAATCCATTGCCAGGTCAAGAGCCTTATAATCAAGTGGATGCAATAGTGATGCGTCATGATATCTGTTATCGTGATCATGAAAACTCGAAAGCAGATTGTGATAAAGTAATATTAGACGAATTACGTGATATGGAGCCAACAAATCTACGAGAAGGTTTTGATAGAAGATTTGTTCAGGGAATGATAGGAGCAAAATATAAACTCGGACTCGGTAAAAAAGTATACGATGATCTTGCAGTCGAACTACACAGACCTAAAAAAAGTTTCCACGACGTAAAGTTGTCGCTAATGGTGTAGATGATATCTGGGCAATAGATTTGGTGGATGTATCCAATCTAGCTCAGTTTAACGTTGGCGCTGATGGTGCTCCAAAAAGATATTTGTTTAATGTTATAGACGTTTTTAGTAAATATGCTTTCAGTGTACCTGTTTCGGATAAGACAGGAACTTCAATGACTGATGCGCTAAAACAAATAAAAACGAGTACAGAAAGAAAACCGAATAAAATCTGGACTGATCATGGATCTGAGTTTTTTAACAAAAAGTTTGAGCAGTTTCTAGAACAAAATAATATAAAAAAATATGTTACAGGAAACGAAGGTAAAAGCATTGTTGTTGAGAGATTTAATCACACGTTAAACGAGAAAATACATAAACACATGACAGCTAAAAACACTAACAGGTACATCGATGACCTTTCTCAAATCGTAGGTGAATATAATAACACGAAACATCGAACCATCAAAATGTTACCCAATCATGTTATTAAAAATCCGATATTAGCAAATGAAAACATGTACCGCAGACATAAATTTAAGGTTGGTAAAAAAGTTAGAATTTCTTTGATAAAAAAGGTATTTGCAAAAGGATTTACTCCGAACTGGAGCGAAGAAGTATTTGTAGTTGCTAAGGAACTTTTCACAATACCTGTAACATACGCGTTAAAAGATCTGGCAGGGGAACCTATCATAGGTTGTTTTTACGAACAAGAACTACAGAAAACTGAGCAGGATGTCTTCGTTATTGAAAAAGTGATTAGAAAAAAGGAGATAAAAGTTTAGTCAAATGGCGTGGGTATAGCCATAAATTTAACAGTTGGATCCCAACCAAACAAATTATGATATAATGCTATTATAAATTTCTTCATACTTTTGTTTGACAGATTTACATTTTACTGGTTTACATAACGATATTATATATTGTCTGCGATCGTCAGAGATCGTCATTAGATTAAAAATCTGGACAAATATGAAATCGAATTTGATATTTTTTGTCGGCCTGGAATTCTGATGTTTAAGAAAGGTTTGATTAGCTGCCAAAATATTTGCTGTTCGGCAACGGTAAAATTAAATTTCATTATTGTTTTTGCAATGTGATACTTGACATTATATCGTTTAGTTGTTGATCTGCTGTAATTTGATCTGTCAGCAACAGTGACTATTTCACCATCATCATCAGATTCATTGTTATACAAAACATCATCTTCATTATAACCAATAGATTTGTCTATGAAATCTTTGGAAAATGTAATACTATGCATGACCTCATCACTGGTATCTTCTTTGTATAATTCAGCGAGTAGTTTCATCAAGTCCATTATTATAATATATTTTTATCTAATTTATTGTTATAAGATGACTGATGAGATAAAATATCACCAAAAAGTTAATATATTAAATTACAACGAACTAGCCGAAGCGGTAAGACAATGTTTGTTGGGTTATAGTGTTGACGTTATTGTAATGCAAGGTGATTCTCATAAAATATTGCTAACAGAAGCAGAAAAAAATAAAATTAATGAAAGTGCAGTAACGACACTAAAATTTGATTATGATGATATCATAGCATTTGCTCATCATTGCTTGACTAAAACTGAATTCCAAATATTATTGATCATCATATCTAAAACGAATCCTAGCATCGTATTCGCTTGAAAAAGTTGATTTCATTACTCCATCAGCTACACATTTTACGACTGCGGGATTTATCTTATAATATTTCGCCGCAGCTGAAATCGATTTGAATTTAATCTCCTCATCCGTTTCGAGGTTTTTTGAAATAACAGGTTTTGCTGGACATCTAAAATTAATACCACCACCTCGTCCTTTTCTTACATTTTCCTGTTGGGTAACTAGTTCTAGATTTTCCAATCGATTGTCAGTCTTTACGTTATTGATGTGATTAATAACAAGACCATTGGGTATAGATCCGTTGAACACCTCGTAAATAAAACGATGACCATAATAATGAACTTGATTTGGCGATGTTTTTCTAACAGTTACCCTGATATATCCCATATTACTCATAGTACCAAGAACTTTTTTAGTTTTTCTGTTTCTAATAATACCACAATCGTTAGCCTCGTATAAATCAAAGACCGGATGCGGCTGAAACTCATCTTGTAAAGATAAGTTGTCAATGTTGTCATCAGTGACTGCACCGTTCACATGATATAAACGCTGTCCCTCTGGAATGTCATCGCAGAACAACGTGTAAATAAAATCTTTTTTAAGCATTGTAATCCTCTCCGTATTATCTCCCTTTACATTAAACTGATAACCCGCTGACGTTAATTTGCCAACAGATATTCCAGTTTTAATGTTAATAACCGAACCTATTGCATTTCCAGCGTATAGGTTAAATTTTGGGTGAATATGATATGCTTCTTGCTCATATGCGCTTGTCAGATTTGCTGTCATTATATTATAGGTGATATTTTTTTATCTCTAATTGATTTTTAGCGCATGCGCAGTGTGAGGTAAAGTTATATTTTGGGTGAAAATGATATACCTCTTGCTCACGTGCGTTTGTCAGATTTGCTGTCATTATATTATAGGTGATATTTTTTTATCTCTAATTGTTGTTTAGCGCATGCGCAGTGTGAGGTAAATTATCAATTAGAGATTATATTATAATATAATAATGTTAAAATTGCGTGATATAGCCAAGAGAAGTCTTATGGGAGAACCTGATAAAATAGCGACTGCTTTTACAGGGTTTGACAATAGTTATCAGTTTGATAATCAAAACGTTTTAGTAAATTTTACTGCAACAAATCTTTACCACCTACTACAGACAACTGTAAAACGTGAGCTCGAAAAACACAAAAGTATTAGATTATTAGTGCAATATCATGTTATATTTTCAAAGTTAGTTATAACGGAAGAATTAACTAACAAGGAAATTGCAGATCCTTATATGAACGCAAAATCAAGACGTGTTTTGCTTGGGACTGATCTTTAATCACTATCTGATGAAATACACCAAGAAATCTGGAAAAAATAGAGGAATGCACTGAATTAGGTTCGGGTTGGAAGTTTGAAATGATCAATGAAATATTGTTTCACACGATGAAATATGACGCATTACGAGGTAGTTCATACATCGACCTGCCACCAAAAATAAAAAGTAAAAAATGTTGTATAAACATCAAAAACTTAGATAACAAATGTTTCCAATGGGCTGTTCTTTCCGCGCTATTTCCAACAGAAAAAAACGCTACTCGTGTTGAAAAGTATATCAGTCACGTGTCAAGATTAAATTTTAAAGATATTAACTTTCCAGTGGCAGAAAATCAAATACCAAAATTTGAAAAGCAAAATAATATTTCAATTAACGTTTTCGGACTAGATGAAAAAGAGGATGTATAATCGAGATATATTTCAGAAAAAGCTTCACAATCGACTATAAATTTACTGTTTTATAAAAATCATTACGTTTGGATCAAAAACTTTAACGGACTAGTTGGTAGACAGTACAATAAGAATAACAAAAAAAAGTTTTTTGTTACCGCTGCTTGCATGGCTGTACAAACAATGAAACATTACAAAATCATTTGCAGTACTGTAGTGATGTACAAAGAATAACAATGCCATCTGAAAAAGATAGTGTGTTACAGTTTGTCCATCATAATCATAAACTAAAAATTCCTTTCGTCATATACGCTGATTTCGAATGCTTACTTCAACCTGTACTTGGCGTAGAAAATGATCCTAAAAACCTAGTACAAGAAAAGATCAAAATCATGTTCCGTGTGGAGTAGCGTACAAGGTAGTTTGTTGTACTGATTCTAGATTATCTAAACCAATCAAATTATATCGTGGTAAAAATTCAGCTGTCTGGCTTCTGAAGCAGTTGATTAACGAAGTTGGTAATATTACTTATCGTTTGAAAAGAGTAACGCCAATGATTAAATTAACACCTCAACAAGAATCTGATCACGAGTAAGCGGAAATTTGTCATATTTGTGAAAAAGCTTTTGACCCTGACGATGTCAGGACTGACAACGTTAGTAATAAAAAAGTACATGACCATTGCCATTTGACCGGACAGTACCGTGGAGCGGCTCATAATCAGTGTAATTTAAAATTTCATGCTCCAGATTTTATTCCAGTTATTCTTCACAATTTTCGAGGATATGATAGTCACATTATAGTAGAAGCTTTTGGTGATCCTGACGTAAAAGCTCGTCTAAAACTCGATAACGTCATCAAATGCATTCCAAATAATTTTGAAAAGTACATGTCAGTTACGCTAGGTAAATTGCGTTTTATTGACAGCTTGCAGTTTATGGCAGCCTCGTTAGATGAGTTAGTGAAAGGTTGTAGTAAATTTGATAACCTAAGAGATTGTTTTGGAGATAAATTTAATCTACTAGCTAACAAAGGAGTTTTTCCATACGAATATCTCGACGATTGGAGTAAATTTGATGAAACATCTTTACCTGGCAAAGATACATTTTACTCACAACTTAAAAATGAAAATATAACTGATGACGAGTACAAGTATGCACAAGATATCTGGAAAGAGTTTGATTGTGAGACTTTTGGTGATTATCATGATTTGTATTTGAAAACTGACGTGTTATTATTAGCAGATGTTTTTGAAAGTTTTCGAGAAGTGATTTATAATAGTTATGGACTAGATCCTTGCTGGTATTATTCTGCCCCTGGGTTGTCATGGGATGCTCTGCTAAAGTTTAGCAAGGTAATGTTAGAATTACTGACTGACGTTGATATGTTCAATTTTATTGAAAAAGGTATCAGAGGAGGTATTAGTGTGATAACAAAAAAATATGCTGAAGCAAACAACAAATATTTGAAACAGTATAACCCTGAGCTCCCTTCGAAATATTTAGTTTATCTAGATTGCAATAATCTTTACGGTGGTTCGATGGCAGAACCAATGCCTATTGGTGGATTTCATTGGATCACGGCTGATCAATTTCTATCGGAGACGGAAGAAAAGATACCCGACGATATTTCCTGTTTCGTTGAAGTTGATCTTGATTATCCAAATTCGCTACACAAATTACATAACGATTATCCTTTCTGTGCGGAATCGATGGTCATAGATTATAGTTTGTTATCAAAAGAACAACAAGTGTTAGCATCACCAAGGCAACATTCTATTGTCAAGAAACTGGTGCCAAATTTACTTGATAAGAAGAATTACGTTTTGCATTGCAAAGTTTTAAAACAAGCAGTCGATGCTGGTCTTGTGTTGAGAAAAGTTCATCGTGTACTAAAATTTAATCCGTCGCCGTGGATGAGAGGTTATATTAACTCGAACACTTCAAGAAGAGCTGCAGCGAAAACAGATTTTGAGAAAAACTTCTTTAAACTGATGAACAATTCCGTTTTTGGTAAAACGATGGAGAATATTAGGAAACGCGTAAATATTGAAATAGTTAATGATGTCAATCGCAGAAACAAACTTGTGTCAGACGATGATTTTGTGAGCATGAAAATATTTAATGAAAATCTTGTTGCAATACAAAGAAGAAAAGTAAATCTAAAACTAAACAA
Organism: Potamilus streckersoni; assembly: GCA_016746295.1. NCBI lineage: Eukaryota > Metazoa > Mollusca > Bivalvia > Unionida > Unionidae > Potamilus > Potamilus streckersoni. The sequence continues at coordinate 540,162 of JAEAOA010001560.1, read as the reverse complement.
GCCGATCTATATTGGAGCTGCAGTGTTAGATTTATCAAAGTGGTTGATGTACGATTTTCATTACAATTTTGCTAAAATTCAGTGGCCGTCACGTAGTTTATTGTTTACTTATACCGATTCGCTCGTATATGAAATCGAATGCGAGGATATATTTCAGGACATGTACAATAATCGAGATCTGTTTGATCTTTCTGATTACCCACGTGACAGTAAATTTCATGACGACACAAATAAAAAGGTGATTGGTAAGTTTAAAGATGAAATGAACTCGATCGCTATCAAATACATTATCGGATTACGCAGCAAAATGTATGTCATATTGTTAGACAATAATAAAATAACGAAAAAAGCCAAAGATCTGCCTCGTAATTTTGTTAAAAAGTTTATGAAATTTGATGACTACAAGTACGCGCTTGATGGCGGTGTTAGTTTTATGAGAGCTATGGCAATTCGAACTAATCATCATAAGCTTGAAACAGATGTCATTATCAAACGTGGATTGTGTAATTTTGATAACAAACGTTATTGTGAAAATGGAGTAGATACATTTGCCCTTGGTTATTTTCATTATGACTAAAATTTTATCTAAACTTATAAAATAATGTTTGAAAATTTGACAATGACAAATAGCTACAGTAGTAAAATCAAATATTTAATGATGGACAGCAAACAATTGGCAGTTGAATTTAATAATGAAGCATCAGGTATATGTTTTAGTGGAACATGTGACAAGCTAAAACTTTCGCTCATCAGATCTGATAATAGCGAGTATTTCAATTATCTCGAACAATTGTATCAAAAAATGCTAGCGGAATTTAAAAACTTTCACAGCCCCATTAGCCAACAAAAATATACTAAACTCACAATTGATCTCGATCGGTCAAATGTATATTTTATCGACAAAAAATATCCTCTGAACAAACCAGAAATAAAAGATTTGTTTGAGTCCCGTCGCTGTGTGAGCGGTAAAGTAAAATTTAGTATCTATAATCGTGATAATGAAATATTTTTAATATCAACAGTTGAAACATTATTCATTAGTCACGAGGTATAAAATAATATCATTTTCATTCTAATGCTAGTTTAATTTCCGTCTTGTTAACTGAAACGTTCTAATGCACAATTTAATTTTTATCCTGTTATCTGATAAAAAACTTGTGGTAGACTGATTATAAAATCCATTTGCCGTCTTTAGAATAATCGTATTCCACGCATGTGCTGTTCTAACAAATTCGTCACCTCTGTATGACAGAGCTTACCTGTGGGAAAGGAGTCGTTGAGCTAGAATCAGCCTTTTCCCTAAACAAAATTCATCACCTCTGTATGACAGAGCTTACCTGTGGGATAGGAGTCGTTGAGCTAGAATCAGCCTTTTCCCTAAACAAAATTCATCACCTCTGTATGACAGAGCTTACCTGTGGGATAGGAGTCGTTGAGCTAGAATTAGCCTTTTCCCTAAACAAAATTCGTCACCTCTGTATGACTGAGCTTACCTGTGGGAAAGTAGTCGTTGAGCTAGAATCAGCCTTTTCCCTTACTACTCATGGTCGTTCAACATTTGGTTTAACTGAACAATCTCGTATAATGTCTAGTCGCCCGAAATAATAAACGGCGCCAATTTGAAATCCAAATTTTGTTTGACTAGAACAAAAAAGACCTGAGATTTTCCCAGATGCCTTTTGTCAAGTTGACCGTAAATGAAAATGGTGTTGATCTGACGTCTAATATGGCCACCACATCAGCCATCTTACCAATTCTGAACGGAAGTCATATTATAAAATTATTAATGCCTTTACTTCTTTTTAAATTGATGGTCATATCAACTTGAATTTTTCACTAACAAACTTTTTATGATATTTTTTTGGTCATAAATGACAATGGTTGCCAAAATTTTGTTGTCACTACTAACCTGAATGGATGATCAGTGTAGCAGTTTTTTTATTGTGCCTTGTTTGAAATGAACTGTATGCTATCGTACATCCAATAAGGATGCACAGAAACCGCTTTAAAATGCTGTCACTAACACCCCCACCTCCCTTGAATGACATGGGGTTTTCACCAAAGGACGTCTAATGATGTCTACCTTCTCGAAAATGATAATGGTGCCAAGCTGATGTTCAATATGTGCCACAAATGCTAATTTTATAATCTTGTTATCGCTGAAGAATATCAAAGATGGTTTCGGCACTTGAATGAAAAAATGTAAGAATTTTTTCCTTTCTCGAATTATTAGAAATTCTTTTCGCCCAGTAGAGCGTCAGTCCCGGTAATGTACTCTTGTTATTTTTCTCTGTAGAAGCAGCTGACCTAGGCGAGTTCAAATGCAATATCAGCTTAACGGAAAGAGAAAAGAAACTTTGGGAGACATCTAAAACAGTCTATCTGAGAGGTAATCTATCTACTTTTCTACCTACCTACATATGTCTCTTCTTACTCGCACAGACACACAGAGACAAACAGACACAGACACACACACAAATATATATATATATATATATATATATATATATATATATATATATATATATATATATATATATATATATATATATATATATATATTAATTACTAAGAAAGTGAAGTAGTAGCAGACATACATATTGAAAATGCAATACAATAAAGTGTATCGTAATCCAAATCTGTAAGTCGAAATATGTGTTTCGGATATGTGTTCATTACAATAAATGACCTAAGTATCTAGAGAGGAAAGAAAGAAAGAAAAAAAAGAAAGAAAGAAAGACAGAAAGAAAGAAAGAACCCAATCTTATTAAATCTGGTATAAAGTATGAACACATTATCAGAAATTAAAGCAGTAAAAGCAACAAATGTATATTTATATAATTGTAGACAAAGAGAACTGTTTATTGTTCAATAGTTTCATTGAAATAATGGTAAAAAACTTAATTGCTTCAATGTGAAGTTTAAAAGATCTAAAAATAAAATTGCTTACATTTCTTCTGATTTCATCTGGAAAATGGATGTATAAAGTTGGCCATATTTGGATGCCTCCAATAGTGTGTGTGTGTGTGTGTGTGTGTGTGTGTGTGTGTGTGTGTGTGTGTGTGTGTGTGTGTGACTATTTTATATCCTATGTAACAGTGATATTGTAATACAAATGAAATTCGTCGTCTTCTTTGGAGTCAGAAACATGGAATGTTACAATTTCATATGATTCCGTTGTGGTCATTGCGCATTTACCTAATTCAACACTGAGTCAGTGAAATAATATTAGCAATTAAGATTATACACTGAATTTGGTAACATCACAGTTGCTATTGAATTTGAATACAAATACGATCTTACTCCAGGACCACCACGGCTGAATAAATGGGATAACGACAAAAGCGTCTGTTTGAATGACAACGTGACCTTGAAATGTGAGGCCAGCGGATATCCACTACCACATTTGGAGTGGCGCAAAAATGGGAAAGATTTGCAAGCGAATGGCACAAAATTAAGGTTCATGCCAGAGGGGCTCCAAATCAACTCTTTTACCGCAGAAGACGAAGGGGAATACGACTGTATTGCCACAAGTGACTTTTCTATCGAAACTGACGAAGCCTACATAAATGTAAAATTAAAGGGTAAGTGAAATATTTCCTAGAGTTCATTTTATACGTCTCAGCTTTGTCTTTGTAATCGTTACAGTTTTTGCAAGAATATTGCAAAGTTCTAACAAAAAGATTTACATTTGCAATTATCGTTCTTTCCATAGACACACATACATACATACATACATACATACATACATACATACATACATACATACATACATACATACATACATACATACATACATACATACATACATACATACATACATACATACATACATACATACATACATGCATACATGCAAACATAGATAGATAGATAGATAGATAGATAGATAGATAGATAGATAGATAGATAGATAGATAGATAGATAGATAGATAGATAGATAGATAGATAGATAGATAGATAGATAGATAGATAGATAGATAGATAGATAGATAGATAGATAGATAGATAGATAGATAGATAGATAGATAGATAGATAGATAGATAGATAGATAGATAGATAGATAGATAGATAGATAGATAGATAGATAGATAGATAGATAGATAGATAGATAGATAGATAGATAGATAGATAGATAGATTCATTTTCATTCAAATACAATTTTGGACAATATAGCCAATGAGTTGCATGGCGCTAGTGTAATACATTTCAGATGAATTATATATATATATATATATATATATATATATATATATATATATATATATATATATATATATATATATATATATATATATATATATATATATATATATATATATATATATATATATTGGGAATGAAGATTTAAATCTTTCTCAGAACATGATCAAAGCGATATATAAATAATACATATGTCCATTTTTGCATAATGTTATGACTGTGTGGTCCTAAACTAAGTAACAGAAAAGAGCGAAAAAGCGTTTAATAAAATTCAGCAAAAAATATTTCCGTAGAATACAAGTGAAAATTTAAGAAGAATTTATATTATTGTTAATTCATTTGAAAAGACTCATAACATTTTTATCAAAAGTCCAAAAGTATAGAATTTTTTGAATTGGTTCCAGCAGTGATCCGAAATAAATTCAAGTTTGAATGTGCTGATGTGCTAATAGCCTGGAATAGTATTTATGTGCTAATTGTCTTGACATATGAAACTGGTATAATACCAAACTTCCTTCAATGAATTCAAAATAATCCCAAAATAGTGATTTAGTCCGAAAATTGTTTCTGTTCATTTTGTAATTACTGTTAATACTATAAAGAAATAAATCTTCTGAGATTTAAACTAAACACAATGATAGGAATGTTTTCACTTCGGATGTTAAGGTAGGAATGAGTAATGCCATTCTAATGAAATTTAATGTAAAAATCTAAGAACCAGATAATGGACAAATGTACACTACCAGAAAATTTTGTATAGATCCCCACTTTTCTGTCACCAAAATGAAAGTTTCCATTAAACTGACAACAATATTTGTTGCTAGAAAAGTTCAGAATCAAGGCTTTTAGCGGAACTTAAACTTAGTAAACATGTTTATCCTACGTGACATTAAACATGTAGGACGTAGACCCATCTCCTACTCAAATTATGGACAATGGTAATTCACACAAAACAAATTAGATATACATAAACACAGTTACCTACATATGACGATAAATGAGATTTATTTCTATTTTTCTTTCTTTTGAAGATGAGGCAAAATGCAAAGAACAATTTTCGGAGCACCCTAAAGTGTCGGTCATTGTGGGAGCCATCCTTGGAATAATTATAATGAACTTGTTTTTTTATGGTGTAGTTGTTTTCTTGGTTGTTCGTCATAAGAGACGAACGGATAAGAAACGATCAGGAAATCTGAATATTGAGTACACAGCTGTTAAGGCGTAGAAATAATTGAATGAATCAAGCTGGACATGCAGATCTACGCCGAGAATATGAACACTTGTATACATCTTGTGTATATTTTGTAACAGAAAAACTTAACTTTAGGACATTTTTAGAAATGCCATTGTTATATTTGGAATTTTCTTTTACTATTTGATCTGCGTCACTGATATTCATGCATAATATTGGGGTTGTTATATCACTGAAAGTGTTGCCATGGGAAAGGACGTGTTTCTGTACAGCTTCTTTGCAATCTAGTCCGATGTATGAAGGTTGATCCTTGTGTGTAGCTTTTTAGTTTCTCAGACATACTGAAGGCTAAATACTCAACTGGAGTTCCGAATCCAGGAAAGAAAAAGATATTTTAATGGATACACCACCTTAGAACATTGAAACCAACCGGTTTTAACCAAATAGACTAGAGAAAGACAGCCATGAACAAATAAAATTATATTTTGCAGTCGACACATTTCCTTTTAAATAATTATCTAAATTTTGCTTATTAGTCACCCAATAGCCTATAACTACTACTATATCAATAAAATATCGAGGTTATAATTTGCGCTTACATAAATTTAAAAAAACATAACAGATGCCGTTATAGCCCGTCGTTTTCTAGGCCAATATAAAATATTTTCCACCACCCGCAACAAAGTTGAAATAAACTTACTGAAACATAATAAATTTAGAGGTTTCATTTCGGTAGAAATAGTCATATAAATACATACATACATACATACATACATACATACATACATACATACATACATACATACATACATACATACATACATACATACATACATACATACATACATACATACATACATACATACATACATACATACATACATACATACATACACACACACAAACACACACACAAACACACAAAACCGGGTCCATACAGTTCGTAAGAGACCAATCATTAGAACAAAGAACGTAGAACCTGATCTCGATCGCGTTATGCGTCGACAATTCATTGTTTCTGTTGTGTGCAGTTGCTCCCAACGTGTGGGGTTTGAGAGCATATTTGTTTTATGTGATAGTGTCCTCTGAGGTAAGTTTCAATGTAGATTGCAATTTACGGCCATTAAGCTGCTCTCCAATGTCCATTATTTACAACTCTTAACATTCTTGTTGTATTATTGGCTTGGAATTTTTACATAAACAGGAAGGTGCTGTCTAGCTTGATGCACCATGTTCGAATCGCAACCCTCAAGAATAAAATTTAACCCCCCACAGCATTACATTGGTGTTCAACTTGCACCCGAGTGTTTCTGTAACGTTTGCTGACAACTGTGTACATATGTAAATATGCGTGTCTATAGAAGTTTACAAAGTTTCTTATCAGCATTTTCAGTACTTTATATTTACACTTAAAACAGTTCGGTCAAAGTGAGCAAGAAAATGTTGCGGATTTTTATGGATTTAATTAGGTCATCATCTGAAGTTATGCAAAATTCTGATACTTACAATAGAACTGCAAAAGCACGTGCTGTACATGTTGCTTTTCCTTTATCTCGTAGCTACAAATTGATGGTCTATTTACTGAGGCATGTGCCACCTTTACCATTCTCCGTTTTTGTTTTGTTGTCATTTGCTTGCGCGAAGAGCAGAGCATTGGAATGTTTCTACTTCTTTAGATGATAATCATTGCTGACCTTCATCTTGATTGTTATGGGTTCTCCGTATTCCCTGTTGGTCTGATTTTAGGTAACCCCTCCTCCCCAAAAATAATAAAAGAAGCAAAAGAAGAAACCAATTGTCCAGTAAATTTGTGGGCAAAATTAAATTATTTAGAGTACAAGGACTGAAAGACACAATTCCGGTTGGACCTCCTCCTCTTCCTTTCCCCCTCCCCGGAAAATTAAATGGTTGTTTCCTTATGTCTTTTGACTGCTTATTCCCAATATGCGATATTGAATAGATCCATTAATATTTGAGTTAAGATAAAAAAAGCCATACTTTCTTTCGGATAAACTTCCTGGTAAAAGAAAGAAAGAGAAATAATGTACCATTGTTAAAGCGTGGACTGAACAATATTGGTCTATTTCTGAAGGTCTTTTTGCTTGCTTTGCCTAATTAATGAATCTGCATATATAATATGGCTGTAAGATATGTACATGCCTTACAGTTTGTCATAAAGATTATTTTCCGTGAGGATATTATGGTAGACTTGAAAATGAAGGCCATTTTCTTCATTTATATATTTAAATTAACAAACTCTTTAAAAGCTAATTTACTTTTGTACGTGACACATTATGCCCTATTTCATATTTACATTCATTTTATCCAACCGCCATCTTTTATACGTCATTTCGTAGTTCCCCTACCCGAGTCGGTCACCCGAAACATGCAAAAAATATGACAATAATGTATTTCAAGTTGTGCTTGGCTTACGGCGTCTTGCCTTGTGCGTCTTTTATTCGGTACGTAGGATGTTCGAATCATCAGATGCTGGTAAACTGCTTACGAGCGTCGTAATTCGAACATATGATATGACTTCTGACTCAACTTGTTTAGTTAATATTCGCTAATTTCTACACAAAGCTAAACCATAATTGAGTTTAAGTTCAAAGGTTATAGCAAGCTATTTGTTTATTCAATAATTACATCGCAAAAAAAAAAACAAAGTCAGAGAAGATTCACGAATTCAGTCTACCCTGCACCATCACAGCTAAGTAAGCGCCTCTGCTATCTAGCGACTTACTATCCAGTTTTAGATATTACATCTACGCACACCAACTAGGAGGTCACGTTTGAATGTTAAGATTAAAAAATTATTTCCAAGCATGTGTCCACACTGCATTGGTTATTTTCACGACTTTGGTAGACCCAGTCTTTTGAATCTCTTGGCTGTGGCTTAAACCAAACAAAACCTCTTGTCGTCAAAACTGTGTTAACATATGTTTTTGTAAAGTCTAAAATTATCCAAGCTTATTGGAGCACTTCAGTTTTCAAATCTTCCGTTTCGTACGTTAAGCTCTAGCTTTTCGAGGTAAATAAATCTTGCATGTAATCTGCAATCCCCAAATGCCTAAATAAAAGTGATTAGTTTTTAAAAACACCGGAATTAACGAAGTTTGGAGTTCTGGCCAGTTCTGCCCCGTTTCAAAATCGAGCACACTAAGGCCAATAATTGGCATTAGCATACTAAGGCCTATAATTGGCATTAGCATATTAGAGCCAATAATTGGCATTAGCATATTAGGGCTTAAAATTTTCATTATCATATTAGGGCCTATAATTGGCATTAGCATTCTAGGGCCTATAATTGTCATTATCATATTAGGGTCAATAATTGTCATTAGCATATTAGGGCCTTTAATTGTCATTAGCATATTAGGGCCTAAAATTAGCATTAGCATTCTAGGGCCTAAAATTGGCATTAGCATGCTAGGGCCTATAAATGGCATTATCATATTAAGGTTTATAATTGGCATTAGCATACTAGGGCCTATAATTGTCATTATCATATTAGGGCCAATAATTATCATTAGCATATTAGGGCCTTTAATTGTCATTAGCATATTAGGGCCTAAAATTGGCATTAGCATTCTAGGGCCTAAAAATGGCATTAGCATGCTAGGGCCTATAAATGGCATTATCATATTAAGGTTTATAATTGGCATTAGCATACTAGGGCCTATAATTGTCATTATCATATTAGGGCCAATAATTATCATTAGCATATTAGGGCCTTTAATTGTCATTAGCATATTAGGGCCTTTAATTGTCATTAGCATATTAGGGCCTAAAATTGGCATTAGCATTCTAGGGCCTAAAATTGGCATTAGCATGCTAGGGCCTATAAATGGCATTATCATATTAAGGTTTATAATTGGCATTAGCATTCTAGGGCCTAAAATTGGCATTAGCATGCTAGGGCCTATAAATGGCATTATCATATTAAGGTTTATAATTGGCATTAGCATACTAGGGCCTATAATTGGCATTAGCATGCTATTGCCTATAAATGGCATTATCAGGTAGTGAATTTTGCAAATTCGAAGCGATGAGGTATCTACTGCTTGTTAAATTATTCGGTCGTCTCGAAAATTTTCAGGTATTCAGCCGGTACATGGCCGGCCAATGGTTTTGTCGTGAATTCGAGTGATTGATTTTTAAGCTATAGAAGTTTTGCTAGATATGCCTTATAAAGCGTAAAACACGTACCTAATGGCGAATAGAGTAGACCCAAATTTCTCGCTGCATATCATGGTTTGTGGTATTTGTTCTATTAATACTGCACAATATACCTCAACTCGATCCCGATATGTCAACAAATTGAGGTGGTGGGTGAGATGGGATGTATGTTACAAGGGCATAATTTTAAGGTTGGCTGGATAATGGCGGAAACTACGATATGACTATTCATTATGATTTATTTGATGATGCCAAATTTCAATATGTTTTTCTTTCTGTAAAGGCTTATCAAATGTTATTAGACAATGCATAAAGAATCTTTTCTACCCATTTGTAGATTTCAGAAAGGCAATTGATAATGTATGTAGAAAAAGATTATGGCATAAATTGTACATGGTAAGCATAATATAATAACGTTTTACTGTAATGTGAATATTATTAATATACTGATATTAAATCAAATATTAATCATATTATTAACATAATGATATTAAATCAAATATTATTCATATTATTAATATAATGATATTAAATCAAATATTAATCATATTATTAATATAATGATATTAAATCACATGTTTCTGTAAATATTGAGTCTGTTCTCATCTAAAAAAAGGTGTAAAACAAGAAGTAAATTTGTATCCATTATTGTTCTCCTTTGTCTAAAATGACCAAAAATCTTTTGGGTTTTTTTTTTTGTTGTAACAAGTAAATCGGTGTAGAGGATGCGTTGTACTTTCCAAACATATTGCCTTTGTAAATATGTAATGTTATGATGCTTTTATACGCTGATAACACTATACTTGTCTCAGATTATACTGCTGACATGAAATATACTCTTTACATGTTTAGTAGATATTGCAACAACTGTGATCTTAGAATCAGTAATAATTACCCGAAAAATTATCGTTTTTGGTTCAAAAAGGGTAACATACATGCAAAGTTAAGCTAAGCAATGCCAACATACATATAAACATACATACATACATACATACATACATACATACATACATACATACATACATACATACATACATACATACATACATACATACATACATACATACATACATACATACATACATACATACATACATACATACATACATACATTTATACGTATGCATATATATATATATATATATATATATATATATATATATATATATATATATATATATATATATATATGTGTGTGTGTGTGTGTGTGTGTGTGAGTGTGTGTGTGTGTTGTTGACATCCGTTAGTCTTGAGAGACAATGGAGATGCGCCCATGAGAGATGTCTCGCTTAGTAGCTGTGCAGCGTTTTCTGTGGCTATGGAGGCCATCACGGGAGTGGCAATCTTTGCTGCTGTTGCTGCACTTAAAGTTACGTCTGGTCTGAGTTGGAGCTGTTTCCTCTTCCTCTGAAATCTTCTTTTCATCAGCGTGCAGTCGAAGCTTGTCTTCGTCGGCTTTCAGACCAGTGATTAGAGCATATCGCCAGCTGGACTTGTCTAGGGCAAGCTCTTCCAAGGTATTAGCATCGATCTCTAGGGCTTTCATGTCGTGCTTGGTCATTCCGACGTACATGGCCCAGTCGTCATCTGATGCGATGTTGGAGGAGAAGTGTGACCATGCTCGGAATATTGACATGTTCAAGCACCTCGTTGTTTGTCACACGATCGCTCCAGGTTACCCCGAGTATGCGACGGAGACAACGCATGTGAAAGGCACACAGTCTTGTCTCCTGAGAGGCATACAGAGTCCAAGTTTCGCTGGCGTACAGGAGAGTGCTAAGCACGCAGGCACGGTACACGGAGATCTTGGTGTTCAGGGTTAGCATGCTGTTGTTCCATACTCTCCTCTACAGCCCAGAGAGAGAGAGAGAGAGAGAGAGAGAGAGAGAGAGAGAGAGAGAGAGAGAGAGAGAGAGAGAGAGAGAGAGAGAGAGAGAGAGAGAGAGAGAGAGAGAGAGAGAGAGAGAGAGAGAGAGAGAGAGAGAGAGAGAGAGAGAGAGAGAGAGAGAGAGAGAGAGAGAGAGAGAGAGAGAGAGAGAGAGAGAGAGAGAGAGAGAGAGAGAGAGAGAGAGAGAGAGAGAGAGAGAGAGAGAGAGAGAGAGAGAGAGAGAGAGAGAGAGAGAGAGAGAGAGAGAGAGAGAGAGAGAGAGAGAGAGAGAGAGAGAGAGAGAGAGAGAGAGAGAGAGAGAGAGAGAGAGAGAGAGAGAGAGAGAGAGAGAGAGAGAGAGAGAGAGTAGAGCCAATGTACGTGAACTGAGTGAATACTTCCAGTTTGTAGTTGTTGATGATGATGCCGGGTTGATCTGCATTTTGAGTCATCACGATTGTTTTCTTTAGGCTGATGGTTTATCCGATTTTATCGTATGCTTTAGCAAAGTGGCCCATCAGGGGATGTAGTTCAGATTCTGTGTGAGTGTGGTTACGGCAGCATGATCGGCGAAGAGCATGTCCCTAATGTTTGCTTTTCTTACTTTGCTCTTTGCCTTCAGTCGTGCCAGGTTGAACAGTCTGCCGTCTGATCGCGTGTGCAAGTTGACCCCTTCTGTGGACGTCCCGAAGGCGTGTTTAAGCAGGACAGCGAAGAAGATGCCGAAGAGCGTGTGGGCAATGAAACAGCCTTGTTTCACTCTGCTGTGGACGTTGAATGGGTTGGACGATAGACGGTCATACTGCACTGTTACTGTCATGTTGTCGTGGAAGTACTTGCCAGATCGAATGCCTTGGTGAGGTCTATAAAAGCAAGAAAGAGGGGTATGTGTTGTTTTCTACACTTTTTATGCAGTTGCCTGATAGAGAAGATCATTTCGATTGTGGACCTCTCTGCGCAGGAAACGCACTGAGATTCTGGATTCACTTTGTCAGCAAGCATCTGTAGTCTGTTTAGAATGACTCGTGCGAAAATATACCTAAGATGCTAAGAGGTAATATGCCCCTGTAGTTGTTGCAGTCAGTTATGTCGCCCTTGTTCTTGTACAGGATTATGATGTTGGCGTCTCTCATGTCCTGAGGTTCTGCACCTTCATCCAAGCACTGGCAGAGAAGTTCGTACATGTTTGTGAACAGCACGCTGCCACCACACTTGATGACGTCTGCTGGGATGCCATCCTTTTCTGGGGCTTTACCTGTGATCAGTTTCCCTAAGGCCATCTTTAGTTTTGCCGCAGTAGGTTTATCATCCAGCGTGGTCATACAAGGGAGGTTTTCAATGACACTGAGGGCATCGTTTGTCACGTGGTTCTATCTGGAGTACAGTTCATAAGACTTAAGTGGTACTATCACTTTCTTCATGGGACCCATTGCTTTCTTTATGTCATTATACATGCCTTTGACGTTTTCAGTTATCTACTGCTGACTGGATGCTCTGACAGAGCTGAAGCCAGTATTCATTGGCTCACTGCCGTGCTAACCTCTGCAGTTTGCTTCTGGTAGACGTGTATGCCTCTAGTGGCAGGGGGAACGGTTGTATTCTAGTTGGACACTGAGACAATTTTTAATGGCGGGCATGATTGTGGCGGAGTTGGCGTCAAACCAGTCGTTGTTATTTGTTTGCTTCTTACCAAAGATTATTGTGGCTGTGCTGTACAAAGAATCTCCGATGTGCTCCCATTTCTCTTTAGCACTGCCGTAGGGAAGTTCTGAACTGAACGTCTTGGAGAGGGCGTAAGTGAATTTATTACCCTTGTCTGGATGTGACGTCTTGTTCACATCAATGTATGGTTTAACAACTTGCCTAGAGTGATGAATCTTCTTTGGCTGAAGCTTAAATGTACAGCACACTAGCGAGTGATCGGTGTCGCAATCAGCGCTATTGATTGTACGAGTGAGAAGGAGACCCCTCATGGCAGACCGTCTCGTTATGATTAAGTTCACCTGGTGCCAGTGTTTAGACCGGGGATACCTCCATGACACTTTGTGCCTTGGTTTCATATGAAAAAATGAATTGGTGATGCTTAGGTCGTGGTACGAGCACATCTCTAGTAGTCACTGCCCCTTTTTCTTTCATCTTCCCAATGCCAAACTTGCCGAGACACAAGGGCCAGGAGTCGTGATCGGCACTCGTTGACGTTTCCCAGTAATACCAAGTTATCTTCTTTTGGAATGCATCCTTTGTATATGTGGTGGCACTGAGAGTGGGAGCGTTAACGTTGATCAGGTTAACTGTCCCGGTTCCTTGTTGGCAGGGTTCTATCATCACCAGCAGAGAGTTCCTGACAGCGAATCCAACACCAAACTCCCTGACTTTGTCGGTGTTCTTTCCTTGCCAGAAGAACGTAGTTTTTTTTTCCTCTAAGAGACACAGAGTTTGGTATTGAAGCTATATCTACATTAAGTCTTTCAAGTTCGTCGTTGAACATCACTGATTGCCTGGAGATCATCTCAGAGCCCATTCAGCATGGTCCAGAAATTCCAGGTACCAAGCTTGAGGATTGTTGGTTTCCTTGTTGCTCTTCTTTTGTTGTTTCCTGGTGCAGTAGTTTCAGCCCTCTTATCAGGTAAACGCGTACCTTATGCCCTTCGCACCGAGTAAGGCAGGCGAACTGTAGCCGGATGGCACCTTATTGGCTGGGAACTGCCCAGCTTGAGAAGGGCGATAGCTGCCCAATGAGACCTGTTGATCTCTCCCACCGTTGGAAGCAACCCCTGGTGTCTGACTCTACGCCAAACGAGTGGTGACTTATAACCGTTAACTGTTGCTTCCCGTGATGTGTCGAAGTTGTGAAGCGAAGCTGGAGTGTCTTTTCCAGGGCGCAAGCCTGGGCAGGGTGATATGAAGAGTTAGCTGTTGCCCATGCAACTGATGACTCCCCCTCTCCACGCAGCTGATGGATCCAAGGGAGAGGACAAGCCGATGACACCAGCGACGTCGCAGGAGTTGGTTGCCGAGATGACACTAAAAGCAGGGCCAGGTCGTCTTATGGACTCCGTCTCTGAATTTTCTGTTGGGGTTTACTCCATTAGCCTTTCCAATGTGTGGGTATAGTTGCAAGGAAGCGAAGGTTTGAAGTCGGAGTTCACCTTCTCCTAGACGGGCTACCACCCAAGGTTAACGGGCCACATCTGCCCGAAGCATCTGGTTTTAAGGCGCCAGAAACATGCCTGTCATCCCTTCTCCAGTCAGTTTAGACAGGTTCTGCCGGGCTTAGTAGTTAAGCCACTCGTGAAGGCCCGGAACTGGATTTGATTGTCAGAGGCTCTCTCTCCACTGACGCAAGCCATTGAGGATTTCCAGGGGAATATATATATATATATATATATATATATATATATATATATATATATATATATATATATATATATATATATATATATATATATATATATATATACGCACACACACACACAAGTACTTTGGTTTTAGATTTCACAAGAATGGTAAGTCCTCCAATGCCCTAAATAATAAATAATCTAGCATCCAGTGCTAAT
This sequence comes from Potamilus streckersoni, assembly GCA_016746295.1. Classification (NCBI taxonomy): domain Eukaryota; kingdom Metazoa; phylum Mollusca; class Bivalvia; order Unionida; family Unionidae; genus Potamilus; species Potamilus streckersoni. The sequence continues at coordinate 525,162 of JAEAOA010001560.1, read as the reverse complement.
AAAGATATACATTTATTTAAAAAGCACAGTTCAGATTTGCCTACTGATTTTCAGCTGAAACTGTTCGGTCAAACCATTGTATCGACTTTAACATACACTTGTGAAACATGGGGATTTGAGAGATCTGATTGTCGAAAAGACTCAAATTTCTTTTCTCAGAAGTCTATTGAATTTCAAGCAATGTACCCTGTATGTACGGTATATGGTGAACCGAACTTGGTCATTTCGTTAATTATCAACATTACTGGACTAGATTGGTTATTGTTCATGAAGAATTCATATCGCATTGATTCTATCTTATATAAACACTAGTGATATTTCTTTTGAGAATAAATGGTTACTTAAAGTAAAATCAGTTATTATTATTATTATTATTATTATTATTATTATTATTATTATTATTATTATTATTATTATTATTATTATTATTATTATTATCATTTTTATTACTCTTGTTTTCTGTCTTCTTTATTATTATTATTATTATTATTATTATTATTATTATTATTATTATTATCATTATTATTATTATTATCATTTTTATTACTCTTGTTTTTCTTCTTCTTCTTCTTTATTATTATTATTATTATTATTATTATTATTATTATTATTATTATTATTATTATTATTATTATTATTATTATTATTATTATTCACAGTATGCTTCATATTTGTGCTTGATATTCCATTATATAATCTTATGAGAGTTACTTATTCGCTAATTTTTTGTGGTTTGTTGTAAAAACGTGGTTCATATATTTATTGTCTTCAGAAAATGCATTTATTATCCAATAACTATATTCATCGAATGCATCTTGATGCAGTGAAATAAAGAATATTATTACTGCAACTTAATTTTCACTTTCTACCGCTATGAGTGGATGGCTATGTTTCCTAGTAGACCAATGATATTTCACTGTATATATAGTGATTTTTAACTATGGAACGAGTATAGTGCTTTTAACTATGGAGCAAGTATATACCTCACATCAGTTTCATAATCAATATAAGCCCAAAACACCTTATTCACAAATATGTCTATATTTATGTTAAGAAAATAATAATTTCTGAAAAAAATCACATCAAAGCATAAAGTTAAGAAAATTGACTGGGGCATGATTATCCATTGCGTTCAAAAGCATGCTACCAAATTTGGATATATTGTGTACAAACTGATAAATAATGTAATTGTTTTTAAACAGAAGACATCTATGCAACACTCAGTAGCATTTTTCTTTTGCACATTATTTCATGTTGTTGCAAAATAAATTAATGTTAACTTATGAATTCGGTATTGCAGGATAAAACTGATTGATGCAGAATCATGTATGCCTATTTCGCAAAATTACAAGACTCAATTAATTTAAAACTGTCATCTGGCCGAGTCTGAGTATATTGCAATTTATACATTATACATACATACATACATACATACATACATACATACATACATACATACATACATACATACATACATACATGCATGCATGCATGCATGCATGCATGCATGCATGCATGCATGCATGCATGCATGCATGCATACATACATACATACATACATACATACATACATACATACATACATACATACATACATACATACATACATACATACATACATACATACATACATACATACATACATACATACATACATACATGTATTTTCGCACACACCGATTATAGTACATTAATAAAAGCTCACACTTCATTGAAAATGGGTTAAAACCAGTACTAGACATCAACACTTTTTGCATGCCAAGGCCTTGTTCAAACAAATATTTAGTAATTAAATAATCCCGAAATGGCAAAATTACATAAGTAGAGGTTTTTCTAAGCCACGGATAATCTTGGACATTTTTTCGCTAGCCACGATTATTTTCTTGGTAAGAATCGGCTTTAGTATTTAGGGTTTGAAGGTCAAGTGAACTGCTCTTCACATGAGATGCTTTTTTCTTCTTTTCATGGTCTGAAAGATCTATTTCAAACATCGGTCATGGAATAAAGAATTTAGCTTTCCTTTGTCCTGTGTTTTTTTTTGTGTGGCCTGATCGTGTTTGATTTTGTATGTTAGTGCTTACAAGTTGGTTCACATATAAAACGATGCCCCTCATCCACATAACTTTATTTTAACCAATCTAAGACACAGTTAATGTCATGCTAACATTAAATTACTGATTAAGCAAAAATGGCTGCTTCGGTTCCATTTTCATGCTGAACAAATGGACACGGTGTAAGGGATGAAATTCGGCATGTGTCTGAATTGATTTGATTGTGTAACGGTACCAATTGCACAACATCAGGTCTGCAGAGATTATAGTATAGGGAACATTGTATTCAGAAAAAGACAATAAACTAGCTGCGATTGGTGCATTATTTAAGAGTTGTACTTTCTATTAGGCTTAGCAAAGTTTAACCTCTTGGAAACACGTTAGATGATGCTAATTCATATCTAGGTCACATTTTGTATCTTTTATGATTGTTTTTTTTTTAAATTGTGGCACACATGACGGAAATACGTCTTGTGTGACTAGATAAAATGCGTAGTTCCAGCAGAGTTTTCTCTCGTAACTGCAATGGAGTACCTGGTTCTGTTCTTGTCAAACTGAATCTAGCATTGTTTTCAATGACAGTGTGTGACATGCTTGCTGAGGTAGGATAGAAAATATATTTATTTCACAAAACATTAGTATTGAGGTGTATAGGAAAAAAACAATTGGTACCGTGATACTGGCTGTAGCTTTGTTATAACTTCGACCACCATTTGCTGTCAATAAGTTTTTTCTGTTGCATTCTTTTCTATATTGGCAGAGATTAATCCAAGAAAATTAAATATCTATAAATATGTAGACTTTGACGAATTTAAATTCACACACTTGAAATTTTATTTATATTTGACCTTTATATTTGTTACGTAGTGCACCGCAGAGAGCGAGAAAGAATAATGTGCAAGGAAACAATTCAAACAATAAAAGCAAAAAAGACTTCTAATACTTTTAAGTTCAAACGGCGTTAAAGATTTTAATATCCAAGTGTGGAAATGGATCACAGAGTTCAAATACGACTGGTTCAGCTCTAATTATTTGAATCATGCGCAAAGTGTTCAAATAAGACTGATGCAGCTCTGGTCACAATTGAATCGTCGCTTGCAATGCCATTTATTCTTTAAAAATGTCTAGCTTTAAAAGTGCAGTGATTTTTGGGTCCAGAGATCATGGAGGACGTATTTTTTTTTAAAATATTGGTCAATTGTCATTAGAGATCCTGTGTGAGAAAGAGTCATCTGTCGCGATATAGACCTATTATATAATGACGTCACCAATGTAAACAATGGGGATGATGGTACGTGATGGGTTGACGCTGCATCTCCTGTTGAACTCAATGCCAGAAATCATCTCCATTATTTCTGTAACTCACTGGGTCCTTGAAGTTTGATACAAAATTTTTGAAGACTTTTAAACTGAACTTATCTTTTGCAGGTCCTTTGGGGTCGTCCATTAATTATGTCAACAACATGGGGGAAAGGGTTTGAAGAAGTTTTACAAATGTTGACATAGGTGAGGAGAAGCTTAAGATAAATTGACGTCAACAATGTTATTTTTAAAAAAATAATTTAATAAATAAAAAAATAGGAAATTAGTCGGTGCTGTGAATTGCTGTAGCCTATATACGAAAATAAAAATTTATTCGTAGACCTTTTAACTTCCATAATTCCATTATAAGCATAGAAGCCAGCCGCATAAAATTTTGTTGTTGGGGTGGTAGGGTGGTGGTAAACTATTCTTGACATAATTTTGGTAGTGGGGACACTTTATGATTGACAGTTGTTGAAATGGGAGTGGGTGGAAAAAAAAATGACAAAATGTTGTCGACCTAATAAATGGATGTCCCTTTGTTAAAAAGAAAATACGCCAGGTAACCTACAGGAATATGTCTCGTCGTAACGATACATATGCACTTTCCTTTTATCGAGGATATAATGTTGCAAACCACTAAATTCCTGGTTACGTGGTACATATACTATGATATATTTAATGTTATGTTGTTTTCTTTTAGTTTTTTCTTAAACGTAATATAACGTTCTAAAAATCGATTAATATTATTTAAATATGAAAATGTCTGTCTGTCTGTCTGTCTCTCTCTCTCTCTCTCTCTCTCTCTCTCTCTCTCTCTCTCTCTCTCTCTCTCTCTCTCTCTCTCTCTCTCTCTCTCTCATCGTAGCAGGATACGGGCTAAAAATCTATGAAATGGCGAACGTATAGGATTTTCCGGCAGTATCTCTGGACTTATGAATGATGGTAAAAGTTAAGTTAAACGACCAAATGATGAGAGAGAAACCGAGAGACAAGGAGACAGAGTTTAAGGTCAAACACACAAGAGAGAGAGAGAGAGAGAGAGAGAGAGAGAGAGAGAGAGAGAGAGAGAGAGAGAGAGAGAGAGAGAGAGAGAGAGAGAGAGAGAGAGAGAGAGAGAGAGAGAGAGATTGTGGGGTCGGCTGTACTGCCACAAAAGCAGAATACTGACTTAGATCAAGTGTAAATATATTAAATTATTTTTATTACCTCTTTGGTTCGTCAGTTGGCTTAGTTTCTATTTCTTATTAATTTCCATGCGCCTGAATGTGAATGTGAATGTGAATGGCATTGTGTTCATTTGAATGGTGTAGATATCCAAGTATTGCTACTGCTCTACTTTTATTATTAAAACCATCTTTCATTTTTAAATCATAAATGTATATTATATTGATTTAATCAATGTGGAGAAAAATAGAAACCAATAAAAGAAAACAATCATTTGATCAATATATAGAGGTGATTGTAAAAAGGCAATACAGCATAGAACTACATTTTGAAGCGGACACACACGTGGATGTGAAGAGTTCATTCTTTAGGTCAATACACGGCAGTCTCCATTCAAAAATTAATTACCCGTTTTTGTATGTGACATAAATATAATATATGTACAGTATGTATGCTGTATCAATGATATACCACTCATTGTATAAATGCTTTGTTAAAAGGAAACTCAGCAAGCTTTGTTTCCTTTTAATAAAATAATATAGGTCACGTGGTATATCATTGATATAGCGGACATACGTTATTCTATTCGATATCTCCTCTCAGAATAATACGAGACCCCATATGTAAAATACAACATTTTAATCAATTACATGAACAAAATTGAAATCAAGCATAACATGCAAATGATTCACTTTCTCTCAGGAAATAGAGTTACGTAATTATGTGAAATTCAATTAGCTATTTGTAACATTGGTAGAACAAATTTCATCACATGACCGAGTGACTGATCAAACTAAGATTGCGGGCATGATACTCTTCAGTGTCAGATATCGATGATCGAAATTCAACAGAACAAGTAATGACCATTTCTCCCTTTAATATTGATACAAAATCCTAGCAACGTAAATTTTTCTTTTATAGCTCTCGCATTCCAACTAAGACCAACACTTAATTAAACATCTTACATATTATCATTGTCCCGCTGAACTACGCCATTTGTCACACCTTCCGTGATTCTTAATTGTGAAGAATTCGCAACATAATTAAAAACGAATTAATGGACTTGACTCCTGGTCCTAACTAGGTTACTTTGCTAATTGGCGATTCATCAGGACCATTTTCAAATATAAGAAAATCAATCCTCAGAATAGATGAGCAAATCATTTAAGACAAATACCTCGCATATTCACACAATTTGCATCAGAAAAAAATACATGAAATCCTACACTACATGATTTGTATTACTAACAAAACAACTAAATCCGTATTCAATCATATGATGAAATATTTTGTATGATATCTTTATAATATATTATTCATATAACATGAACGATTACAGAACTCAATAAAATAGCAAAGAATGAATTTAAAATGAATAAATTCAACAATAATTACAAATTTATATTATTGAATACATTGTATATCATTGAGAATAACCTTGTGCTTTTCCGAGAATTCACTATTTTATCATCAGAAAATCACCTTTGTCTCTATTCTGGATATGGGTTTCTAAACGTTTCAGACCACTTTGTCTCGCATACTTTCCCCCTTCACAGAAAAATTTGGACTGCCAAATATCGCGAGGGAGATTATTTTTAAACTCCGAATTCTGTCTGGGAACTCAACCCCTCCTTAACTTAGCAAATCAGGAAAACTCTCTTAAGTGCGAAAACTTATATCACTTCCATCGAAGTTAGAATAATCCCCACTAGTCCGTATTTATTTATAATTATTCTGGAAAATATAGTTTTATGACACTTGTTTCAAATGTACCACAACATTCTATATGTATCTCTGCTCGTATTTAACCGATTCATGACACTACACTGTTGTATATGTCGTACCTGTATCGGCTGGACTCTAATTAAAGTTCACTTCATGCCTTCAAACAGGAGAGAATAATTATTGCAAGCTGCCAAGTTATAGCGGACATAGACAATACACCAATCTTAATGTTTAAGCACTGAAATTATACTACAAAAATAATCTAAAACAGTTGGCACTATTACGAAAAGTGACATATTTATTGATAAGAGTTTTAAATTATATTTTTGCAAGTTATTTTACACCATAACTTGTGTGAATGGGATGTTAATTTTTGTATAAAATTAGAGTTGAGTTTTAATGTTATAGATATAGGTACAAAGTTAAACTTCATAGGAGAGATGCTACGGCATTATGGGGAAATACAAATATTATTTTCAATGGACTTTGATTGTTTATTCTTTGACATCGTACCTTGTCTGGTCTATTATAAATATGAACGTAGGGGCAGGTAGAAATATTTCAGAGGAGGGTAGAGATCTTAACCGTATTAGAGATTATCCACAAGGGGTATATGCAAAGATTTTTGTTATTGATAAGGGTCTTAAGTTATATTTTTTTACTATTTCTTTGAAATCAGACAGTGAATATGACGGTTTTTTAATAGGAGGGTAGGAGATGGTAGGGATATTATACACGGTTGTAGTCCCCTCTCATCTATCTATCTATCTATCTATCTATCTATCTATCTATCTATCTATCTATCTATCTATCTATCTATCTATCTATCTATCTATCTATCTATCTATCTATCTATCTATCTATCTATCTATCTATCTATCTATCTATCTATCCATCCATCCATCCATCCATCCATCCATCCATCCATCCATCCATCCATCCATCCATCCATCCATCCATCCATCCATCCATCCATCCATCCATCCATCTAAAATATATCATATTTTTACGTATGTAAGATAATGTGAATAGTACTTTTGCTTTTGAAAATAGGGTTTGTGAGGGTGGGGATATTATAAGACGAATAGAAAATGTACTTTTATAATGGGTATCATAGGGTGATAGGGAAAAGGTATTTGTATGGAAAAAGGTTTTATATGATGTTTGTTACAAGTTCTTTTTCTTCCTACCTTGCGTGAATGAGATGGTAGTTTGGTTTATAATAGGAGAGTAGGTGAGGGTAGGTATTAATTATTTCACTTTATTTATAAGGGGGTGAGTATTGTAGATACTCATTCATGGAAAGTAGATAATTAAGTGGTGAATAATATATAACTGGGTGCTGACAGAAGATAACTATTCTAGATAGTAGATAACTCGTTTGTGAATAGCAACTAATTGAGAATAGGACTAATGGTCATGATAACTGCACTTGAAACCAGCTTATGGAAAAAACAAAAGTAAAATATATATCAAAACAAGTGAAACCAACAGTGAACTGTTTCCAGTTGAGCTTTATTATGTGCGTGACTCTTCTTTACTATACTACTTATGGTCTGTAATTATATATCTTCTGCATATAGATATAATCTAATGGACCTTTACCCAGATAAACATGATTACAGCACAGATTTATATGTATGATCACGTTCCTAGTAGCATTGTCTAGTGTGCATATAAAATTTTTAAAGCATGACAACAACAAATACCAAGAGCAACCGAACACATTGAAAATCGGATACCGATATCAAGGTTTAGTTACTTTTTGGACTCGAGGTGAAAGCATAACTCAGCATGGAGGTAACTACACAAGAAAGAGATGATAAAAGAAAAATAGAAATTGAGGAAAATGTGTCATCCTTTCTTCAGTTGAAGAGGCGTATAGGTCTTGTTGGAGCAGCATCTTTCGTCGTCGGCGTCGTTATAGGTGAGACTTCTTTGATTTGCTGTACTGACGTCAGGAAAGCCTAGGCACTGTTAGAATAACTGGTAAACAATACAATATTGTTTGCACATATAAGAAACTATATTGCGTCGACTTCTTTAATTCCTATTTGCGAAGAGAGGAAATGGTGTAGTACACAAAATCTGGAACAGCTCCAGATGCGGGAAAAGCGGGTTCGAACCCCGCCGAGTCATACAAAATACTTATAAAAATGGTACTAACAGCTGTCTCACTAGGCACTCAGCATTAAGAGGTTAGTGTTATGACTGGTAGACCTGGTGTCAGGATAATGTAACTGGGTGGGACATAATGCTACATTTCTGCGTCATGATGACCCAGTGCAAAAATCACTCTAACTGCCACACTGCAGACATCGTAACGATATGACTGAAAATTGTTAAAGCTACTTTAAAAATCCAAATCACACACACACACAAACTCTGGGCATCATGTTTTAGTACAAACGATCTTACAAATAGAGACTATTTAGGTCTTTAATAGGACTCTAAAATAGCGTGTTGTGCCATATAAATCAGTATTAACATTTGCACCAGGTATTATATAAGACATGAATATCGTTTCTAGTAATATTTTTTTAACATACTGAAAATTCGAATTTTCAAACCTGTTAGTTGTTGTCTTGTGCAGTTTTCTTGCTAACTTTGAAAAGGTTTCAGACAACATTCATACTTCACTATTTTATAACGTTAAAATGTTTTTAGATGATACTAATAATGAAGGTCGCAAAGTAAATGTCAACAGTCACCTGATTGAAATCTGTAGCTGAAGCTTTTATTTTATATTTCAATATTTTAATGAACCACAATGTTAGTAAAAACAACCGTTTGGAGTTCACACAGGGTATAGACAATTTTGGGAATTTATACGAACAGAGCAACAACTGTAAATGAAAGATAAAGTTGCTTTGAAAGCGAGAAGAATATGTCTTTTGTTAAAAGAACAAAACGTTTCATTAAGATGATAACCTGATAATTGCGTATAACCACAGGAGTCTGCAGTTTTATCAATAAAGCACCACGAAATTTCTGACAACATGAAATCAACGTAACGGTATTATAATATAACACAAGGTATGTAAGCGTGACCACAACCTTTCGCTCGATTCGAATTTTCTCACGTGTCCTTTATCCCTTCAAAATCGCACTAAGACTGAAAAACGACACAAACCCATTAAAAAAAAAAAAAAAAACAGTAACGTATCTTCGCATCACTCTCGGACGACCATCGCATGAATCCAATCCGGTGAATTAACGTTTATTTTCACCATTACGGTCACAAAACCCTGGAAAAGTAAACCACTGGAAAAAGTAGCCAGTTTCTACTAGTTTCTACTCTGCAATAAATGTGCGTAAGGGTCTAATAATCGTCCCGAACACAGCGCATAATCTGTTTTCTTTTAATATTAGGGAAATTCAATAATGCGGACTGCGTCAATTAGTTGAATTTGCTCGCAATGATGAATGCATCATGAAAATGTTATTTACAGTATTATATTACTATTAATTTTATAGTCCGCATTATTAAATTGTGGTTAGTGGGTATTGGGAGACTGGAATATAATTTAAATTTCTAAAACTTACAAGATCATATACCTAGTTCCAGTATTTTATTTACTGAGCTTTGAAATCGTATTCTTTGCATTTGTGCGCATTATTGATTTCAACTTAATGCAACTAACAGCATGGTGTAACATGCTGGTTGATTGGAATTATTCGTGATCTTAGTCGAGAAATAACAGTGTCATAAATGTTGATGGAATAATATTTAATATTCGGTTTTGAGAGAGAGAGAGAGAGAGAGAGAGAGAGAGAGAGAGAGAGAGAGAGAGAGAGAGAGAGAGAGAGAGAGAGAGAGAGAGAGAGAGAGAGAGATTAATAGCTTACGAGTAGTCGAGTGGCTTAACGCCATCGCCTTACAGATCACTTACATCTTAATAGCTTACGAGTAGTCGAGTGGCTTAACGCCATCGCCTTACAGATCACTTACATCTCACATCTCTTCTCCTGGGCTCGAATCTGGGCTCGACGAACTTTAGTATGCCAGAACGCTTGCAAGTATCTTCCCAGGGTATGGCGGTTGTTTGTGAGGTCTCTCTGGGCTTTTTTCTCTATCAAATATACAGACCGTCACGTATATCATGTGCTAAAAGATGACCGTAAACCCCACAACATTAAATTAACATAAGGTTAATGTATCTGTTTTGATGGATACACCAAGTATTTTGGTCATGTAACTTTATATGAATATGCATAAACTACAAATTGTAATTAAAAAGCTGATATTACTTGTATTATCTTATTACAGAGTAATAATAGGTAAAGTATTTAATCAACTGCGAAGCAGCAGTGAGGGCGGCCCGAACACACCTTTGAATTTCTAACGGTCCATTTTCACGCTGGTTGCGGGCCGACCCTTTGACACTCAAACTAATATTTAAATACTCAAATATTGAACCTATTTTTGATAAAATAACCGCCGTAGTAAAATGAATTGTCTTTTGGAACAAGGCAGTAATCGGTAATGACTATCCCCATAAAAGTATAATGCAATTGCTCAGGCAAATCGCCATGTTTACTGCTAGTTGACGGTTTGATGTAGTATTTTTTATTACAAGCAATTCCTGACGATACACAATTACCACCAGCATGGTTACTAGGTTAATTTAGTGTTGCCGAGAGACTAGTCCCCTCCTCCCTCCACGTCAGTTGCATTCAAGACATGTCAGCATTACATTTTCGTATGATTCCGACTAGAATAGATTCAGTGCAAGGTTAATTGTCGTGGGTCATTAGGTAAATGATGCTATAACCTCATTGTGTTATACTGAGACAGTGATTATTTAGATGTTTTCTGAGCGTCATAATGAATTCAGGATCAAGATCAAACTAGCGTTTATTTTTCTTGCCATCTCGCAGATGACCAGCTGGGCAACTGCCCAGATTGCCCATGCCTTAAGAAGGCACTGATTTTCATACATGATAATAGCAGTGTATTTAATTTCTAACCAATCAAGAAGCCTTTTCAGAGCTTCTTTTGATACCGTGCAAATCCCGTCCCAAATAAAGATTTTCGGGATGTATTTCTTGCCCGTTCTTTAGGGAATCTATTTATCACCTTTCCATTTAAAGAAACTTTGGTAAGTATGAGACTTAACTCCCGTCTCCTTCATCTCTCTAGCAAGTCTCTGAATAGACGTTAAAACAACCATATCAGAATTCTTGAATAGTTCTATAGCCCACTTTGTTTCACCAGAAATGCCAGAACCATTAAAAAAGAAACAATTTTATGTCGCTAAATAGGATCAACCACTGACGACAGTTATATTTTAAACCAGGCATCAATAACTAAACCAGAAGCATTAATTAAACGATATTAAGAAATTATGACAAAAATACAAGATGGGTTTGAAGCTAGTATAAAAACCATGGAAACAATCACATTTCGATAGCTTTCTCGTGAATACCCAAACGAAGAATTACAGAAAAGTTTTGATGTTGATAATGCTTTAATATTGATAGGGTTATAATCTGTATAGTCTCATTTTCCAGTGGAGGAGGATAGATCATGGACCCTCTTCTCTTCGCTAAACGGTATTTCATGATGATAAACATGCATTGAGAGCTTATTTTGAAATTACCAGCGATGAAATACTTGAGACATATTTTTTTCTAGTACCATATATTAATATAGTGGGAATTATTATTCCTACCAAAAACATGATAGTTATATATTGCCGGGTATAGTTATAATTACATCGACTGTTTCTGTAAATCTTGTTTACGATGTCGTGGATGATGTAGGCAGGATCCAAGGGATCATAAGCACAGCAAGGATGTGTTCTTTATAGCTTTTCTACAGAGATCCCCTATTGCTACCTTGATTGTGTAGGTGTCTACTAATCATGTTTATTTATGCTGTCATAATCCGTCTTTGTCACGAGTACTATTTCGTCTGACTCATCAGGATGGACATGGTTTTCCACATATTTCTTTGTTGCTGCGTCATAATTTATAAGAACAATCCCGTTTCCGTTGCTGTGGAGTTGACATGTCATTACCAACACGTTATTTAACCTCGTTTCTGATGGCCGCAATTGATAAGTTTGAGTCTGATTTTTCCACCATCAGTAAAAATAGAAAGTTGTTATGGGTAGTTGCACTTAAAACTCGCTATATAATAGAGACCCACTTAATATTGCTCGTCTTTAACTTTCCATATCGATCCTGAAAACTACAACCTGATCTCTGTCAACCCCGACGAGATTCATGAGATCAGCTATCTCATCATTAGTTGCATATTTTGACAAATCAACGTCACCGAGACCAGGTGTAGTTTGACCATGAGCAGAAATACATATTCCGTAAATTTCAACCATTAGTAATATCCATTTGTTAGCAAATGTGTTTTTTTTTTCTACAAACGGTTCTTTACAGTGTATTTTATATTCATGCACAAATGTTACGTGGAGGTTATGATGAGCCTGAAACAGTGCTAAGTACCGCAAGTACTTCTGGACCACATATAGGTGAATGTCAATATCTGCATTAGTAATGTTGAATACCAGATCGGGAATGCAGTACCAGATTTGGTAGCAAGTCTATCTACTGATTTAATAAGTTCTTTTGGTGGCACAAATCCATGTGAATAAAAAACACTATGGTTAAATAGCAAATGCAACCTGGACCTGAACTGACATCAATATTAATGATACCAGTTTCATTGCAGTTTGGTCGTTTTGGTAACTGATCACGCATGAAAACTCTTCACAACATTTGGAGCTTCAGCGGCAATCAATGATGTTATAGCTACAAGAAGTGGGAATATGCAACCAGTTGTTTTTAATCGTTGATCGCGCTTGCAGAAGAAATCAAGTCTAACGACAGTCTTTGATTTCTCGCCGTCGTTAAAAGTGTTTCATCTGACGTTCAGGCAATGCCAATTTATATGGCACTTGAAACGCCGTTGATTTCAATAATATATTTTTCGTTCTACACATTTTTTGATGCAGATTGTGTCGTTTCAATCTGACCAAGTGTCAGAGTGACATTGATGTGATTATATGACATTTTATACAACATAGTGAATGATTCAATTATATATTTTATACAGGTGCATAAACGACCATCATTCATGCACCAATGCCTTGGTGCTGAATTGTTTTGTTTGATAATATTACAGCGACTGCTCTATAGGCATCAGCTGGTAGTACACGAGATCAAAAATGTATGTCAACGACTGACTGTCTGAACAAATCCAAGTGTTCCAATGAGAACTATTAAATCAGATATAATGTTGTGCATTACCGCTCAGATATCTGCAAACGAGAATCACCATTCTGATCATGCCCCATAATATCATTAAACGATGATACGCACGTGCAACACAATTGTTCTGAAAATCCAACAACAATCATTCGGATGGTTCTTGATGTCAGTTTATTCTTAGAGAAACTTCACTAACCCCAATGGGATTCGCGTCTGTGATTCTACTCGGTCAGTATCCTAAAATGCTATGACTATATGTAGCCGTGATGTAACTTCCGGCTCTGATGCTATCTGCTATGTGATAAACTAGCAACATTACTATGAATATTATATGAGGTCATCTTCAAATATGACAATGTTGAATTGCCCCTGCTATCCATAAAACAGAGCAGCTGTTATTCTCGTAAGTCACTGATGATATCATCATTGGCACCCGCAACGAATGTTTTGTCAGTCTCACTTTACCATCATCACCCCGAGTTGGGTACCAGAATGCATCGATGTCGGTGGCTTTTCGTTCAAGTACAACTGTGTGTTGTTCACTGACAATAACGTTTCTAACATTTATGCAAAATCCAAAGATATGTGATTGTGGAATTGCATATGAAAATTATTAATCGCCCTATAACATTGATCGACATGCTGCGAATCCCTGGTTGAAAATTTCGTTCATCGATGAGATTTCAGTTTCAGCGGCGTTCATTGTTATGTTACGGTTCTCGGATTGATCAGTGTTAGCTTTAATTATTATCGTTAACAGACCAGCAAACAGCGAATACTCATCAGAATATAGTGCCAGATCCAGTACCGTGGTGACAACGCTAACATTTTCGAAACATGATTCATGTTCTCTCCATCAATCATGTAAGTGACACTCTTAAACTACGCCATAACACCGTTGCTAACTCGTTCTCCAATTCCATTATTTTGTCAGTGGCACGTCAGCTAATTCTTTCAGTCATTCATTTTAAGATTGATGTTGTACTCTACTGACACTTGCTGACATCACTAAAGTGCTGAACAATTTTGCTGGCTGTGGTTTTCATCTCATTCATCGTGCAAGTCTGTCGCTAAAGACTGAGAATGCTTTACCAGCAACATCACCAAGAGAACCAATAGATTTGTCAAAAGCAACTTCGGTGGCTTTCATTCCTAATTGTTTGGTTATCGGGAATGAGCTACAGTTCTGAATATAAATTGAACAGTTCTGTTGGCGCTACAGTTCATGGGGACGATACAGACATTCGTGCTAGCTTTAGTTTGAGACAAAGTTTTGTTTTGCATTGTGCATTAACGGCTGCCCATTGTATACTATTTCTGTTTTCATGTATATGCCAATATTGTAATAATATGTGATTTCATGGGAAATGAGTCCATTTATGGTCCACTTTTCTCATCATTAAAACAGCATTTGGGACGTAGCTACCACAACCTTAGAAATGAAATGTCTCAGACTTTATGTAGCATATGTTCTTTAAAAGTTTAAAAATATCGAGTGTTAAAGATCTGCACGCTTTTTTGGGAAGAGGATTGGTCTCATACAGTGCGGAGTAATCATAGAAGAATCAGTTTTGTTGTGTCAGTAATTTTACTGACGAGTTTGCAAACGTATACCTATCGATATATACCATATAGTCGGTAAACTTTGCTTATATTGTGCACAGTTTCATAACATATTATATTATAACATGCGAACATATTTCTTTATGTGATTCTGAATGGTCCAAATAAGTCCATGAAATTATTTTGCAGTATTCTCTCTACTGATTGGCTGCGTCATGGGAAAATTGTATTAACCCTGCTTTCTGGAATGTTTTGTTGTCAATGAACATTTTTGGCCGCCATATTTTTTATTCGATCCACGATAGTGATTGGGAACAAAATGTGCGTAAGTTACTTATAAGTATAAGTTACGTATACCTATCGATATATACCATATAGTCGGTAAACTTTGCTTATATTGTGCACAGTTTCATAACATATTATATTATAACATGTGAACATATTTCTTTATGTGATTCTGAATGGTCCAAATAAGTCCATGAAATTATTTTGCAGTATTCTCTCTACTGATTGGCTGCGATCATGGGAAAATTGTATTAACCCTGCTTTCTGGAATGTTTTGTTGTCAATGAACATTTTGGCCGCCATATTTTTTTTTCGATCCACGATAGTGATTGGGAACAAAATGTGTGTAAGTTGGGATTGGAGGAAAGCGGTAAACATGAAGAATGAAATATTCTCTATATACAATCACGGTTTAAATTTTAATTAGAAAAGTAAATAAACTCGCCTCTGTTCACAGAAGAACGTGGATATAAACCGGTCTTCACACTGATAGAAATTTAGCTAACCCCTGCATATCTACTCAGTAAAGGTGTTGCAATTTTGACTAAAAAAATTGTTTAACCGACATATTCTGTAGGATGTTGTTCCAAATCAAATGCTACAAATATCTGCTCACAAATACATTACAATTAATATGGGAATTTCTGCATACAGGAAACCTTTCAAATGAGTATTGCAACAATGTAATGTTCAGTTGTGAAAGTGACATGTTAGCTTAAGTAGACATAGACCCCGTCTACTGCATTCTAACCACTACCGCATCAAGAAAGGCAACATTATGATTATTTGGCATTCTAAATTGAAAATAATTTTGTCTGTGTAAAATGTTCTGTCTATTCGGAAGGACGCTTGTTCTTTGACTTATAGATTGTAAGAAAAGTGTTAACTACTTTTAAACGTTATTACTTGTTCAACTTTGCATGGCCTAATTTTTAAAAAGCGTTGAGATTAAAGATTTTTGGATGAAAATGAAAATAT
The DNA here is from genome assembly GCA_016746295.1 of Potamilus streckersoni. Lineage (NCBI taxonomy): Eukaryota > Metazoa > Mollusca > Bivalvia > Unionida > Unionidae > Potamilus > Potamilus streckersoni. The sequence goes on along the minus strand of JAEAOA010001560.1, from coordinate 508,861 downwards.
CGCAAACGTTTATTTTAAATCGGGTGCAATGCATATGTGTTATCAATAGCCTAACTTGATTGATCCTCGAGTTGATGTTTTCATGTTGTCTGTAGGAATAATATCTTAAACATACTACCTTTCTTATGTTATAAATGAAAGCATTAGACTGATATCGATCTTTGTTTATACCAGGTTCCGGGATTTTTGTGTCACCAAAGAACGTGCTAGTTTATTCAGGATCCATTGGACTGTGCCTTATGATATGGGTTGGAGTCGGACTCTTCATGCTGATAAGTATGTACAAGATATGTTTTGCCGGCCTCAACATAAGAGCAAATGAAACATGATTTCAAATGATTGGATATTTTTTAATTTGATTTTATAAAAATTTTCCATAAGGATATTTTTTTAATTAAATTATTTTATAAAAATTTTCCATACAGTTTCTTATTACTTGTTACAAAATCGAGATTGTTATAAAATCTATATTGATTTGATTCTGGGAAAAGAAGACTAGCAGTTTTTCAACTTCCACTTCCACGTTTTGAAAGACGATCGTTTTCCTAAGGAAACAGCCAGTACATACATACACACACACACACACACACACACATATATATATATATATATATATATATATATATATATATATATATATATATATATATATATATATATATATATATATATATATATATATATATATATATATATATATATATATATATATATTGTTATGTGACAAGGGTTCGTACTCAGCAACAAAGATGAGTCACAAACTTTGTATATTTTAACAAACTAATTTATTGCTCTAGACAACAATGTAAACATTGGTAAATAGGTCTTACAGTTGATGAATATAATCCAAATATGATTATAAGAATAAAAACACAAGTCCTATAACTAAAAAGTCCTATAAGAATCCAGGTTCGAGTCTCGACGACGTACACATATGGAAGACGATGACGTTAGATGCAGTCTGCAGATAATGTATGAATACCAATAATTCCTCACTTGATCGCAATCTTTGTTTCCGAATAATTCCAGAATTTTTCCTTGAATATCTTTAAGAATTTTTTTAAATAAGAAAGTCAACTTGTTGAGTATCCAGGAGTATAAATTGAATCCAAAAAAACAGACGAAGAAGAAATTATTCTTGCAACAAATTTTAAAACAAAACATCGTTTCCTTAAGGTTTTGAATGACTCTCCAAAAATAGTATTAGAATGCGTATTTATTTCTCCGAAACCCTAGTTCAAGTCTCGCGAGATTGGTCATGTAGTCTCTTACTACACTAGTTTTGTCACGTGTCCAATATAGACCCACTTAAAAATCAATGATAAAAAGGTTGTTTACAGTGATCACTCGATGAAAGTATGTCCGTGATGCTGACCAATCATTTTAACTTCCTGTTGATTTTGTTGCCAAGGTTAGACGAACTCAATGTCAATTCGTACGTATTACTATTTCGTCTTAAGTAAACAACTTTGTGCTAAAAATATATCTAACTACTAAAAATAGAATCCCGAATCAGAGAACAATATTGATTGCAATCAAAAACAATGAAGCAAAAATAAAATAAAAAGAATTTTAAACCTTACATAACGAATTTATTCACATAAAACTATATATATATATATATATATATATATATATATATATATATATATATATATATATATATATATATATATATATATTGTTATGTATCTGCTCGTTCAAAGTAACAAAAAGAAAGAGTGAAGACAACAAGCTTTGTAAATTTTAACAAAAATAATTTATTTTCATAGAAACAAAAAAAAATGAAAATATGCTAAACAAGACTTACGGTTTACAGAAACGACAAAAATTGTTTTGTTCTAATGATAAAAATAAGTCCTGTAAAAGGTTCTAAACACAGTCTGAAGCTCATTTCCAGTCCAAAATGGCGGATAATGACGTCAGACATTGGCTAACAGAAAAATCCAGAATTTTCAACAGTAAAGCACAGTTTGTATTTTTCTGTTCTAATTTAGAATAATTTCGGAAAATGTCTTTGTCCAAATCAGTAATGTTGTTCTCCAGGAAAACAATTATTCAAAAAAATGAAGTAAAATTAGCTTTACTAACAAAACCTGTAGTTCTACTTAGACCAACGACTATGCAACTTCTTCTAGCACAAAATACCTTTCTGAAGGTAATAGGGCTCTATAACTCTTAAGAAATTACAATAAACTCCAACTTTGACTTTAGACTCTACGACTGTGTATGACTCTGAACGTCTAAAAAAAAAATCCTCAGTATATAAACGAAGCTAATACGTTCTTTTAATTACACGCGCAAGGAGGACGCGTGCTATTTTGTAACACATCTGGACATTAGGAAAGCCTGACCAAGTATCAGCCAATCGTTTCATACCTATTCCTGAATGTTTACTTGTAATTAATTTGTCATCATACACTGAACGTGCTCACATGAGTCACATTTACGACTCAAGTAAACACGATATTTTTCAACAGCATATGAGACTGATATTATTATAATCGTATTAACATATACATTTAATTAAAAAAGGAAATAAAAGGTTTATACAGAATTCATTCCTTAACATACCCACACTTAAACAACAGGGACGTAACTATATATATATATATATATATATATATATATATATATATATATATATATATATATATATATATATATATATAGTGTTAAGCGTAAATTGTGACTGAAGCATTTGTGAAATATGCACAGATTTTAAATTCGAAATCGTAATAATCGAAATCATAAAACTAATACAAAGTTGTCTTACCAAATTAACACTAAAATAAATACTCCTGTTACACAATGATTCATACTAAGCTCTCGGCAATTGATATAAATGGATATTTCTCTTATTCAGTAGATAAGTGACAGATGTCGAGCATATCACCAAAATTTAACTTACTCTAGAAAACAAAAATCATTTTTCAGTTTCTCTCGTATATGCTGAATTGGGAACAGCTTTTCATCATTCTGGTGGGGACTACATATACATCAAGGATGCATTCGGAGGTCTTCCAGCCTTCCTTGTCGTATGGGCTCAGGCAATGCTACGAACACCAGCAACTAGAACTCTAAAGGCTCTCGTATTTGCCGATTACGTTGACAAAGTCGTTTCCAGCACTTCATGCAGCATTCCCAGAAGCATCAAATTAATGATTGCTGTAATCGAAATATGTACGATATTGTGTTATACCTCTTTCTACTGAAATTAAAATGAGCTACACGTAGACAAAACTCCATAATGAAGTATAATTGATTCTAGGAAAGCAAAGTATTTAAAAAGTATTATGTTGGTGATCACCATATTTTAAGCGTAGACCTCAACGTGTTCTCAAAATACGAATCTCATAACTAAAAATTTGCTCTTTGCAAATTCAAGATCGACAGGCAAATATGGTAAAAGGAACTGTGGTTGGGTGGGGAATAAAAGTTACTGTACATTACTAGTCACTTAGGATGCGTGAAAGTAGGTCACGGCGCTGCGTCTAGGACACATACTATAGAATGTATAGGTCAGTTAAATTGTCCGTAAATTATGCATCTAGACTCACATTTGATATCGTATTGTCTGGCAATGTACAGCTCTTTCAGGATAAATATACATCTTAAGTTTCTCGTGCGTACAGCTCAAAGTTTAAACTGATAACAAGTAAAATATATTTTGCTGATAATATCAAACAACCATTAAAGGAAGGGGAGAGCAACGCAGCATTGAAACATAATGTGGTACGCCGAAGATACATTTATATACAAAGTTTGATGAGAATTGGGCACAAAATGTTTCTTTTGGAACGTAAAAGTTATTTTAAGTAATGAAAATGAAAAGTAGAGCACGGTGCCTTACTTTTTTGTACCAGTGTGTGTGTGTGTGTACCTATGTTTTATTTGGTATGTACTTACCTTTTATACCACTGTGAAATTCTTGCAAATATGAGTCAAATCATAAATGTTGATAAATATAAAACATATATTGTCAAAGATAAGATGCTAAATGCCTTTCGGAGACAAAGGTGACTAAATAAAAATCGGTCAAAGTGACATTTATCTGATGTCCCCATCTGTCATATTTGTTAATTAAGTGTGAAAAAGGTCTATAGTTTGGTACGCATGATTAACAAGCCTCTAAAATACAAATTATTCAAGCATGAAATTGATTTTGGTGCATATGATGCCTATTAATATAGAATTATTCAAGCATGAAATTAGTTACAATGTTCGAATTGTGATATTGCTGAGTTACGTTTTCTACGTGGTATTCACTTGCAAATTTTCATGATCATTGGAGTCCAATGCTAGGAGACTTTCTCAAAATTTTGGAGACTGTTAAAAAAATTAAAGTCAGTCAATTTGAAAATGATTTATTTAATATTCTGCATCCACACACAATTCTTGATAATTGTATATGAATTGGTGTTCAGTATATTAAGAGGGTTAAGAAGAAACCTATAAAATTACAAAACCACTCAAGCGTCAAATAGACCACTGTGACTTAATTTTGGTATTTCTGTGCTACCCTATTTAAGATTCATCCACATATCAATTCTTAGGACTGGAGACCAAACAGACTCTAGTATATGCATTGTTTAAACAAGCAAATCTCTTTAAAGAAGTCACTCAAGCATGAAAGCAGTTCAAAATGGCCTGCATTAGTAATAAATTAGTTACCAAGTCTGAGGCTTACTTTCACACGAGTTTTGATGAGTGTAGATGAAATGGGTCCCCAGGTAGGAGGGTCTTACTAACAAACTTCTAAACATTCATAGCTAACTCAAGCGTGAAAACTTGATCACAAATTTCAGTTTGATCTTTCATAAATATAAAGATATGGAATATATTAAGAATTTATTACAAAAGAATAAACAGACAAATGAACGAACTGGCAAGACCGTACATTCCATTTCGACTATTTTTGGAGGGTGCAGTGAATTGAAGTTGAAAAAAAACCCATTCCATTTTATTAAAATTGATGGTACACATAAGGGACATTTTAATAAGAGATAAGGTAATCGTAAAATGTAGGGGACAGCGAAGTACTGTTAAGGAAAGATATTGAAGGTATTGGCTGGGATTGAATTTTGATATTAAATGATGGAAGCGCCAAATTGTTGCTGCTCTTTCATTATAACCTAACAAGTTGTTAAAGGTAATAAATTGCTATTTTGCGATATTACCTATATATATATATATATATATATATATATATATATATATATATATATATATATATATATATATATATATATATATATAGATATATATATAGATATATATATATATATATCTATATATATATATATATATATATATATATATATATATATATATATATATATATATATATATATATATATAGATATAGATATAGATATAGATATATAAAGACACACACACATATATATATATATATATATATATATATATATATATATATATATATATATATATATATATATACAGTGACTCTCGCAATAACCAATATGATCAGCGTTCGTTTGACCACAAATATACAAGTATTCTTCACCGCCACGAAGGTTATCGCCCTGGTCATCATAGGATTTGGAGGAATTGTAAAGCTGGCTCAAGGTAATTATCTCAATGACATGATGCGTGAACTGATATTTGTTTTTATTCCATATCTATCCACAGTTTCACTGAAGTTCCCCCAAAAATTGTTCTTGCTTTGAAATGTTTAAAAGAATCTTTCCCTTTTGCGGTTAGCAACAATTCAATTTTATTTGGACTTTCCTGGCAGAGTTCTAGATCTCTTGTTATTGACAAAACAGGAAAATAGAGCGTGGTGGTGCGTGGCGGTGCGTGGCTTGTATCTATCAACTGTGATAAGGAGTGATACGCAGTCAGACTAATTCCAATTCATTAAAGAATAAAATTGCTTTACCTTGCTAGGAGAACAGTTTGTTTCATTTTATTTTGAGGAATTCCTAACCTTTCAAAGAAATATAAATTCCCATATACGCAATCTGAATGAATAAAATACATTTTCATATAAGTAACTTTTATCCCTCCTGTCAGTAATCCTCAGATCGCCATTAGTTGTGTCAGCACGATTTTGTAACATTCTTCAGACGATAAATAATGCAAGCGAAGTGAAAACTGTAGCTTGGATAGTAAGGTCTTATATTGTGGTAACGAAAGAAAACGCAAACCAAACGCAATTCGACCAAGTGACCTTGCAATGAAAGTGGAAAAATCGTTCCGGTCCGGCTTTGATGCGCAAGACAACTTAAAGACGTAATGAGCTATAGTTTTTCACATTGCACAAATTTCAATACAGTTTGCTGTAAGATTATTCTATCCATATTACAATATATTACAATGTTTTAAAAACGTATTCAATGCACTTTGTGTAAAATATCAAAAACACATAATTTCGCCTGAGATTTTGAGCAGAATCAATAATAATAAAAAAATTCATTTTGTACAGTTTGGATACGTTATAGTAACGAAACTAATGCTTGTATACAGCTTGGGCATTGATATGTATAATTTAATATGTATTTGTAACAACGTTTTTTCATCTCCATTGATAATCACAGATTAAAATTAATATTCCTTTCATTTATTATATCTTTAATTATCTTTACACATGCGGAATCATTTTGCGAGTAAAATTGCTTTAGCAGTCCAAAAGATTCACATAATTACAGTACTACTCCAATTGTTTTATGCACCGAATATTGACCATATAAATTTGATGAAATTGCACTAAACTGAATAGACTGCTGTCATTGCACTCCATTCCAGAACTCTGACGTTTTCTTTGAATGGCTGTCATTGCGTACCATTACAGAATCCATAAACTTTCATATCATTGCTGTCATTGTATTTCATTCCAAATCTCAATTGCTTTCATTTAATTCCCATCATGGCACTCCAGGCTAGGACTTTTGACGCTTTCATTTAATGGCTTCATTGCATTCCATTCCAGAACAGAGACGCTTTCATTTATTGGATGCAAGAGCAATCTATTCCATTTCAGTCAATGGCTGTCATTCCAATCCATTCAAGAACCATGATTCATGATGAGATGTATATCGCTTCCACAACATGGTCACACTGTTAATTGTTAAGCCCAACAACAACAACAACTTAACCCAGTCATAGTGACGCATGACTGATTAGTCGTCATTGCACTCAACCCAGGCATAGTGACGCATGATTGATTAATTGTCATTGCACTTAAGTCCAAAACATGGATGTACTGATTAAATGGTATACATTGTTTTACTCTTTAAACAATTTGTCCTGTATTTGATGACATTATTGTAGTCCACTCCGGAGTAATGACGTTTTTGATTAAATATCTACCGTTACATTCCACTACACTGACTTAATCTCATCAATGTTTTGAATCAACACTTAACAAATACTGCCTCGACACTTTTCCGTCGCATTTTATTTCCTCATATATTATAGGTTAGATAATTATGTATATTTAATAAAAAAATAAGTTTAATTTAATTTAGATTAGTAAATTATATATCTAAATAAAGAATGCCTTACACTTTAAATAATATTATTTTCTACTATTCTAGGCTCGTTTGGAGAATTAACGATGGGATTCGAAGGTACAAATGAAGATTTTACAGTAGTTTTAGCAATATACAGTTGCTTTTTTGCATATGACGGATGGTAAGCATATACAAGTTTATGTATGTATGTATGTATGTATGTATGTATGTATGTATGTATGTATGTATGTATGTATGTATGTATGTATGTATGTATGTATGTATGTATGTATGTATGTATGTATGTATGTATGTATGTATGTATGTATGTATGTATGTATGTATGTATGTATGTATGTATGTATGTATGTATGTATGTATGTATGTATGTATGTATGTATGTAACCATAATTTACCTTTACATCAAGAGAGCTGTGTTTTTGTTTGTGGTTTCAGTTTAGAGACTACTACTTTGTTCCGTTGAGTAGCATCAATTTTGTTTCATTGTTGTCTCACAAATGTACAATGCTGAACCACAACTTGCCTTCTATAGCACATACAGTTTAGTGAGCATTTGATACTACAGAAATGAATTAAAAAATCTATTGGTTTAAAAATTAAAGGTCAGCATATGTATTTCAGAATGCATTAAACAATTTTTTTTGTAAAAAAAAAATTACATTTGTTTAATGTGCCTTTTTCAGTTTTTTGCTCATAGTATTGTTTCTCATTTCCTTGTAAAGAATTGTTCTGTCTCTGATTAATGAGCCTAACGGGGTTTGCTATTGTTCAAAATGACTCCTGTGCCTTTTTAGAAATGTGATGGTAGTATAAATTGATTCGTTCCATTTCTTGTCTGCTTAACTCCAACTCACATCCAAGATTTCCCACTTCATCCACTGAGTTTATCAATAACTCATAGAAAACGTGGCACCCATACTTATAGAACGAAATTTTGTAGGACATAAAACATGCATTTTAAACTGAGTACAATGTAAAGCTGATAAGTATTTACTAGACTTCATTTAAAGTTTTCCCTCATAATTTATATGAAGTCTGTATCGGGTAAATATCAAAAATCCCACTTATTTACTGTACGTAAACAAATTTAGTACTGATTACACATATCAGCCCTTAGCAATATTCGGTAGTAATCGTCTCAATGAGGATTAATATAATGTTAAAATTTTTAAGACAAAACCTTATATGGGTGTATTGTCAGGCATGTTGCAAACAGCAAAACATAATCTTTAGCTATTTGCTTTTTGAGCTTACATGATCTTTACAATATCTTTTTAGTGAAGTTGATTAATTAATCTTTCTTTAATTTTGGAATTTATATTGCCTATGCTGTCTTTGACGCTGTGACATTCTTCCACTACATTTTTCATTGGATAAAACATTCTTGAATTTATTCCGTTGTTTAATTTATTACGTTTCAAATCATTGAACTTTCTACACTATGATCCATACTGTTAAAATCTGTGATTTATAGAGTTAAAATCTCTTCAATTTTTTTTAACGTTTGACTTGATCAAGTTTAATGTTTATGTCAAGGACAGTTCCAAAAGTTTATTTATTGCGCCCTTTTAAAGTTATATTCAGTGAATTGTTATTGAATATATTTTTAATTTATTTCCACCTTCCAATGAGATTTTTTTTTTCATTTGACATTCTAATTTCCTGGGATGCAAAAAAACAAAAAACAAACGAAGAATAACGGAAAAGATATTATTTGAGTCACTACATTTATCAAGCATTGTGTTGTTTATTGGTATCATTTACTTTATTTAGAAATTAGACACCTAATTAAAGCCAACCAGCCGTGAAAAATACATTCAAGCCTCCAACATATGTGTCTGTCTGTGTGTGTGTGTGTGTGATATGGATTTTTAAAGTAGCTTTATCATTTTTTCAGTCATATCGCTACGATGTCAGCAGTGTGGCAGTTTATTGTAATGACTAACACTGGGGCATCATGCCTCAGACACGCAGCATTATGTCCCACCCAGTCACATTATCCAGACGCCAGTCCTAACACTAACCTCTTAATGCTGAGCGCCTAGCGAGGCAGCTGCTTGTTCCATTTTTTTTAAAAAAAAGAGTCTTTGATATGACTCGTCCACGTATTGAACCCGCGACCTTCCACATCCGATTTGATGCTGTAACTATTAGGCCACTAGAGCGGTACATCCAACATTTAAACAAACTTTAAATTATCACACGAATCATATCCTTCCTAAAGTATAACAATTTTATATTTTAAATAAATTATGTAGCAAAATTTGTGAGACAAAGAACCGTTGTTTTTTGTTGGTTTTATCTTGCTAGGCAAAATAGGTTTTCATTGTTAAGATCGGAAGATCGGACGTTGATCTAAATTGTGCATAGATTAAATGCTTGTAATTCTTTAAACCATCACTGTTTGATTGTTCACGGTGTGATGTTGGACGGAATAGTTCATTAATCTTTCAATTGTACACGGTTTTAATGTTGAACGAGATAGTTACATGATCTTTCCATTGTACTCGGTTTGATGTTGGACGGAATTGTTTCATAATCATTCAATTGTACACAGTTTGATGTTGAACGGAATATTGCGTGGAAAAGTCATTCAATTGTACACAGTTTTATATTGGACGGAATAGTTCCATAATTTCTTCAGTAGTACACGGTTTGATACTGCGTGGAATAGTTCCATAATCACTCAGTTGTACACGGTTTGATGCTGGGCGGAATAGTTCCATAATCACTCAGTTGTACACGGTTTGATACTGCGTGGAATAGTTCCATAATCACTCAGTTGTACACGGTTTGATGCTGGGCGGAATAGTTCCATAATCACTCAGTTGTACACGGTTTGATACTGCGTGGAATAGTTCCATAATCACTCAGTTGTACACGGTTTGATACTGGGCGGAATAGTTCCATAATCACTCAGTTGTACACGGTTTGATACTGGGCGGAATAGTTCTATAATCACTCAGTTGTACACGGTTTGATACTGCGTGGAAAAGTTTCATATCATTCAGCTTTGCAGTTTTTCAGTGCCCTTTTATTTGTGTGATCTTTATATAAATAATGTCAACGTTTATTATATACTGAATGTCCTTCTGCATTCTGTCGATGTACGAGATGAGTTTTTTCAACGTTTTGTCCTCATCAAATGTCGCTAAAATGCCATCTGAAACTATTTTAATTTTGTCCACATGTCTTTATGAAACGTATATCGCTTTGTATAATCAATTTATTACGGCCACTGACGCTATTAATTAAGAAAATCAGATCCTTATTTAGTTTAAATATTAATTTGTACTACACTACGGTAGAACTTTATTTCATTTTATTTCTGTGTCAACGAGTAATCAAAAACACCATCAAAACTAAAAGAGCAAGCTAACCTGAGATAATTTTGTAGTAAATGAATGTATTACTAACATAGTCCATCTTTTTCCGGTATGTAGTATAGAATTTTAGTTAATCGCTGTAGTTCGGAGGGTCAGAGGCTCTAGCGCACCAGGTGAAATTGTTTCCTAAATATGTCCAATAACACAGATATAAAATTGCTTTTAATGCTGTGTGTAAAGTGTGTAAAGTAAAAGAGCGAGTAGATAGGACATAATTATATCCCTTCATACTACGAAGATCAAGTAGATAGGTCAGAATTATGTCCGTTCATGCTACTAAGTTCGAGTAGATGGGTCAGAATTTTGTCCGTTAATACTACGAAGCTCAAGTAGATTGGTCAGAATTCTGTCCTTTCATACTACTAAGATCGAGAAATGGGTCAGAATTCTGTCCGTTCATATTACTAAGGTCGAGTAGATTTGTCAGAATTCTGTCCGTTCATGCTACTAAGTTCGAGTAGATGGGTCATAATTCTGTCCGTTCATACTACTAAGATCGAGTAGATGGGTCAGAATTCTGTCCGTTCATACTACTAAGATCGAGTAGATGGGTCAGAATTCTGTCCGTTCGTACTAGGAAGCTCAAGTAGATGGGTCAGAATTCTGTCCATTCATACTACTAAGATCGAGTAGATGGGTCAGAATTCTGTCCATTCATATTACTAAGGTCGAGTAGATGGGTCAGAATTCTGTCCGTTCATATTACAATGGTCGAGTAGATGTCTCAGAATTCTGTCCGTTCATACTACTAAGATCGAGTAGATGGGTCAGAATTCTGTCCGTTCATACTACTAAGTTCGAGTAGATGGGTCGGAATTCTGTCCGTTCATACTACTAAGATCGAGTAGATGTGTCAGAATTCTGTCCGTTCATACTACGAAACTCAAGTAGATGGGTCAGAATTATGTCCGTTCATACTACTAAGATTGAGTAGATGTGTCAGAATTCTGTCTGTTCATATTACTAAGATCGATTAGATGGGTCAGAATTCTGTTCGTTCCTATTACTAAGATCGTGTAGAGCGGACAGCCGTTTAAACTACTAAGATATCATGAAAATATTGATCGATGCCGATTTTTCCAGAAAGTAATGTAAAATTGTATTGCAATATTTACTAGGAAACTAATATTATTTCACAGTTTGTTGTGCCAGTCACGCCGAAAATAGCATTGCTGATGATTGCAGTCTTTACTATCAACCTAATATTTATTTCGCACTATATATGCCAGATATGCAATAAACATTATCACCCTAATATTTATCTCACATATTCTTGTTCCAGGAAAGCCATAAACAATATTGCCGAAGAGATATACCAGCCGAAAAGGTAGGAACCATCCTCATGCAGTGAATATGTCAAGCGAACCCCACCATCTCTCTGTCTGTCTGTCTCTCAGGGTTTCTTTCGTTTGTCATGTCAATGTTTTGTGCTTGTTTTTGAAAAGACTTATTTTGAGTTAAAAGCTTTACATAGTTTGTTTTCATTATATTGTTATCACACACACGCACACTGATATATATATATATATATATATATATATATATATATATATATATATATATATATATATATATATATATATACACTAAACACATTTCTTATCATGAATATTTACTCATAATTTAACTTTCATTTGACACCTTTCCTTGATTGAATTGACCAATTGTTTATGTGGATTCCTGTATATACAAGCTTTTTTAAAACTATTTTTGAAGCAGAACAATTATAATATAAGGATTTTAGTTATGGTTTTCTTTATTAATTAAATAAATGAAATAACATCATTCTTTAGCTCTGTTTATATTACTGATAAGAAGAAGTTTGGATTACATGAGTAGAGTTATGCACTCGTTACAAAATTCTTCATTGAAATATATAAGAGTAACTCGTTCTACCAGTTTCATGAATCTTTGGTATTTGATATCCATTTTTATTTTATTATCGACATTATTTACCCAGCACAACATTATCATGAGGCGTGCTAAGTTTTGGAAAGAAGATCAGTATATCAGACTTTATCTTTTTCAATTCTTTTTTTTTTTTGTTTCATCCCGGAAGAAATATTCCCCTAGCTCTGGTTCTATCCACTCTTGTCATCATGACAGTGTACGTCCTTGCCAATGTGTCTTATTTCTCCGTCTTGACCAAGCAGGAGTTTCTTGCCTCTTGGACTGTAGCCTATGTAAGTACCATCTATAACATCGCCGCTGTCATCGTTGTTGTCACCATCATTATCTGTATCATCGTCATTGTTATTATCATTTTTCCTGTCAAAATTATTGTATTGTTGTTGACAGTCATAAAAATGAGAGATCGTTATTTATCGTTTGTGTAATTGTTCTTTTGTGGCTTTGTGCCCTTGAAAAGATGAAATATGTAGATTACGAAAGTACTTGGACTGGTTTAGCACCAGTTTTACATAATTGTTTGACTGTTTTTCTGTCATTTCGATTATTTCCCTGTCTAACACTGTCTCGTTTGACTAAGTGCCATTGTGAAGACTCTTCTCATGTTAATATGAATATACTTTTAATCTATCAACATGTTTAGAATTAAATATTTTTGAATGTATTTTGAATCCTTTTTACGTCATTATATAGATATCTATGCATGTATGTACCAGTATAGTTTTAAACTATCAACATGTTTATATTCAAATATCTACACATGAACTTTAATCCATCAGCATGCTTGCATTTGAATATCTACGCAAGTAGTACAAAATGAACTTTTAATCTATCAACATGTTTATAATTAAATATTTCCGCAAGTAGGTACGACTGTCCGTACAATCATGCCTATTCATCGAGTTAAATTAAATTGATTTGTCTTACAGTCCTGGGGACAGAAAATCCTTGGTTCTGCAGCAATAATCGTACCTATATCAGTCCTGTGCTCTATCCATGGATCCAGCAATGGCTCGAATTTCGGAGTTAGCAGGTAGATGAAGAATTTACACTAAAAGGTTAATGCGGTAGGGATAAAGCATGTCATAAGACAGGTAACTTGGATTAAAAGACACCTATGACAATATAGTTTCCAGTCTGAGGCGGATTTGACGACAGGAGTACCGGGAATTTTATGTGGAGCTCTGGGGTCCAGGATACCGAAGCCATAACATTTCCCAGTAGAGAGGTGAGGGAAGATTGGGACGGTAATCCAGTCTAGTTTCCAGCTGCCGGGTTAAAATTTGTATTATTTGCCGTGTTGTTTAGACTAAGTTTAGCGGAGACGTATGTTGTGTTATCATGGAAAAGAGATATATTACGACTCTTTGGTCTTACAATAAGCAATTGAAATGAGTTAGAAGGTAACAAGCTTTGTAAAATTCAAAACAAAAATTTATTTCACTAGAATGCATGGTGAAAAATGTAAGAAAGAACTTACAGTATTGTGAATTAAAAATTAAATAATCCTTCAATTTGTAACACAAGTCATGAATAAAATTTAGGGGTGTTTCAAATTATTACAGCGTTGGGCGTGTTGGTATGCCTGTGTTGGCTCGTGTCATCGTGATGTGACAACTTTATTTTGTTGATTAATGCTAGCCTATAATATATGCTTATATGAAAATTTACTATAAATCCAAGTTTATATTTCCAGGAATATTATATTTTGAGCATTTTGTATTTCCAGAGAAAGAATAACTTGAATTAAATAAAAATTAAAATTAATATTAGAAGGTCTATTACTAAAATTATAATATAAAATGTTGTAAGCAGCAGGTAGACACAGGAATTCATGGGGAATTTGAAACTGTCTGGACTCAGATTGAGACAAACATGTTTACAAAATCAAAATCAATAATTAAGGTCAGGTAGAAAATAAATATAATTGTGGATATTGTCAAGTCAAAAATATAATTGGCTATATCATATAACGACTAAACAAACTAATAAATGATGCAAATTAAATCCACATATCAGAGGAAATATATGTTATCATGATAATAGTTAAAAAAGCTACACCTTTACTCTTGGAAAAGACCAGCACAAAATTTTAATAGAGCATTTTCTCACAGTAGTAGGTACAAAGGCTGATTCTGGCTCAGAGACATATCAAGGCCCCAAAACAAGTACGATCGACCACCTTGCCAACCCCCCCCCGATAACCCGCTCCCTACGCGTGGATGACCAGAGCCTATTATAGATCATTATCAACTTCATTCTCCTGTATGAACTATCTCCTATGACAAATTATTCGAGGACTGTACTTTGGGGGCTTCCAGGTGTCTCCGATTCCATAACCACGCATTTCGTCTACTATTAAAGATAGAAACTTTTCTACAGTATCTCAATCACGATCAGGCAGAAGATAGGTAATTTCCAAAATAATACGATCGTGTGATTTTCTAGAACGTTAGATAGGTAGTTCCCAAATAGCAGTATAAAAAGTATAAAAGGCGGAGCAGAACGTTCTTTTAGCCATTGCAAGATAATATCTTCGTCGAGCGAAACAAGGTGAGTTATTTGTTTCAAACATTTTATTTATTGCTTAGATAAAATTTGATACTTTTTGATAATCTTTTCATGCCTGCCGACTCATGGGTATGATATTCGTCAGTATACTGTTAATAGTACGAAACTCGCGTTATAAGTCATCCATATAATATTTTATACCTCGTAAGATCTGATGTGATAAAGTTATTTTTTTGTTGATGATCCTCGGCGTTTTGCAAGCATGATTTTAGTCGCTAGTCGAGGGTCGATTTTTACATGCTGTTGCAAGATAAATACCAAAGCCGGATATGATTAACAAAAACTGATTAAATGATGCCCTGCTTGAAATTATACCAGCTCCAGTCAACAACGGTAAAAATGACATTATTCGAGTATATACCTATATTATTTATAATATTTCTTCACTCAAAAAGTTTTATATGATAATATTTGTAATATTGCATTAGCGCGTCCACATCTTGTTTTATGATTTTATCTGAAATATGATTTTACCTTGATCTGCAAAAGCAACGATATTAATAATAAACGCGGATGGGGTTTCGTACGAGATTATCTGACAACTGTACATTGTTCGTCTTTAATCGTCCTTTTTTGTCTTGGAAAACCAAAGCCATGTTTTGATATACGCTTGTGAAATTGCATAAATTATTGATCTCGTTTCTGAGCTGATCAAGAGTTAAATACCTAGGCAAGTGACCTTGCTGACCTTCAGCCGATCAATCTTCTAATATTGTTCCGAATTTCGTATAGTAGCTCGCTATACTTATGGTCCTACATAAACTTGTCGGTTTAGTAGGACAAAATGATAGACCAACCATGACGAAGATATTAAATTTTGATACCGAACGATTACTTCATCACAGACATAATAAGGAACTGCCAGCTTGCTATTATTTTATTGTGGGTCCTACAGGATCGGGTAAAACAAATTTGTTATTAAATCTTTTGCTTAACGATAACATTAACTATGATCTTATTTTTAATTATCGCTTAACAAACATGCCATTCGATTTATCTTCCCCATGGCTTTTATAAGGTCGATATATTTATCAGGCGAAGTATGGGTTGTTTTATATTATTTCCCTGACTGGATAATGTGGATGAAAGAAATATTGCAAACGAGAAATGCGGTGATGTCACGGAAGATAAATTTATCGAATTATACCATCAACCAACTAAAAATAAATACAATTTCTTTTTATTTGACAAGCTAGCGCGTACGCCGGCCAAACATGTTTCGCTGTTGCATTGGGACATTTTCATAAGCGAAGCGAGTAGAAAATAATGGACGAGCATCAACGAAGAATAGAATTAGTGAAGAAAATTTCTTAAAACTCGAGCAGCTTTTAAGAAAACAGTGGAAGAAACTCGGCGTGGACAAGTTCAAGCAGAGGAAGAAACTGCTAAACTTTTTAGCCCTGTTACCGAAGCAGTCCTTGGCAAGAATCCAGAAATATCTGCATGAACTGTAGACGAGCTTAATAAATTACAAGAAAAAAGTTTGTTAGGTTTACTCGGAAGAAGAGAGTAAAAATTTGTAGAAAAACTTGAATTTGACGGATTAATAAACAATCCTCTTGCACTTCACCATGCGATAGTAAGAATGACAGTTAATCAGGATGAGTTGAGGAGGTTGATAGAAAATGTATCAGAGCAAACTAAAGAACTAGCTGAGGAACTAAAACGAATAACACGGGCTACAATATAAATGATTCCAATCGAGAAACAGATAGTATGTTATAGACAAAAACTAGATAAAATATTAACTGAAAACGATTTAAAACATATTCTTTAAAAACTGTTTGATGAACAAAAAATAACTGATGATTTCAACAACATTGAAGAATGGAGCGATGACGATTACAACAACATGATGGGAGTTTTGACAAGTAACAT
The DNA here is from genome assembly GCA_016746295.1 of Potamilus streckersoni. NCBI lineage: Eukaryota > Metazoa > Mollusca > Bivalvia > Unionida > Unionidae > Potamilus > Potamilus streckersoni. The sequence goes on along the minus strand of JAEAOA010001560.1, from coordinate 491,619 downwards.
TGAGGATTTTCTTGTAGCCGATGAAGCTATTAAAGAAGCCAACACAAACGAAGATATGCGTGATGAGTTATTATTATTAATTATTATTATTATTATTATTATTATTATTATTATTATTATTATTATTATTATTATTATTATTATTATTATTATTATTATTGATGGGATAATAGGTAAAACAGAATATCGATACCGATATAAACCAGAACACTATGATAAAGGTTGGAATTTTTAAAGATTGCTTAACGAGTACGAAAGAAAACGAAAACATTACCAGAGAAAATGATATAATCTGGAGCTAAAGTGTTTCCATCAAACGCAGATGTAGTCAATCGACTCATGTTGCTAATATTAACCAAAGAAGCTGGTAACAAAAGCGCAGAAATCGATAACGAAATTGTGAATATACTAGATTATCTTAAATCGAGCGGATTACTGACATCAGACAAGTACGAAATTTTACACCTTGATTTAATTTAATCGAGGCGTTCTTATATAATGTCGACCACATTACTACTCCATTCGTCGCAGACAACTTCGAACAGATCAAATGTTTTCTATTCACCGATACAGCTAAATCCCGAGAAACAGTACGGGATTAGACTCATCTCCTGTACAGCATGAAACTCTATGGCTAACTTCGAAAACTGGTGGTAATGACGAATTTACATTTTCTTCAGGTACGAGTGAAGACCCGTTCCAGAAAACACTTAAAAATTCCTCAAGAAGCCTATAACATAATTGATCTAAATAAATCATCAAAAGAGCAGGTGTCAAAGGTAGGCATTAAAACTGATAATTTTTAACTAGCACCAAACTATAACACATAACGCGCTAGATTAAAATTCAAAATCGTTTGGCGGTCTGTTTTTCATCAAAAAGTAACGCATTTCTGATCTAATTCATCAGTGAACTCACATTAGTAATTTTAAAGAGACTGTTACATTTGAAGGTGAAATGTTAGTAAATATAACTTACGTGAACACGAGACTCATTAACTGGTCTATTGCGTCTTTATCTCACTCAGCCAAGGGCAGTAAAGGACAAAGGATCGATAGTTTTTCGCCAGACGTCCCATCATGATCCATCATGCAAATTAGTCCGCGCCGTGTTATGTATTATCCGATTAATCTTGAAAATCAAATGACAATTATCACAGTACAACTCATAGACCAATCGGGTAAACAAATAGATCTTAACAAATAAATTGTCACGTATTATTTACACATGTGCGCGCAATAGCATGATCAATTTTGTGAGCATACATTTTATAGACGATGATGAGATGAAGCAAAGTTTATAGAAGAAGAATCGTAATTGGGTTTTTCGGAAAGATATTGACAGAAATTGCACAGAATATAAAGGAATTGTACATAAAGTAGTGCCAATTGCACTTGACGCAGGACAAGCTTTGGCGACGGAAACAGCTTCTTCGACGGGTACTGCAGTAGGACAAAAGATCGCTGATAAGATTAGAGACCCTTCCGCATCGGAAATAAAACGATGATGCGCAAACATGGAAAACAAAACGAGCTATGATAGCTATAACAAAAGTTATTATTATCGCGTGGTGAAGAAATAGTACGTAAACTCGTAAAGAAAACAGCATTAACGACCCCTGTTTATTTTTATTCGCCGATTTTGTGTACCCCGTGACACATTCGTTGCAATTTTATATAGCGATTATAAAATAATGTCAGCCAAAACTTATCTCGATCTTGCCGAAGAATACAATACTGACGACCCTGTAACAGAGTTCGAATACGTCGAGTATCTGGACAAAAAATTCGAACAAACCGAATAAGACTGGAATCAGAACTTTTAATACACGCGACAAGGACGTGTTACTACTGCCGTATAAGGCTGTGTTAGAATTGCGTGACCAATTATTAACTCTAACAGGTGGTGATATTGTAGCTGGCACAGATATTGCACTCATCAACATCTGTTGAAACTTGTTTAAGCGTGCACGATACCAACTGGCCAATCAAACTGTGGATGATATTTCAATTCACTTGCCTTTAGCGAGTACAATATTTAACATCGGTTCGTTTAGTGATGATTATTCTAGGTCAGTGGCCACAAAGATGATGTGATTTTACCTTGTTTAGGACAGCTGTTTCGAGTAAGTTTCGTACCGGCGCCGGTAATCCTGCGGAAGATAATAATAATCTCATTGCCAATCCCGTTGGTAATTCAGATGGTGTTATTAGAGACACCGTAAGACTGGTGGTCACGAGAATAAGACGATGGCAGTACAACGATAGGTTTGCTAAACGGAAAGCATTTGTCGCAGGATTTTGCTAGATGACGATGATGTTTCCGATGAGCACAAACTTTGGTTTCTGCCGTAGGTACAATAAAGTTTTTCGAGGACTAAAGCATACTCTTATTTTAGATCGAGCGGATAAAAACGATTGTATAATGTATTCTGATGGAGTAGCCGAAGTACAGTTTGCTGTTACAAGATTAACACTGTGGATGCCACGGGTTGTCCCTTCTGTAGCTAAAACGATGAAACTCGAATAGTTATCGACCGCTTACACGAAAAAGATATACTTCCACCAAAACAGGATTTCTCCAACAACAATTTCCAACGCAACTGATTACACGTGGCGAGTGACGACCACGCCCAGCGAGCAACTACCTCGACATTTGTTCGTCATAACGATCAAGAAATGAACAACTCCGTATTCGATAACCCTGATGTTAGACAAATATTTGTGAGTCAATTCCAAAAAATATCACGAACGTGCAATCGAATGCAATTTTGACGTAGACGCCAACAGAAACATCTCTCGGCGGTACATATACCTCAAGGTGGCTATGCAAAAATATCAGAACGCGGAAAGTGGACCTCAAATATCGGTAGAATAATTTCGTCCCCTTTGCCCTATCATTTATTTTGACGTATCTAAGCATTCCGAACAAGCTATCGGATCGACTACTGATGTTGAAATCACCTGGACACTCAATCTTCTGCCAGACGAACAGTATATCGTATACGCGCTAGTGTTCAGTGATAGATTCTTGACGATCGACGCGATCAAAGGAAGAATGACCATGCACTTTTAATCTAACAATGAGATATAACATCATGAAAACCAACTACACCACTGGAGAAATATACCTCAAGCCAGACCAGGTTGAAAAATTGTCGGTGGCGATTGCTAAACTTAGCTCTGTTTCTTTAATGATCTCTCTGGCGAAAGATGTCACTGAGACTTCGAATAAACCTGCGGTGATAGTCATGCTAATGCAACAACAAATCGATAAACTTCATCGCAAAGTGATCGAAGGATATCAGTTTGTTATTAAACTATCTGTTTCTAAAGTCACAGAGTGTGAAAGCATGGCTGATTTTTGGGACTAGCGTTCTCCGTGATTGCTAGCAAAATTTTGCCAACACTTGGCACATTATGAATATCACCACCATCAGGGTAAATATATGGCGCAATGCAAAAGGTGGTAGTGGCGAGTGGAATCAAACAATCTATCGGCGGTGACATAGTCACTCAGTTTTGTGTAACATAATAAAATAATGTCAGCGCCGTAAAAAGAAAACAACACAAGCAAAAAAACCCCAAGGATTTCTTCCGATAGCTCCGTTGTTTGCAGGATGAGCAGGAACTATACTTCCTGACCTACTAGGAATCGGACGTGGAATGACTCTACCAGGTAGCAGACGCCGTTAAGTAATTTCGATATGATGGAAAAACTGAAGAATGCTGCCCGATTTCGCGGGGTATTTTCTCAGGATGAGCTCGATGACGTATACGTAGGTGGTTCGTGCATTGTCTTTAATGATGACTCCGGCACCGACTGGGTTGAATTCACAATCATTATTATTTTGATTCGTTCAGACTTCCTCCGAGCAATCTCATAAAAATATATTTTTTAAAAAGTTGATAAGAAAGATTATTGGTCTATTTAAATACAGCCAATCGGAATATCTGCTTGTGGTTATTATTGCATCATGTTTATGCGACAGATGTAAAAGATCCTAGTTTTGTAAAGTTTATTTTACAATCTGTAAGGCAGCCTTCTCGGGAAATGATGGGATTACAGGTAATCTTAGCTAAACGTATGCCAAAAATGTCAATATACTGCCTTAAGTATAGAACTAAAACAGAAAATAAGGATGAGACGTTGGGAAAAACAAAACATAATAGAACTATGGTAAAAAGTATTTGCGCTGTTTGTGGTGGAAAGAAAAGCACTTTCCAGAAAAAAAAACAAACAAGTAGGATATGTAGTAGACAACGTTATTTTAATAGATGATTAATGACCATCCACTAGTTTTTATCGCGGCTGACACAATATTCACTTACATTTATAGTGAAAAGGACAAAAACATTGGTCTTATTTCTTGTCTAGTGAGGGTGAAAACCCCAGGGTGGTGAAGGACAATAAACATGGAGAAAATCATTTTGTTAACTTATCCTGATACAATCGGTTTTTTGTTCATTTTTTGAGTAAAAGGTATCGTCAAATGAGAAAATAGCCGGACAAAACGGATTTAATCAACAAAACGTTTCCGTAGTGTTAATTTCTGTTAAGCTTCCTGGGGTTTCACCCTCATAAACGTGCACTGCGTCCAATGTTTGTCATTTTCTCGTGAAAATGGACCAAAAGTCGACCAAATCAGCCAAAAAACTACTAAAAAGTACAATTTTTGCAGATTGTTCTTTTACAACGAAATCATAATAATTTGTGATTTTGTTTCGGCTAATGATAATTTTTGTCGACAAAATAAATTCAAAATGAAATGCATCGAGCGGGATAAAATCGTTACGTACAGCAAATCATGCAATCACCACGAGGTTATTTTCAGCTAAATTGACATTCCCAAATGGATCGGCAAATTACCAAAATCAAAAGGCCGTTGAACCTTAAAAGGCCATAAATGACACTGGATTTTACAATCCGCTAGATCAACTGGACGAGGATGATCATTTTCTGGCAGGACAAGATCGTCACAATCAAGTGGATGTAATATCAATGTGTCACGATCAATGTGATCACCATACAGGGACAACAAACAAGATAAGCACGGCTGTGATAAAGTAATGTTAGACGAACTTCGTGATATGGATCTGTAAAATCTGCGAGAACGTTGTGATGGAACTCTAGTACAGGGTTTTATTGGAGCAAAATATAAGCTCGGTCTAGGAAAGGAAATATGCGATGATCTGGCATTCGAGTTACACAAACCTAGAAATAGTTTCGGCGACGTAATGGTGTAGCAAATGCCGTTGATAACATCTGGGCGATAGTTTTAGTAGATATGTCTAATCTTACTCAGTTTAATGTTGGCACTAATGGCGCTCCAAAGAAATATTTGTTTGAAATTGTGGATATTTTTAACAGAGACGCTTTTAGTGTGCCAGTTAAGGCTAAAACAGGAGCGTCGTTCACTAATCCGTAACAAAAAATAATAACGAGTACTAAAAGAAACCGAACAGAATTTGGACCGATCACGGAGAGAGTTTTTCAACAAAACGTTCAAGCGGTTTTTAGAACAAAAAAACAATAAAAAATACGTTACAGGAAACGAGGGTAAAAGTGTCGTGGTAGAACGATTTAATTGCACGCTAAACGAGCTGATACACAAACATTTGATGGCTGAAAATACGAACAGGTATATCGACGATCCTTCTCAAATCGTGGACAAGTACAGTAACTTGAAACACCGAACTATCAGACTGTCACCTAATGACGTCGTTAAACATCCGATATAAGTAAACGAAAACATGTACCACAGACACAACTTTAAAATGGGAGATCAAGTTCGGATTTCTCTGACGAAAAAAAAAATGAGAAAGGATTTATTCCGAACTGGATCTAAAAATATTTCTCGTTTATAAAGTACTTTTAACATTACCGGTAACGGATGCGTTACAAGATTTATTAGGTGAGTCGATCGTGGGTAGTTTTTACAAATAATAACTACAAAACACTGAGCATGATCTTTTCGTGATCATAAAGTGATTAGGAGAAAAGCAGTAAAAAATTAGCAAAGTGGCGCGGGTATAGTGATACATTTAATAGTTAGATCCCAACCCGGTCGATAAAAAAAATGTTATCCTAGATTTCCACGTACATGCATTGGATTGATTTACATAACGATATTAGATACTGTCTGCGATTGTCGGAGAGAGTCATTAAGTTAAACGTATTGACAAATATAAAATCGAATTTTATATTTTTGTCGACTTGGAATTTTGATGTTCAAAAAAGTTTTTTTCAGCAGCTAAAACAGTTGTTGTTCGGCAACGGTAGAATTAAATTTCAGGACCTTTTTGAAATGTGATATTTTTACGTTATATCTTCCAGTTGTTGGCCTGTCGTCATTTTTTATCGACAATATCAACGCCGTCGTCCTGCTCGTCGTGGTCAAATAAAATGTTATCTTCGCTATTGCTAGAAAATTTGTTGATGATATCGTTGGTGATTGTAATATTGTCTACTACTGTTTCGTTCACAACATCGTTGTTGGTGATTGTATCTTCCGCATATACATCAGCAAGTCTTTTCATCAAATCCATATTATAATATATTTTATTTAAGTCCTTAATCAGTATATCTAAAGACGACCCAAGCATATATTCATTTGAAAAATGTGTTCTTTATACCTCATCAGCAACAGTTGGTCTTTACGTTATTGATATGATTAGTCACCAAACTATCAGGTATAGATCCCTTAAACACCTCGTAAACAAAACGATGGCCAAAATATTTAACCTAATCTGTTAGTGTCCTCTGAAAGTTATTTTAAGGTACCCCAACTATTCACAAAACCAAAGTTTTTAGTTTTTCTTCTTCGAATAATATCGCGATCGTTAGCCTAGTATAAATCAAATACTGGATCCGGCTTAAACAAGTCTTGTAAAGGTAAGTTTTCGATATTATCATTTACGACTGCGCCGTTAATACGCTGTCCTTCTGGAATTTCACCGAGGAACAAAGTGAAAATAAATTTTGTTTTTCAACATTTTCGTTCTCCCGGAAACAATCACACTTAATACTAATCTGATACCCCACCGGCGTTGCTATATTTATTGGTCGTCCGTACAGGACACATATCACCGACCTTTATATATTGCCAGCGTACAAATTGTACATGGAATGAACTTGATAATACTCTTTCCCCTTTTGCGCTTATCATTACACTCTAAGGATTTTATATTTCTAATTGTTATTCACCTCACTCGCCAGATGAACATTAATTAAAGATATGATATTGGTTTATTATAATAGCAATGATTCGATTACGTGATATAGCCAAAAAGAGTCTTATTGGAGCGTATTATTTACGGGATTCGACAACAGTTATCGGTTTCATAAACAAATCGTACTAGTCAATTTTACTGCAGAAAATCTTTATCATTTGCTTGAGCCAACAGTAAAAAGCGAACTTGAAAAGCACAAGGGTCTAAGGCTATTAGTGCAATATCACGTTATATTTTCGACTCTTCGTGTGACGGACAAATCTACCGACCAATAAATCACAGATCCTTACAGTAACGCAAAAACAAGGTGTGTTTTCCCTGGGGTCGATCTTCCATCGTTAGAAGATCAAATAGACGAAGAAATTCGGAAAAAGAGATAAGAATACACCGAATTGGGTTCGGTTTGGAGGTTTGAAATGATCAGGGAATTTTTTTCAAACCATAAAATATAACGTATTACGCGGCTGTTCGTATATCGGTCGGCCACCAAAGATAAAAAATAAAAAATGTGCATAAACTTCAAAAACCTCGATGACAGATGTTTCTAGTGGACTGTTCTTTCCGTGCTTTTTCCAGCGATGAAAACGCTCATCGCGTCGAGAAGTATATTAGTCACGTTTCAAGATTACATTTTTCTGGTCTGCCAGTGGCATCAAATCAAATACGGAGAGCAAAATAATTTTTTAAGAAAATAGTGTGTTGCAGTTTGTCATTCACCATCACAAACTAAACATTCCTTTTGTTGTGTACGCTGATTTCGAATGTTTACTTCAGCACGTGTTTGACGCGGACAATAATCCTGACCAATCGAGTACAAGGAAACACTCAAAATCATGTTCCATGCGGAGTGGCATATAATATAGTTTGTTGTGCCGATTCGAGATTATCCAAACCGACACAACACAATCGCGTTAAAATCCGGCTGTTTAGCTTGCTGTTAATTAGCGAGGTCGATGATATATTTAATCGCTTAAAAAGAATAAATCCAATGATAAAACTGACGCCTCAACAATAATCCGATCACGTGCAAGCACAATGTTATCCTATTTGTGAAAAAGCGTTCGATTCACCCGAGAATAAAAACGTATGTGACCATTACCATCTCACAGGACAGTACCGTGGAGCGACTCACGATCAATGTAATTTAAGGTTTCACGCTCTGGATTTCATTCCGGTGATTTTTCACAACTTTCTAGGATACAATATCCACATTATCGTAGAAGCCTTTGGTGATCCTGACATAAAATCGCGTTTAAAACTGGATAATGCGATCAAGTGCATTCCAAATAATTTTGAAAAGTATATATCCATTACGTTATGGAAGTTGCGTTTTATTGACATCTTGTAGTTCAAGGCAGTATCGCTAGTAAATAGCGCTGTTTGTGCCGGCAGCAAGTTTGATAACCTATGAGACTGTTTTTGGAGATAAAACATAATCTACTGACTAAAAAGGAGTATTTCATTACAAGTATCTTGACGATTAGAGTAAATTTGACGAAACCTCTCTATCTGATAAGAACAAATTTTACTCACAGATCAAAAATGAAATATCGCCAATGACGAGTAGAAATATGCACAGGATATTTGGAAAAAAAAATGATTATAAAACGTTTGGTGATTATCACGATTTGTATCTACAAACTGACGTGTTATTGCTGGCGCACGTATTCGAAAGTTTTCGTAGAGTAAGCTATGACCATTATCGACTAGATCCTTGTTGGTATTAATCTGCTCCCGTGCTGTCGTGGGATGTTTTGTTAAAGTTTAACAAGGTAAGGTTAGAATTGCTGACAGACGATGATATGTTTAATTTTATTGAGGTATTGGAAGCGGTATTAGCGTAATAGCAAAGAAATATGCTGAAACTAACAACAAATACCTAAAAGAGTACATTCCCAAGCTTTCTTCGAAGTATTATCCTCGTGGCAGTAAATTTCACGACGACACGAATAAAAAGGTGGTTGGTAAGTTCAAAGATAAAATGAACTCGTGCGCCATCAAACATTTCATCATACTGCGCAGTAAAATGTACGCGGTATTGTTAGACAATAATAAAATAACGAAAAAAGCAAAAGGTATGCCTCACGATGTTGTGATAAAGTTTATGAAGTTTGTCGATTACAAATATACGCGCGACAGCGGCCTTAGTTTTATAAGAGCAATGCCTATTTGAACGAATAGTCATGAACTCGAAACAGATGTCATTATCAAACGTGGACTGAGTAATTTTGATGATGAACGTTATTGCGAAAATGTGGTGGATATACTTGAGCAGCAGGGAGGGCGAACCCTACAAATTTTTGCGACAAAATCGATTAAAGCCTCAGAATGCCAAATGGAGCCTTCCGACGAAATCTCATATTTTAACCAAAAAAAAAATAAATAAAGACCCCATTTTACAAATGGAGCCTTAGCGATTTTGTCGTAAATACATTGTCATAACCACCCTCAAAATTGCTGCCATCTACGTCGCAAATATGTTGTCATCTCGCCCTCCCCCTGCTGCTGATTAATACAAATTATTTAACCAAATATTTGTTAGCTTTTCACAAACAGACTAATCGATAATACTTCACCACGTAGATCAATTAAATTATTTGACTGATCGGTGAGTGTAAAATTAATTCTAGTTAGCGAATCATTTTGACATTGCATATAGACTGGATTAGTCGGATTCTCAACAATTAAAAATCCTGGGGGGGGGGCTGTTGGTGCAAATGAATAAAGAATGTAACCTTGTCGGGCTTGATTTGATTGTTCCATATTAATTTGATAACTTCCTTCGATTACATCACACGTTAAATTAAGTGCGATCACTGATGAAATGTCCACATTGTTCGGTGCGATATGTCTACCGTCGCCGTCGGGAGAATTATTATGAGTGAGGATAGTAAGACTTGGCTGGCTATCTTTCCATGATTGATAAATTTTATTAAATCCTTCATCGATGGCAGTTCTGAGTTTTTTCTTTAACTCGGGAACATTATATCCTGGTAATTTATAATTTGGATTTTCATTTATATTTTTTATAATCTTGGGCTGAGCTAGTTTTTGAAATCGGGCTATTTTCATCAGTGAAGAGATTAGTAATCCTCGAATTAAATATTTCCATATCATCGATGATTTTATTACCCGCAGCGACTACACTAGTAAACTCAGCTTGTGTAAGAAAGCCAGATCTTAACGTGGGTAAAAACAACAAAAAATCATTATTCATTCTATCAAGGATGTGATCTTTAATATCTACAAATGTTGGACTTGTATCATGCATTTCCAAAATTTCGTCCTCTCGTATAATATAATCATTAAAAAGTGGAATTATCCATGCATCCTCACCATATTGATCCTTATATCGATATCTTTTGTGAAGTTTATATCCTCGAATTTTTTATAAGTTTTTGATGGATTTTCAGGTCCTATTTCATCAGTGACGTAATCAGATTTTACAGGCTCGGGCGTGGAATTACCAGCACTTCTAGGTGGATCTTCGGGCCATCCTAATACTGTTCTTATTGAACTGTTATAAATATCTACAACATACCCAGGGGAACCTATTTCAATTGTAGATGATAGTGTTGGTTCATGAACTGTTATCGCAATTTTTGATTCTTTTCTAGTAATGGATTTTATTCTACGTTGTAATTCATTATTAATTTGCTCAATTTGAAAGGATCCAGTTGGTATTGAAACAACGTTCCAATCTGGAGTGTCATCTTTTTTATTCCTATATGCAAACACCAAAGAATTATTAGGTCTCTGACCACCAAATGAAACCGATCTGATATTAGGACAACTATGATACACTCGTAATTTTGCCAACGCGATTTCCTTTACTGAAACAGGTGAAGGAAAATTCACACTGAATTTAGGGTTTGTTGACGATATTGATATCATGCTTGTTTTCCGCGGAGTGGTATTTTCTGCTATCCGCTGAAGTAGTTGAATCTCTTGCGACATTATTATCATTATTTACAATGTCTAATTTTGCAATAGATGAAAAAACGCTAGCGTTTTTAATCGTAGTATCATAAATACGTATCATCGCGGAGAATTCGTCTTTGGTAATTATCGTATCATCAATCGATGATGACATCAACGAGGATAATTGTGAGTAACCGTTAGATACTGCTTGATGTTTTACTATATAGTCGTTAAGTTTTTCTTGAGAACAGGATGATATTTTTTTAGTAATAGCATTTGCAATTCCAGCAAATGTTGTCACCGCGGAAATAGCAATTGGGACAGCAATCGGAGCTACCATTGTTACTGAAGATAGTATAATACCAGCACCGGCCATTATACCAGATACCGAGTATACTGTAACATCAATTGCGGTAATTCTCCTGCGATACTTTTTAATTTTTATTTCATACTCATCAATGAGTGTTTTGAGTTTCGTTAAAAACTCTTTGACGGTATCATAGCGATATTGCGATGACGGAATCATATTATTTTAAAATCTCAAGTGGTTTCTAATTGTTAAACATTCTAATTTAGATCAGCTACAAACTCCATGTACCATACAAATGATGTCTTATTTAAATTAGGATCAGTGCTTGTTATTGTAAACCGTTTGTATTCACCCACGTCAATAGTCGTTGAAATCACGTTGTTGTATCCATATGAAGTCGATGATGATATATTAAACTGATTCAGTGACACTATTGTTAATCGATAAATACCCTTGTTTGACACAGTGAGAGTTATTGTATTCTTTTTAGGTTCCCAATCTAATGATCCAGAGAAAACTGTGTATACCATATTTATGATATTCCTCTCATGAGGAATCTTTATTTTTTCAAGTAGCGGAAGATTGTCTGTTTTAAATTTTGTAATATCCTCGATAGATTTTTTAATATTACTAATGTTATCTCTAATAATATTAAATCCAGCATCATTAATATTTTTAATATTGGATTTAATTTCATCAAAATTGGATTTAATTTCAGCGAGAGATGGAGAGGTTACCGCTGGTGTTCCAAAAAATTTATTGATAATATTTCTACGAAGGGAAGTATACGTTGTTATATGTTTTTCAAGTTCTTCATTTAAATTTTTTAATGCATCTGTGATTGTAGAAACAATTACACCTGGTTTGAGTTTTCTATCATTTGAATATAACACTATTGTATCTTCAACGACGTCGCGTCTTCGTATTAAGACATCATCCAATGAAACATTACTAGATTTCAATTTGCCCTGGCGATCTTGAAATACAACTATTTCCCCAGGATCTACACTTGACAAATTTAATGTCTCGGCGATTTCATCTTTGATTATTTTTTTTACATTTTCGACATCTAATTTACTATCAGTTTCTGGTTTTTTGATTCTGATAAAGGTCGTCCCCAAATATCAATCATTATACGAAAACGCTAACGTTTTTCTAAATCATAACGCTATCGTTTTTGCCATTGCCTGCTAGTATATTCATTAACAACAACTTTTGTTGGTTTCCTTGGAAATCTAGATATCTCTGCAAGGACGTTTAATACTTCACGACCGCATATCGGTGGATCATTTAACTGTTGTGTTGGTAGCGTGGAATAAAAATTGGAGATGACTTTGTTATTGTGGATATATATCGCATGAATTCTTTTGGTGGAGCTAAACCATATGAATCAAAATATACAATTCCACGTGGATCAATTGCATATGCGCCCCAATGAGTTCCTTTTCCGCTGCTGTTATCAAGATTGATAATACCCGTTTCATTTTTTATTGGTTTTGACGGTAATTGATCTCTCATGAAAACTCCTCTAAAGTTTGTTTATTGATAATGCTTTTACAGCATCAATTAAATCAAAATTGGACATTGGTGAAAATCCTAGGGATTTTTCCACTAATAAACCGTTCCCGGTATTCTTAGGCCCGTGCCCTTGTACCAATTGTGTGGAGTTCCTGGTAGTCTTAGACCCTTTCCTTTTTTTTATAGCCTTTCCCAGTAGCCTTTTCAGGGCCATTCCTGCAGCAGTACCAACGGCTCCTAACGCTGCCGCCTTCGCAACCGCTGGGGCAGCCGCTGCAATCAATGCTGGAATAGCAGCTAACAGCGGGAATATACCACCTGATTTTATCATACTGGCGATTGCTGCTTTCGAAAAATCAATTTGAACTCCTCATTTGTTTTTTAGCGCATCATTGAAATGTTTTATTTGACGATCTGTCAATGATAATTTATGTGCACCACCGGACATTTGAGTGGGTTTCAGCGTTATTGTGGTTCCACATTCTTTAGCCGACTTTGATTTCAATTTCTTGACCTGACCATCAGTCAACTGGACATTAACAATACTATATGTCATTCTATTCTAAAATGTAATTTACACTTTCAATTGATCTTATTGTGAAAATCCTAACTACATGTTTGGAAAATCAAAGATTTTTCACTGGTGCATCAATAAGTCTCATTCGTCCGCCAATTCCTTCTAACAAAATTGATTTATCACTGAGAATGACAGCAACTGCTCTATAATCTGCTATACCAGCAGGGCGTTGTACTCGAGCTTGGAAGTATATATCAACAACAGATTGTCTCATCATGTCAAGATGTTCCAATGAAAAGTAATAAATCGGATAGTTTTTTTCAAAATCAATTTGCGATATTTGCAAACCAGTATCAACATTTTGATCACGACCCATATACGACAATATTCTATGATATACACGTGCTACGTTGTTGTTTTCATAATTAAGCTGTACAATCTCTGCTGGCTCTTGTTGTCCGTTTATTCTTAATGAAATTTCACTTACCCCTAATTTATGAAATATCATATGACTGGATAATTGACGACCCACTCGATTTGCATCCTGTAACGCTATAAAGATATGACGTGGAGCTGAAACACCTTGTTTTGAAGCTAAGTGCCATGTAAATGTGCCATCTACATTATCTTGCTTCGTATCAGTCGTTGTTGTTAGCCAACTTAGCAATGATTTTCCACCTGTGTCCATAAACGATAGTAATTGTTGCTCTATTGTAACTGCTGGTGTCAAGACGGGTATCCATAGAACCAATTTATTTAACATGACTTTCCCATCATCAACACCATTAGCACGCCAGATTGCATCATTGTCATTCTCCTTTCGCACTAACACGACTGTATGCTTTGCTCCATAGATGACTTTTCTGACATTTCTACAAAATCCGAATATGTGATGTAACGGAATTGCACATGAAAACCGTCGATGTTGTCCTTTTAATGCTCCTTTTCGTGTTGCAAATCCTAGATTGAAATCATCATTGACCCTTTTTGAAATGTCGAATTCAACGCCTGGTCTAATTTCACGGTCTGGATTAGCATCGAGTTGTTGTTCAGCCAATGCAGTAGCTTGCGCAGTTCGTACTTTAACAAATTGATAATGGTTCGGATGATCAGAAGTATCCTTAGCAAACATCATAGACGGACCAGCCGATCTTGTATTATCATCAGAATATCTCGCAAGTCCGATTATTGTTGTTGCAATATCAACATTTTGTTCTATTGATTCAATTTCTTTTCCATCAATGATATATCTTGCACTGTTAAATAGCGCCATAATGCCATTATTTACGAAACCAACTCGGATATTTGGGTTATCCCCATATGGTGTATTAGCTGCAACATTTGTTACAAGCTGTCCTTCTATTTCAATAAATGCCTCACACGGCAAAAAGTATCTACTTGTATCTTGAACTTGAAGTTCAACTCTCCCCCGTTGATTAGGTTCTCTTGCAGGATAGGCATAATACTGATAGTTAATTTTAGAATCATCTTTATTCACTGGTGATACCATATCAAACGCTGGATCAACAATTTTTTAAAATGCCATTTATACTAAAACGTTATCGTTTTTCTAAATGTAGTAATGTTATCATTTTCTTTTTCGTCTGACATTTTTACGATTTCCTCCAAGACCGCTTCCCGCTATCATACTTGCAATATTACTACTATCTGGTGAAGTCATTGCTAATGATGCTAGTTTTTGTTCCACTGCGTTATTTATCACTTTACTGACATTTGCAGGCATCATTGTTGTTGAAGGTAGCGGTGTTGAGACCATTTGTGGTGGTTTTCGTCCGAATCTAGATTTCACCAATGACGTTATTCTATTCTTTGCGGTAGAAAAGGCCGTTCCTGCAAGATCTCCAACAGCGTTAATTCCCTTATTACGAATAACATCAATGGCTTTCATCGATAATTGTTTAGCAATTGGTGCTACTTTTGGGGCTATTCTTGTGAATAAACCCGCTATGGTATTTCCAAGGCCGTCTCCATAGTATGCCTTATAAACGGGCAATCTTGAGTTTACTACATATACGTTTGTTGGTTTATTGTGATTATAGTGTACTATCATCTTATTTGAAATGACTTTGTAATTTCTAAATGCAAGCATTTTGAAATTTCAATCGCTATAATAACCACTAAATTCCCCTGGAATTCCGTCCATTAACTCATCCAAGAGTTCTCGATACGTATGAATATCAATTATCCCACCTTGGAATAATCGTCTGCAAATATCAAATGCTTCATTAGTTATTTCGACTGAGTTATTCCCAGCTCGCTTACCTCCCATAAGAACCTTAAGTCGTGATATATCATTAATGATATTACTAGGACATATATGAGAATCATGATGAGAACTTCCATAACCCTCTCCTGAAGAACTTTCTGATTCGGAAACGTTTTGAATTTCTGGAGAATGTCGACCTTGACCTTGACCTCGACCTTGTTGTTGTTCTTTTCGTTGTTGTTGTTGTTTTTTTAGTTCTTGTTGTTCTAAACCATACTTATTAACTCCCATTTGAAAAGCTCTGTAATTCAATGTATCTTTATTTAAATTGCCGGGTTCATTTTTATTAATTTTTAATAACCAATCCACCCATTGATCTCGTTTTATTGTGTTTTTTTATACTCGTCTTTTAAAAATTCCCCTCTCTCATAATAACTTTTTACAGCGAAGTCACCAAATGACACATAGTCTTCATTTTTCAGCAATTGAATTCGTCTGATTTTTTCTATAGCTTCATCAGTGAATTTCTCGCTAAAAGGAACAATTTTTTTAGTGGAACCTTTTTCAATAGAATCAGTAGCATCTTCAACCGGGTTATCATCAGTATCAATATTACCCATTTGTTGTATTTCTCGCTGAGTTTGTAACTCACCTGAAAGCTGTTTTATTCCCTCCTGAGTTTTTTCAGTTTCTGTAGCAATCTTTCCTTATACATCAATAATAGGTACTGCTACCTCTTTAGGGATGTCGCCGTATATAGCACGTTCTGTTGCAAGTTTCATATCTTTAGTGGCTTTAGTTACAGGGGCAAAAAGTTGTTCGCTCCCAATAGAAAAGTCAGTCTGCGCTTGCTGTCTAAGTTGCAGTTTATCTCGCACGTTATCTCGAATTGGTATAAACTTTTTCAGTAATGCTAACCTCTCACGGGCTAGTCTCGTAGTCAATGCTTCTGATGTCATTATTGAAAATGCTAACGTTTCTTCAATTGTGGGTTTCAATGCTTGCATCAATCAAACGTCTTATAGATTTCACTTTCAAAGCAATCTCTGACCGAACTTGGTACTGTTCCCCGAGTTTCTTTCTAATTGCTTCAACTATACTAAATAGCCGAATGAATAAATTAATATCATTGTTATACAAAGAATCATTAACCGCTTTTTGGATTCTTTTTATCAGTGAATACATTTTAGGTAGGACATATCTTCCATGTTTCAATTGTATATTAATTTGTTCAAATTCATTCAAAAGTCTTATCTTCATTCAAAAATTCAGAAAGTACGATTCCTTGATTTCTTAAATTTGATATTTCTGTTATGATAGATGTAATATCTTGAAATTCCATTTATTGAATATTATTAATAATGTATTTTCTTATCTTTAAAATATTTTTATATACAAAAAAACCAAAAACATATACAATGCCTGTCTCTTCCTCATTCGAGTTCCGATATTGCGAATAAATATTGAAAAAAAAATATATGTACATAATAATATTAACGCGCGAAACGTTTTTAGTGTTTTGCCCTATGGAAAATCGACTACTTTGCCCTATGGTAATTGATCTGAATTGTAAAATCATGCAAAAATGACTAAAATAGCAAAACTCACTATTGAGAGTTACTTGTAAATAGGAAAACTTTATTCTATGTCCATTTTTCTTTGAGATAGCTGTTTGATAAATCCCTTCAGCAACTCTTTGTACTGAAGGAATACATATTCCAAAATATTTTCCCGCAGCATTCATTGATTGAAAAACTCTTTCTTCATTCGTCGTTGTATCAAATGGTTTAACTCCCCTGCGTCGTTTTGAGTATTTCCCTTTCTTTCCTCTTTTTGTATTCTCTCTTTGAGAAATGCATTGTAAATTGGAAATCGCGTTATTTAAGGGATTGGAGTCAATATGATCAATAACATTACCATCTTTAATCAATCCATAAAATGCTTCATAGACAAATCTGTGAACGTAATAGTTCTTTCTTCCAGCAGTAAATTGCAAGTATCCTTGATTATTAACAAAACCAATTGGCTTTTTCAGTCTGCGGTTTCTAAGATCACCATCAGCAGATATTTCATAATTAACAAGTATTGGATGTGGTATGAATTCTTACTCCATTTATATAATAATACTATTTGTCTAATTCATTATTTGCTTTAATTATAAAATCTATTAATGTAGTCTTGAGGAGTGTTTATGATTTTGTCTTTGACAGAGTCATGGTTAGGGTCAATGATAGCGTTTTGTTTTCGTTTATCATAATAACGTTTCAATTCTCTAAACCGCTTACCCCCACAATTGATACATAATTGTGATTTTCCTCTCACACCCACCCCACAATTTATGCATGGTGCCGGGCCTGTCGAATTATTTCTGACACTCTGTAAGTGATATCCACAGAATTCACCTCTACACGATTTATTACATGGAGTTACTGATCCAATCATAAGCCATTTGCAGTGATTCATTATATATAAACAAAATTTTCTATATAAATACTTGTCTTATTTATATGAATGAAGAATTCAAGAGATTATCGGCAATCAAGCCTTGGAAAAATATTAAATTCAATCTTGATAGAACTCTCAAAGATGTACCAAAAGAGAAATTAAATAATAGAAGTCTGATTAGAAAAATACGAGATTGTGTTCATGAGTTTAAACAGGACGGTGCATCACACACCTGGTCAACATTTAGAATCGATGGTGTTGTTGATGCTAGAATGAATGATGAAACAGCAGCTATGATACTATCACAACTTGGCAATAAAAGGTATTTTCTCAGAGTGAAATTCATTATCAATTTAGAATCGGGCGATTGGGTTATAAGAGACAAGTTTGAGCCAATTCTCAAAGATAGGACAACAGTCATTGTTAGCCGTGATTCCAGACCAGGGCTGTTAACTGGAATTGATAAACCATACTATGAAAAAGCGTATCCAGAAACAGCAATTGTTTATGGGATGTATCCGTTAAATAAGAAACCTGACATTGGAAAACTAGCACCAATGAAACAGTCAACGTCAGTGGAAAAACCACTCAATTGTGTGGCACAACGTTTCATAGAACACTTTACAAATGCACTCCGTGGGAATAAATTAACCGATCTAAGACGTAAAAAAATAGATCAATGGGAGCTAACAGTGAAAGAGAACGGAGCAACTATTTCCGATATAGCTAGATTGGAAAAGTCGTTGAGATTTCCGATAACCGTTTCAACGATAACTTGCGAAGTATTATACGAATCGAAATACAATAAAAACGGAGCTCCAATCAAAATTATTGATCATAACAAGCACGCATGGACATCCGCGGTTACAATATTCCCGCGAGACAGAACAGTGAAATATATCCCAGAAGAATTCACCAAGGATGGCATTCTCACTGAAGAAAGATTATTCGATGCTATTGCTAGTTTGTGTAAAAACGACCCTGTATCAGTATGGCTACTTCATAGTTTTGAAGATGAAGAATGTCAATTCAATCAATTTGTGAAACCTAACGGTGAATTATATCGTACTGAAAGTCTACATAATAGGATGAAAAATCTAGCAAAAAGTCTCAGTGAAAACGCTAGCGTTTTTAATGGAAAATCCGACGATTACGAACAGTTACTTACAAATTGTTTTACAATTCCATCGGTTGCAGCTCATTTTGCAAGAAAGAAAAATAATTGGAAACCAACACGAAAAGAGTTTTTACAGGATGTTCAATCCAGCTGTCTGGAATATTATCATGGCCGTCTATGGAACGTTAAGTACAATCGTGAAAGTATGATATCAGTTGATATCGTTGCCTGTTATCCAGGAAGTTTTCTAGGATATGGATTCGCTGGTGAGTATTTTAAACGGTTTGGACATCCCACACATGAAATGACTCGCGTTGCTATTAATGGACCACTGCCTGATTTTGATTTGACCGGTTTTGCTTGCGTAGTATCATTTGAATTCGCTGAAGGACTTCATCCGTATTGTTATGTTTGGATTGGTAGACACATGGCTGAAAGTATGTGGTTACCAATAGTGTTATTGCGATATATGATTGATTGTAAAATGTTAGTTTCGTTGATTGTCAGCGAAGCGATTATCTCATATCGAAAACAAACCAATGTCAGGTTACCAGAACCAGAATGCCTTGATAGTATAATCGATAAGTCTAGAAAACATATTGATGCTGACGAGGAGTACATCATTGAATGGTCAAAAAAGATATTTAATCAACGAAATAGTGAAGCAAAGGATCTTGGCCGAAGAATAATCGGTAAATTTACACAAGGTGGAAAAAAATTCAACTTTAAAAGACAATCCTCACGATTGATTATAGATGATGCCGAATACGACTTCGTTATTAAAGATGCAGTAGAGAAAAATAGATACGCAAATTGTAAAACAGCCTTCTTGTCCAATAAAACAAAGTTAGGTAGAATTGTTACTTACAGTGATGGAGAAAGCTCTGCATATCTACATTTGAGAGCTTCTATGCTGGGTTATGCATCTATCAATTTATTTGCAATGATAAATAGATTTCCTAGTATAGCAGTTAGAGTTGCAATTGATTAAATGTATGTCGATAAAAAATATATCAAAGAGGTAACTAAATTTACTAATAGCGAAGAGACTTGGGGAACATGGCGAATTAAACGTGAAATACAATGCGATTATTCTGAATCAGCAGACGTTGAGATTAAAAGCAGTTACCTGAATAACGATAATTCTATCAGTGAAAAATCCGATGGATTTTCTATGTCTAAAGCACCACCGATATCAGATCCAATTTGTAGATATAAAACAGTTTATTTAAACGGTTGTGGTGGATCTGGAAAGACAACACGTGTGATAGAATTATATCGAGAGAGAACGTCCATGATTGTACTCACACCAACTCATAGACTAGCGAGAGAGATCAAACAACGAAATGTTGAAGCTTGCACGTATCATAGTTTTTTTCGATACAAGGGTGATGCTTGGACTCCTGAGCGAATGGGTGAGAAATTTATTCCAGCGGGTATTATTTGGGATGAAGCATGTACTGTTTCAGAAGATGTATCAAAAATGTTTCTTGATTGGTTATTGCAAAATAATACAAAAGTTATATTGTGCGGCGATCATGGTCAACCACCACCATTTGTTGGTAGAAGTCCACATAATTGGTTAAAAGGATTTGTTGATTATTACGAAGAAATTGATACTGACTATAGAGCACTCGATGAGCAGTTACGTGAGTTTAAAAAACTAATTAGATTACAACACGATAGAATTCAATGTGAAGTAGCGCGTGAAATAATTTCTGAAACGCCTATGAATGATTTTTGGGAAACATGGAGACCAAATGATTTTGTAGTAGCAAGTAGAAAGATAGTCAGAGACGCACTTCAGAAAAAGTTGTTTGAGCTACACAAGAAAAAATTCCCAACGTTTCCAGTACCGTTGTGTTATAGACCATTGGATACACGAAAGCAGAATATTGAAGTTGAAATTCCAGGCCAGACGGAGAAACAGATTCTAGTGTTAAATGATATTGTGCTAGTTGATATCAATACTGTAGAAGATGCATTATGCGCTGATAAATCACCATGGACGCTTGGTTATGTAACAACAATACACTCGTCACAAGGATTGACCATCACGGATACAATTGTTTGGATAGTTGATAATCGCATTGAATGGTCAAATTTAGTCTATCTCGCAGTGTCCAGAGTACGACGAATAAATCAACTACGAAGGATTGTTTTCGATGATGATTTTAATGCAAACGATGATAACACTGATATTAGCATCATTAATAAAAAACTCTCTGGTTACAAACAGCAGGACAAAAAAACAACAACGAGAATTTGATATTGATGCTGAAGTAATAATCGCATTAAAAGAACAACAGAATAATCACTGCGCCAGTTGCAATTGTATAATGCACTGGCAGTATTCGGATAAAGACCCTCGACAATTCACCGTAGACAGAAAAAATAACAGTCTTGGTCATGTCAGAAACAATGTGATGTTGACCTGTCTTGAGTGTAATAGACGTAACGGAGCTAGTTAAGACCATGTGGCGGTAATTAAGTATCGTCCGGAATGACTTGTAGTTGTTCGCGTGTAAAACCACGCTTAGGTGCAGTTGAATCCAATCTGTAGATTGGAGGTCTACCAGTTGATCGCGTTATGGTTGAAATTTTATGAGTAGTAACACTTCATATAGGATCAGTAGCTCTTCTTTTACCACCTTCAAGTTTTCCTGGTTCGTATAAATATCTCACAGTAACATCACTGAGAAGTGGCTGAGTGCTAACCCGCTGTGGTTGTTCGGGTATATATTTTTTTATTGCAATATTTGGTTTCATATTAATAGTTCGAGTAATCTCGTTATTTAACGCTGCAACTACACTCGGTAACCTTTGGACCCATTCACGAGATCGTTTTTCTTGGATGAATTCTTTTGCATATTGATATCCAAATAACCGTTCTGCAAGAATTCGATTAAATCGTTCTACAATTGCCTGATCACGATGTAACGCAGTATGCCCCCGTCGTATTGTAACATTATGAGTTTTCATTGTTGATAGAACAGCACCTTGAAACTCTTTGCCAGGATCAACTTGTAATGATTTGGCCATTTTAGAGGACCTCGTCTATAAATCCTTTCAAATGCAGAAGCGACTTCAGAAGCTGACTTTGTTTTTAATGGTTCTGCTTGTTTAAATCGACTCGCAATATCAACTACAGTTAGCGTGTATTTGTAACCATGGTCATGTGGTAAAAACAATAAATCAGCCTGATGAACTTCATTGGGTACGGTAACATCAAAATGAGAATAATTAATTTGTTTAGGCGGTGGTAGATAAATTTGCCATATAGCTTGTTTGGATAACCAATCTTTCGCAGTGGACTTTTTCACTTTTGCAACGTTAGCGAGTTTACTGATTGCTGCTTTACCCTTCCAGTATCCTTTCGGAGAATAATAAATAGATTCCATACTATAAAAACACTAGTGTTTTTAATTACCAGCACCTAACACCAATTTGCCTTTCATAGCTGATTTGACCAACCATGAAGCCAATTTTTCTTTGAAGGATTTATCGGGAATAGCATTTAACGCATGAATTAATTTTACATCCGCGAGATGTCTTTGTTGCAAATTATTGCTTTTATATGCAACATCATGAGCATGACATGCCTTATCAATAGCATTTATCGGATACTCACCAGGCCGGGGCTGATTTTGATCATCAAGACTGATATCTAATCTCGTTCCGGGACCACAGTAACTATATCCTGGAAGGTGTTTTTCTCCAGGGTATTTTGCCCATGGGGTTCCTTGGAGTTTTCCAAGTTTTGCGGCAATATCACCTCCGAGTTGCTTTTTTTTTTAAAAATCGAAATTTTTTTGTACCACATGTTACACACTTACCAGTAAGCGCTAATCTATTGTTTTTAGTTGTAATGGTTGTCTGATCGGTTGTATTAGTACGCTGTTTACATTTAACACAATATAGATCCATAATTTATATATAGCGTTATGAATATAATTGATTTTTCAGCGACTAAAAGAAGAGAACCGGTAAAACACCACGCAGCGCTTCCGAATTCTGTCCGTGCCCTTATAATCGGACCATCTAGATCAGGCAAAACACAATTGCTGCTTAATTTGATAATGCGTTTTATGAAATGGGATAAATTATATTTAGTTGCCCCATCCGTAGATGATCAACGGTGCTATGAAGTGCTAAAAGATTATAATGAAAATGCATCAGAAATTAAAGGTGAAAGTGTAATTGACTTTATTACTGATATTAATGATGCACCATCAGTAGAAGATCTCGATGGAGACATAAACAATCTTGTAGTGTACGATGATGTAATGTTAGATAATCAAAAGAACCCTGCTAGAATATTTTCCCGAGGTAGGCATAAAAACACTGACGTGATATATGTCACTCAACGATATACTCAAATTCCAAAAGTGATTCGCGATAACTGCAATATTCTTGCTGTATTCAATGGCGTTGATACACATACGCTACGAAATATTTGGCAGACATGGTGTTCCGATATGGACTTCAATGGATTTAAAAATTACTTTAGTCATGCTCAGTCAGTCCCATTTGGATTTATAACAATAAATTTACACAACCCTCGGTCACGACATCGTATTGGATTTGATCAAATATTTGGTTAAATAATTTGTATTAATCAGCAGCAGGGGAGGTGAGATGACAACAGATTTGCGACGTAGATGGCAGCAATTTTGAGGGTGGTTATGACAATGTATTTACGACAAAATCGCTAAGGCTCCATTTGTAAAATGGGGTCTTTATTTTTTTTGGGTTAAAATATGAGATTTCGTAGGAAGGCTCCATTTGGCATTCTGAGGCTTTAATCGATTTTGTCGCAAAAATGTGTAGGGTTCGCCCTCCCTGCTGCTACTTGCACTTGGGCACCGTCGCAAAACCGCTCTACTTGATCTCAACTTCGGCGTCTAGGGTATGAAATGTTTGAAAATTTGGCAGTCAAACATACCTACAACAGCAAAATAAAATCTCTAACGAAAGACGGCAAACCGTTGGCAGTTGATATTAATAATGAAGTATCTGGGATATTCTTTGCCATACCTCGTGATAAGCTAAAACTGTCGCTCATCAGATCTGATGGCAGCGGGAATTTCGATTACCTAGAACAGCTGAGCCAGAAGCTATCGGCGGAGATTAATAATTTTCACCATCCGATCAGTCAACAGGAATACACTAAACATGCCATCGATCTCGATCGGTCAAA
>JAEAOA010001560.1:434632-462132 GCA_016746295.1 Potamilus streckersoni | reverse complement strand
GTACATTTTTCTTTGTTGTTTTCTTTTTTAACCAGTAAAGAAATTTAACGCTGGTCGTAGGACAGAATATATATATATATATATATATATATATATATATATATATATATATATATATATATATATATATATATATATATATATATATATGCAGTTGCTCTTAGGATATTTTCCAACTGATATCAAGGCTGATATGGATAATGTTTACGGATGTAATTCTATGCTATATCCTACAATTCTAAGATGATTTCAACGGTTTTGACTCTATGAAAGTTGCCCATATTCTCGCAAGACGTTTTATACAAGCGGATAAATGGCTGTTATAAAGGAGAAAGATGCTCGCTTTTCAGTAGAATATAATTCTTTTCTCACGGACAATGATTCCTAAGCTGTTTTTAATACAGCGAAGAGTAATCCTAAGCTCGAAAAAGTGGTGTGAGATCTGGTTTATTAACGGCTGTTTATAAACAGAGACAATGTGACGGGATGAAACGAGAATTCGCATACACCCGCCAGTGTGACACACTTCGTGAAGGAGCACATCATTCAAACATTGCCAAATCTACCGTACGATACTGATTTAACTCCTAAGTGTCAAATATTGTCATATCTACCATATAGTGCTGATTTAACTCCAAAATGTCAAATATTTCTATATCCACAATACAGAACTGATTTAACATCAAGTGATATCTTGCTAAATCCCATTATCTAACATTTAGTGAGTGGCTGACAATGCGGCTGGAAGTACAGATTCTTGTGTGAGAACAGCATATTAAAAGGTGAATAGAAAAATGACATTTAATAATTTGATAAGCAGACGGAGAAAGTGATCAGATATACAGTGGGTATACGTTTTTATCGTCACAAGATAAATGAAATCTTCCATTTGTGCACATTATGCTATGTTTCGCATAGGTTTCTTAAGAGACATTTAAAAGATTTTAAGTTAAGAAGAGAATATGTTTAATTTGAAATTATCTCACGAATGGGAAACAGCGAAAATCCCGGTTGCATGAAATTTCACTCGTGTCCTCGAGATTTATTCTTGTGGCTTACAAACAACGTTCGCATTTTTGTGTAGCTTTGATGATATTGTGCTGATATTGTAACGAATTATCTATCCATTTTGTGGTTAAAGCTTACACGTGAAGCTCACGGTGACACACACACAGACATGCATAATTATGTTTGAATTATAATAAGATGCATTCCTTCAACATGCATTAAGATTCGTCTGATATCGAGTAAGTAAACCCTATGATTTAATGATTTATATTTTGAAAAGGTTACGATGTTGGTTGATCATATGAAGTTTAATATATGCCCTGTTTCTGCCAACATACATACATGCATACATACATACATACATACATACATACATACATACATACATACATACATAAATACATACATACATACATACATACATACATACATACATACATACATACATACATACATACATACATACATACATACATACATACATACATACATACATACATACATACATACATACATACATACATACATATTTATATTTTTAATTAGTTTTGTTTCTTTTAATATTTAAGGTACCGTTATTTGTTCCAATGATTTGCATCCTCATCCTTCTGTTTCTCCTTGTTGTGCCATTCGTACACAAACCACAGACTGAGTTTCTCTATGGTCTCGCTTTCGTCGTTGGTGGATTGATTCTCTATCCTTTAGTTTACTTCAAAATACAGATTCCCGGATATTGTAAGTTTTGGTTGATACATAATGCGGCTCACGACATGTGAGAGATCTGAAGTAGCATATCTATAAGTAATTCCTATATTCATGAAACGCGTGAAAAGAAAATATGTGCGATAAGCATTATTCCTATTTATTGCACGTACGAGAGAGCGAGAGAAAGGTTTCTATGCAGATAATAATTAACTATTCTCTATGCAGGAAAACTTTGTCTCTTTCGATTTATCTTTGCATTTGACTTTCTACATCAACTTTTGAACTGTCTAATAACTCTTCAAATTATTCTGCTCTCTGTTCCGTACATTATAATAATTTTGCAGACAATATATAATTATTTGTTACTGCATTGGTATGAGATAATATAAACAGTTTTTTCGGATGGATATATTGCGCGACCTTGAGTATATCCATCCGATTAAACCAGTTCATATTTATCCATACAAATGCAGTAACCTTTTTATTATATGCTCATTTTCTATTTCTACCTAAGGCTTATTTATATAAACAAAAATACACTACAAGAAACAAAGTAACTGAATGTATGCCGTATTGCAAACTAAATACACAAGTGCAGATTCATCAGTGCACCACAACATTATTAATGCGCACATAACTCCCCCCCCTAATTAAATTTGAAATCACCTTTGAAGAGTAAATGGCGTTTGTTCTACTTAAAATAGAAATTTGATTCATATGGTGCATGAATGTAAAATGCAACAACTTTTCCATTGGTCTGGAATGAATATAATTTGGTATTTTTGTATTGCTTCGTGATTATGGACTGGATTTATATGTGTCAGTTCCACATGAAGTATATATGATTTTAGCAGCGAAGGAGCAGCGTGTTAATATCTGCATGTGTGCTTCTGTTCTGTCGTTGCATGTTTGGAATCATAATGTGGAATAAATATGAAGACTTTCAATTGTAATTATCAAAACGATGCTATGGAATATAATGTTCATTTCATTTTGAGTTCAGTAAGAAGGATGTAATTGTATTAGGAATGTAGTCGTAATTACAGTATAATTTCAAAATGTGCAATCAATCTATAGAACCTATGATATAGCTCATGTAATTCGGATTTGCAGAAATAAGAAAGTACATTTTGAGGAAATTCAGGATGTAAAACTGAAAGTATATTTTTTGCCGTTTTTATTACTAGCAATAGAAGACAATTTTATGCCGTATATCGCTTGCTTAAAATCCGAAACATTGTATCAAACGTTAACGCGGAATATTGGAAAGCAGCTAGTATGTGACAGTCCACGAAACATCTGCTTTAAGCTAGTATGTGACAGTCCACGAAACATCTGCTTTAGTTTATTTAGAAATAAATTTAATCGACCAAAACGAAAATGAGCATATAATAAATACAAGTATTGCATATTTAGTGATTCGATATAAACAAGTATGCTGTTTGTTTTCCTAAGTTCAATACGTGGCTTGAAATAATAATAATAAAAAAACCCACCTATATAATTTTCAAAGCAGGGAACCTTTTCCTTTCTCTTTCAAAATTTGCAATCACCAATTTGAAAGGTGTAAATAGTTTTCACTCATAGCGGTTGGATGATTCAGAATGCGTGTGTAATGTTATATTTAGGTTGTACGAGATACATTTAGAGATGGGGGTGGGGAGAGGTATTGCTAAATATCTCTATCGTAATATAACTTTATGTTTTACATCATGTTTCTTTTCTTTTAGATCACGTTACTGTATTCTTCCAGTTGCTTATGAATATAGCCCCGCCAGCAAAAAGGGAGTGAAGTCTAGTGATTTTATCATTCTTCTAACAGAGTGGAACGTCTTAATGTCGTGGTTGATTAATAAAACATGTCAGAAATAAAGCTGAACAAAAGTATTTGGCTACATTATAAATATTAAACTTCCCGCCTTATTATCTCCTATACACGAAATGAAATTCCACATTATTATACCCTTATATACTAAATGTAATCCCACACTAGTATACCTTTGAACATTAAATGCAAACCCACACTATTATCTCGTGTACATTAAATGTAATCCCACACTATTATCTCGTGTACATTAAATGCAAACCCACACTATTATATCGTGTACATTATATGTAATCCCACACTATCAATATCAAGGATATTAAATGTAATACCATGCCATTATCTCCTTATATGCAAAATGCAATCACAGCTTTATCACCTATATAATAAATGCAATCCCACACAATTATCTACAATATACTAAAAATAATCCCCTATTTGTTTATTACATGCTACATTTATCATATTAGAATTGTATACTGAAGCATATACCCTCATATATTAAAATGTTTGTCCATTAGTTTCCCCTAAGTCTAAAATGCAAACCGTATGCATGATTTTGTTCCCCAGACAAACGGGCATTCCTCTCACTATTACATGTCTGAAATAGAGCAAATAAATGTTCTTCGTTGACTGGAATATTAGTATAAAGTAGAAAATCGGACGACGGATATCATAGATACTTATTTCTTTCACTGATTATTGGTCCTTTGTCAAAATACAATTTAAAATTCTTTATAAATATTAATCAGTTTACAAATAGTATTTTTTTAAACATAAAATTAAATTCTTTGTTGTGCTTTGTATATAAAATTCGATGATTCCCATTGGTATTTATTTATTCGTTCTCAGAAAGATAGTATCTTGAATTAATTGAGCAAAATAGCCGTCTTCTATTATTTTGTCTTTGTGAATCTCATCGTTATCTTGGTTCCATTTCAAAATATTGCTAGACGTGTGGTTTTCTGAAACATCAATAATCAAACGGATTTAAAGGGCGATTAGATTTGCATTATGCTTGGTAATAATTACTCTATATTTTCCACGCATGCCTAGTCACATTGCATTATGATTTTATTTTCTATTTCCAAAACGTTTTATTGAATTCTTTTGGTGAAATAAAGATATTATAATTTTTGATATATCTGTGGTCGTTATTTTAAAACAATTAAATGATTGCAAGGGGTGTTGCTGTTAAAATCAGTGTTTATTTTAGCTGGACACATCGTTCAAGGAAGAATGATGCAGTTGTGTTAAAATGAAAAAAAATTATGCAAAGGTTGAAATATTGTAGAAATGTATCAATATATTTGTTTTAGATTTTGTTAAGATATTTAAAAAAAATTTGGTAATATCGGAGGAAATGGCAAATTTCATATTTAATACTGTAATAAATTTGGTGTATGCGCATTTGGCTATAGCGCCCGTTTTAAGGAATTCTTGATTTGGTGATTACTTGTTTGATTATTGAAATCGGGTGCAATGGAAATGATAGGTTCCTTAGCCCGAACTAATTAGCCGTTTACTGGGAATAAACGTTACGGAATGAAGTGCTAGTGAGTTTCCATGATGCCATAGATCACTATTGTAGCAAATTCAGGTCAAAAGCGCCAGTGCTCCTGTAGTACTATAGTCCCTATTAAAATATAGTGGTGTACATACGTTGTGTGAGTGCACTGGCAGTATTTACGGTAGGAGACAGGTAAATTACTTAAAGGAATGAACAAGAAGGGACTCGGCAGATGCAGTTTATGTCGTCATGGTGGCAAATGTGATGCAGTTTTACTGGCTAAATGTGATATGAAAATTTGAATTGACTGACCTAAGGTGGCATTGTTGCAATAGTCCCCTCTGTTAGGGTATAGTTGTATAGTTTCTACGGTGTGAACTGCGTACGGTACGTATACCGGTTGAAGAGAAACTATGCAGATATATGGTGGATAGATATTTGGCAAGTTGTGAGATCTGTGGTCTTGCATATTTAGAGTAAAATATATGTCAAGAGTGGACATGTCGGGCTTTCTAATTTACAAATAAAGTTGTATAGAAGTCTTTGGAAATTTGTGGCAAATTTGTGTCTTCTATCGGAATCGAGCCAGTGGTTTGATACCGCTTGGTCAAGCAAATACCCCTGGCTGGCAACAATACCTATTAAAAATTTCCTTAGGTGCTTCGATTTGGTTGTGAGTTGCGTTTATATGCAAATGCGATTAATCTTATAATTATTTAATTCAACAAACGTAACGCGAAGTACCTTGAAATTAAATTATATATATATATATATATATATATATATATATATATATATATATATATATATATATATATATATATAATTTTATATATATATATATAATTTTATATATATATATATATATATATATATATATATATATATATATATATATATATATATATATATATATATATATATATATATATATATTAGGACGTGCTTGTACTTGTTTTTTTTTCTTTTAAGCCAAACGTACTTTTCAGAGGTAAGTCTTTGGGAAAGCTAAAACAAATTAAAAAAATAAAATAAAACAGAAAATAGGTGAGTCTTTCATTGACACATGTAAAGTAGCTTTTATATTTTCTATAGCTTTCTCTGTTTCTCCTAAGGAAATATTATTAATATTATTTTGAATTTTGAAAATGTATTTGTTTACAGTGTAACAAAACGTACTTATCATATATATATATATATATATATATATATATATATATATATATATATATATAACTATATATATATATATATATATATATATATATATATATATATATATATATATATATATATATATATATAGATAACTGAGGACTTTTTTGTACAATACTATGCAAAAGTATGAGCTGATGCAAACTTTACTTGCAATGTGATAATTTCCGTTTTTCATAAAAAGAATAATCGTTGATACAAAATAGTGCTAAGTGATTATATTCTTTGCCTCTAATAGGTCCAAAAACATGTGTAAGAATTACATTTATGTGCGAGTTTTTGTCTAAAAAAAATTTCTTCTGCTCTGTATTTTTTTATGGTTGACTATAAAAGTTTTACCATAGATTAATTTTTCATTTACACGGACATTAAGAAGAAGTACGGCCTGGCTCCCATGCTTGCACACAAACGTAACTACCCCTGCCACCATTATATCTTTATTAGAACAAAATATGCAAATTTTGCTAGGCGCGAAGTAGAGAACGCTGTTTTATCGGGGGCCCCGAGTGGCCAAGTTGACTAAAGCGCTGTCCGTTACGGATCATTGCCATATCACCTCTATCTGCGTGGGTTCGAGTCTAGGATTTGGCAAATGTGGATATGTGAGAAAGCTTGCCAGTAACGTCTCGTGGGTCGGTGGTTCTTTCTGGTGATTTCCCGGTTTCTTCCTCCACCATTAATACTGGCCGTCATGAATAGCCTATCGTGTGCTGAAAATTGGCGTTAAGCCCAACAACAACATGAACAACTGTTTTATCGTCATAATCGGGTTGGAAGCCAACCGGGAATGTCAAGTGGGTATTGCCTAACTTCTGATGTGAATACTTCTTCAATATGTTTGAAAGGTTAAGGATGAGCCCGCTTCCAAAAGTGTTCACACTGGCGACCTAGATAAGTACAATTGTAATCTGAGATGTCCCATAGCTGCTAATGGAACTGAACGATTTAGCAGAGCCTGCAGCCTATAGGATTACTGGGCTTTTTTTGGAAAAAAATTGTTCCTTTTTCGTGAAACATAAAGGCCGCTTTCATATTTGCATGCTTTAGTTTGAAGAGAAGACATTTAATAACAATGGATATCACCGCTATCCTAGAAAACTTTATGACACAACTTTAGCTGTAACAGAATCATTAGAGTGTATTATATCATGCCGACCACAGTTGACCAGTTCTTTATATTTGTACGTTTGCATCACCTGAAGATATTGCTAAAATAAAGCTTGGCAAGGAGAAAGATGACGTACTGTTGTACTTTTTTGGGGGAACACTAGTTAAGCACTTGCTCTGAAATTATATTGTGATCACTACAGACAAAATAAAGAGGTTGGCAATGATATCTGTATCAGAAATATCGACAGCTGCATAAACAGCCAGTATTATTATATAAAAGAGGCAAGAAAAGTTTGCTTCTGGAATTTAAGTGTCCTTTTCCTCAGATAAGCTACCTGAAAACTATCTGCCGTAAGTATTATCCATTATAGAGAACATCAGTTAATGCATCATAAGGCGCGTTTGTTGGCACGATGTTTGCAAGAACTAGCTATATAAACTTTGATCTTATCCGGAATATGATAATAATTTGAAACTTATTAAGATTGCTTACAGTTGCATTGCTCATGTGCTAGGCTGTGACCAAACAATTAAGCGCGCTATACGAAAAATGTGACAGATTTTATCTGCATTTGAGAGAGAAAACTCAACTGAATATAATGTATAAGTTTGAGTCAAGCGTAATAGTGGCAGCATTCGTCTGCGAAAACAACGCTAAAGTAAACTTTCTCAGGAAGGAATACAGAATATAGGAGATGTGTGTGGCATGGTACAAGTTATTAAATTTTACGTATCATATATTTCTGGGATGGAAAAAGAGCTGCTATCAAATTCTGACTGGATCATATTTTAAACGTAATGTATTTCTATGCGAGATTTTGAATATTTGCTCCTTTAGAGAAATATATATTATATTTGACATGACTCTAGCCAATTTCTTTTTCTCACGATCGCAGAGGTCCTTTTCCTTCTTTTTGCATGGATTGGCAATTTGCAAAATAAATCCAGTCGTTACATAAAAAGACTATAAAAATTGAAAAGAAATTAAGAAAGGATCTTGCCGACGCAAACATATTCTTTAGTAATCAAGATGGAATATAAATTTAGAATTGAGGTAAATTGTCATCAGTGGTAAGATTGTCATTTTAGAGCTATAGAAAAGCCTAATGATAAGATTTGTACAGAAATCAGATGGTACTACAAATCATCTAAACGTGTTATACGACTAACGCAATCATGCTGGCAACGTTGGCGTGTACGTTGATAAAGAAAGCATAGAGATACTAGATCACTTACTCCAGCAAGACGTACTACAATTTTCTCGCTCATGTTAATATTGCCATGTTACAGACTCTTCTCTTCTTTAGAAAGCGGGCCCCGAGTGCCATCTCACCTCAGTCTACGTGAGTTCGAGTCCAGACTCGGCTAACGTGGGTAAGTGAGAAAGCCTGCCAGTAGCTTCTCGTGGGTGGGTGGTTCTTCCCTGGGTTTTCAAGGGTTCTTCCTCCACCATTAATACTGGCCACCATGTATAGCCTATCTTGCGCTGAAAAATGGCGTTAAACCCTACAACAACTACAACAAAATCTTTAGAAAGCATGCGAAGGACAAAAGAAGTAATTTGAGAGTTCGATATATTACACTTACAGAATTATCTAAGGACGCGCGCTATGAGAATGCACTGATTTCTGCATAGCGTTGGAGTCCATGTTGTGGTATTTTAGAGAGCAAGATTACATTTAGATATCTTACCTCAGCTCAAGACACAGGAACACTGCTAATTCCTGTAACTCATAATGTATTGCTGACAAAACATTAAAAAAAGAAAATATTGACAGAGCGAAGTTAAGGTGCAGAGAACAGAATTGACTCAAATTCTACAACAGGACGAAGTTTTTCGGTCAGTGTTAGCGAAGTAAACAGTTTTAATAAATTATTTTGCCTGTGAAGGATCATATAGCGCACGTTTGTTAAAGCTTTAGTCCAAATGTGTGACCTGGTTCTCTAATGACAGCAAAACCATCGACGGTGGTCCAGTAAATAATGTGTAAAGTATATCAAAAGTCGCTATGTCTACTACAAAAAAATCTGAGAAAAACCAAACTTAAAGAATGAATGTACAACAAATTACTTGTTATTCAGATTACAAGATCAAATAACGTAATTGAATTCTAGAATGAAGCCTGCACTAATTAGACGCAAGCAAATCATAGGATGATTTTTCGAGCTGCAGCGTTGTCAGGCATAACAATAAAAGGACTAATGATGGCTGACCAAGACAACAGGCTGAGCTGTCACTGATACAGCAGTCAGAATTAGTGATGCAATCAGAATTGCAATGTCCAATTTAAGGAAATATTATGCTATCTTTTGTAGTTGGACGCGCTCTTACTGATAGTCACAATGAAGCCTGCATAATGTTGCCTCAGAATTAAAGTTTTGAAATTTGCCATAAGATAAACACTGTATTCAAAGTCAAAACATACGTTAGCGTTAAACCGAGCAGGTCGTATTACTTGTGTGTACAGTCCAAATGGCGTAAACGACATACAATATTTAGTAAGCTATCTCTCTGGATGCTACATGTCACTAGAAGTAAGCAACCTACAATCTCGATTTAGCAAGAAACTTAATTTTTGAGCAGATGCGAGTTTACAAAGGCATGCCAGCTCAATTTTCTATGACCTGGAGAATAGGACTTGGAATAAACTCAAATATTTTGCCTAGAGTTTTGTTGACTAGTTCTCAGTAGAAATGTCATATCAAGTTTTCTCCCTCTCCCTCGCTCCACGTAAAACATTTGCGCTAGTTGCTTCAGGAGGTAGGACGTTATCGATAAAACGTTTTGCACATGAACTGTCTTATGACAGCGATAGGCTTCTCCTGACAATTGCATCAGTATGACAAATTCAAAAAATGTGGAGCAGGAACAAGGGCAATACTTAATTTTTCTGTAGCACATCTAAATAGAAGCAACGTCTTAACATGGTGGCCACTGCTGGCTGCTAGTGGTGCAGGTGCTCTGTTTCCTGGGTTACTTGGAAATATTCTTGGCAGTAGAGCAGCTAAGAAAAGCGAGCACATAGTGTGATATTTCCTAGACGATAATGCCGCCAAGTAACAATAACATTGAGAAAGCGGTCGGCGACATAAAAATCATTTCGCGGTGTATTTTAAAACGATACGATACCTAGAGATATTAATAATCATGAAAGTGGCGTTATTAACGTAAAATGCATTGTGATGGTTCTAAACACTGTGAGGACATAGTTAACGAGCCAGATGCCAGTATATAATTTTGTCACCAGGCGTCAGGATAATTTGTATTTATAACTCAACACATATTCAACACTTGCATAGTTCAGCATGAGGTCCCTTTTGGTTTTATTTTATTAGGTCACGCTGCAAAAAATCTGCTCTTGACATGCTACTCAAATTCAGAGCGCAAGCTACTTTGCCTAATGATACGTCAGTCCCGTGTTCATACATTTTGCTTAAAATTAAGGTATAAGCATCGTGGCGCTAATCATGCAGTAATATGTACTGAGTGCGACAAGAAACAATCGAGGTTTTGCAAATCCATAGTTGGCAATGACTGTCCAAATTAGCATATATTTGGCCTAGATTCTTAACGACAAAAACGTTTGCTTGCTGATACAACCTGTAGTCTTGATGTCAACGTTTGCAAATTATAGTTTAGCTGCTGACAGGTAATGTAATAATGCTCTGATTTCATATGTATCCAAGGCAACGAAATATTTGGCCACAACCTGTGAAAGCGACGCAAACTTAATAGAAGCTTATTTGACCTTCATGTACGTTTTGAAAAATTTTCACAGCCCGAAAAAAAAATATTTTAACCAAGTAGAATCCAAAGCAATGCGACATGATATTTGATCTAAAGAAATAAAATAAAACACAAAAAAAACAAACAAAACAAACAAACAAAAAAAAAACATCAAAAGAAAACAAAACAAACAGAAACAAAAATAAAACAGTGCGATAAAGTTATGCTTTGATGAGCTAGCGGTATAAAAGACAGTAATAAGAAAACCTATAGACAAGGCTTTTGTTAAAGGTGCTATTAAACTTAAATATATGCTTGGCATTGAAACTGTCAAGACAAGGAATCCTTACAATGGCAAACGAAAGGTTAGCAATTGAAAGATCCACTGAGCAAATTTAATCAAGCCAAATATCAGTAGACCAAGTAAACCAAAGTTTAGTAGCCAAACGAAAACACACTACGTGCTTGCAGAATTACATATGTCGGCAAGACGTGGTTTCATAGAGATTCTGCTAATGGTGTTGATGATATTTGATCTGCAGATCACCTACACATCAAAGACTATCCTAGAGGAGGCAAATGCGTAAACTACCTTCAAAGTATTAGGTTACAGTAAGCACCTGCGGAATATACCACAAAAAGCAGGCGCTGCTGTCAGACGTGTTTATGTATTTGAATCTTTGTGACGTAGACTAGTAAAGCTCTGGGTAGATCTCAGCAGATAATCTTTTAACTACACGATTTAAGCTTGGCTTGAGTTAACCAATCAATAAGTATTCTACGTTTAATGAAGGTAAGGCAATTGTGGAAAGATTTTGTAGCAGGCTGAAACATATGACACCATTTAGAAAAACATAAGAGAAATCAAAATAATATTAGAAAGAAATGAAAAACCCCTAGACAAACATAATATTATGAAGCTCTTGATAACAAAAATGACGATGCAGACAAGAAAGTATTCTTCAGTAGAGAATAAAATGTTAGCAACTGTTACGACTCTATGGTGTTAAATTAAGTAACTGAAAAGTGAGATAAGCTTTGTAAAAAAATCAACAAATAATTTATTTCCTTAGAATGCAAAGTGAAAAATTAAACAAAACTTACAATAATGTGAACTAAATTGCAAATATTCCTAAATGTTATATCACTGGTCCAAAATTATGGAGTATTTTGAAAAAATTCTAGTTGTGTTCCAAACGAATTCCAGTATTGAAAGTGTTGATGTACCAATAACCTGAAATAATTTTTATGTGCTAGCAATCTTCAGGTATCATAATCTTCAAAAAGAATTCATAATTATTCAAAACTAATAATGTAGTCTGACATTTGTTATAAGCTATTTATAACACAATATAATGTATTCTGTTAATACATCTTCTCAAATCTTAGCGGAAACACAGCTTATATTGATTCATTAAGACTGATGTTAAAGTTTAGAATGAATAGTTCTATTTCATTCTACCCTATATGTAAATATAAGACACAATAACAGAACCAGAATGATAGTGATATTCTCATCAAATTCATAAATACAGTCACTTATAGACATTTCCAAGACTAAAAGATCATATAAGGATGTTTACCTGCAAATGATGATTATCATATGTATAATCTACAATACGAGACAAATATTAGCCATATAACTTGTTTGTAAAATGTTTGTATTATATATATATATATATATATATATATATATATATATATATATATATATATATATATATATATATATATATATATATATATAGTTTATACAAAATGTATTCAACAGATAGTTCCAACTATCCTCAGTTATGATTATATGAAAATAACACAATATAAATCAATACATATCAGACAGTACATCATGGACAAATGCCAATGTACAGAACAAATTAACTATACATAACACCTAACATAATATGGAAAATAAAACGTTACACAATAAAACATTCTTTTACATATTTAAGCCAAATATTCATATGACACAAGATTAAGTAAATGACGTCGGTAGATGAATTGTGAATGACAAAAAATATAGATAAAGCAGCATATTACTTGTATATGCGTGAAAATGCACATACAGTTCATTGGACTTTTTCTTTGCATTGCGTATTGGTAATGTTATATTTCTGCAACATCAAATCTCCATCGTAACAATCTTTTAATTTCGTTTTTCACTTTGTTAATGGAAGTTTTGATCACTTATACAATAATTGAAGAAGATAGTACACACTTCAAAGTGTTGCAATACGAAACGTTCCTTCTTGATTGTGGAATATGTACTCTGGTACTTGAATATCTTAAATAGAAAAATAAAACACTGTATCATCCACACTAGTTTTGTCTTTTCGACTCAATGTTTCACCAACCCCTACATCGTCTGCATGAACAGACATCTAAATGATTGACTGAAATTAGGAGCTAGAAGAACAGATTCACTCTTAAATATATATTACCTTTAATTTATCAAATTCCCCAGACATTTGTCAGACCAATGAAACTGTTTGATTAGCCTCGTGAATGATTTAGCAATTATGGGAAAAAAAGGGGGGAAAATTTCCGAAGTAGACCAACCATACTGGAAAATTGCATCAGTAGTATATCACTGATAGGAAAAGGGTCCTGTACTATAATTGTATGAATAATGTAAGAGTTCTCATACATTTTGTATTCATTAGTTTTCCTATAGTATGTGCAGTTTCATACTTTTGATATTACCAAACGTCAGAACACCACTTTGTGATTCGGATTGGACCAAATAAACCCATGAAATTATTGTGCAGTATTTTCTCTACTAAATGGTTGGAATCGTGAGAAAACGTGTTTAACCCCGCTTTCTGGAAAGTTTTTTTTTTTATTTAAATGAACATTTTTGGTGCCCATTTTTTACATCGACACGCGAAAGGAAATTGAAGAAATATTATATCGGGTGTCCAAATAAGGATATGTTACCCCCATAGGGGTTTGCTATGTCACGTTCAACAATATAATT
This sequence comes from Potamilus streckersoni, assembly GCA_016746295.1. Lineage (NCBI taxonomy): Eukaryota > Metazoa > Mollusca > Bivalvia > Unionida > Unionidae > Potamilus > Potamilus streckersoni. Next base: position 448,058 of record JAEAOA010001560.1, on the reverse strand, counting down.
ATAGGAAAAATGGCGTAAATCTACAAGACAATAACATTAATAAGAAATGAAACTTCTGGTATCGCTTGTTTGTTAAATGGTAGAGGAATGAGGATGGAGGCGGTATATATGTTATATAGATATAGAATCCACTATATATACAAGCGTAGTCTAAATGTTTACTTAAAGAAGTAAATAAACTCACCTCTGTTCACAGAAGAATCTGGATATAAATTGGTCTCCTGACAGAATTGTATCCAACCATATCATCATTACGCAGTATATTTGGGATGTAAATTTGTTTACGTCTTTTGTATAATCCATTGTTCCAAATCAAAACCTGAAATTATCAGGCCACAAAATCTTACCAGTAAATGTGGAGAATTTTTTATCCAGTAATACTATTTCACATCAAAATCACAGCAATGTAATATTTAGTTCTGCAAGTGACATTTGAAGGTTAAAAATGTATTCTAGGCCGACTGTAATGTGTACCGTATCAAAAAATGTGGAAGCTTCATATCGCATTGATCAGCCTGTTTTGAAACATGGTTTTATCCTTATAAAATGTTTTGTTTATTCGGATAAAAGATTTTGGTTTGATTTATAGCTTGTAGAAAAGGACAATCTACTTTTAGCAGTTTAAATTTGTTTAGGACTATATTTTATGCCCAAGAAATGAAAGGTGCACCGTCAATCAGAATGAAAGAAATTATTCGTATTCTTTCTATCTGAATAATTTCCAATTAAATAAAACTATGTGATAAAAAGAATCTCAAATGGGTAATGATATATTTTAAATTTATGAAACTCCTTGAATAATGTCCGCTTTTGCTTGCCAAGACTCGCATAAATTAACAGACGTCTACTTGGAGAAACTATAAAACATATTTGAAGCTATCGTAAAATTACACTGAAATCCTGATATGAAATTTCATTTGGATATTACAGCGTTGTCACCCGTAGGCAGTCTTGAAACATATACGCTGCCAAATCCTTGGCTAAAAGACAGGAACATTGTAACGAGAACTTTGCTTCCAGTATCATATTTTGAACACGACCGTATAGTTTAGTATAAGAAAGTGTATATCCCAGGAATGTATCTGCATCGTGTTATAAAGTTTTATTTTAGTGTTAAGCGTTGTGATTCCTAGACAGATGATACGGAAACAAAGGTGCATTTTATTTCTAACCCAGTACTACAATTTAAAAAGGGAACAGCTGATGTCAAAAACGGACAAAAAATAACACAACGGAGTGACAGTATAAATTATGCAACTTAGCAAAGGAAAATGAGAAGTAGTAGTTACGAATTGACGAATAAGATTAAAGTTTAACTCTAAGCAACAAATTAAAATGGAGCCCCTACTAGTACAGATAAAGTAGCAGTACTCTTATGCAAACACGCAAGTGAGTCCATCACATATTTAACATTACTATTTCTGGAATGCAACTACTGAACTAGTGGATGTTCTCTGACGAACCTTTGCCATATGACCATAATAACTGCTTAGTTTTATATTCATAATCATGTTTCTAATTAGATTGGTTGGTTAACTGATAGAAATTACAATGCAGGAAAGCAGATGCAGATTTTGGAAATAGAGGGTAAATGCAAATGTTGACAAGTGGATACTGATTTCGACCTAAAGTTAGTTTATTGAGGTGAAAATATAATTCAACATGGAGGAGCCTAGGCAAGATAGAGATGGTGAAAGAGCAATCGGGGAAAATGAAAAATCTGATCTTCACTTGAAGAGGCGTATAGGTCTGATAGGAGCAGCATCTTTCGTCATCGGCATCGTTATAGGTGAGAGCTTAAAACACTGATCTTAAGAATCTATTCTAATGTAGACCAGTTAATGGCATAATACAGGCTATAAAATAGCCTATTAAGCAATAGTAAATAGATTTTAAATTCACCAGGTATTATAGATGAAAATTAGATTGGATTTATTGATATTTGTTTTATTGATCTGAATACAATATATTAATTATAATAATAACTATTAAAATTTTTAGTATTGAGTATTCAAACAAATTGTTTAACTATGCATTTTTCTTGCCAAGTTTGAAAAAAAAAACCCCTAAAGACAGCCTCGGTATTTCATTACTGTGTTGCGTTGCGTTAAAATGTTTATAGAAATGATGGAAAGTGAAGTTCAGGAGACATCTGAGTGGAATATGTAGTCAAAGAATGTAAAGGTTTTTCCATGAAATGCTATAGAAAGAAAATGAGAGAAAGCAAACATTTTAATGAACGGCAAATTCGCTGAAAATAATCTAATGGAGTTGGTACTTTTGTATCAGATATTTAGAATATCTGGGAATTTATAACATAAAGCAACAAGCTATTAAGTGAATACAGTGGTATCAAGACGACAACCTGATAACTGCACATTAAAAAGGGACTAGACAAAAACCCATTGCAAATTAAATGCTTTAAAGTAAACGTTTCAGATTCAGATTGAAATAAATTTGAAGCAGTGCTAATTCAATGTCTTGTCATTGCAAATTCTCACATGTTCCCTCCAAGGCTTAGTCCTCTTCCTTTGTCCTATGCTACAACAGTTCCATACGGACCAGGACCCACTATTCATTATATAAATGCTGGATTTCCTTGGAATTACTTAATGAAGAATGTTTTGTTAGTCTCTCTTTATACCACATTTAACATTATTAATTATTATATATCCCCACTTTTCATCCTTTGTAAGCTGTACTAGATCTTTCATTTGACACCCATGCAAAAAGGCGTCATAACATAAATGGCAGGATTGGCAGCGCAATAACTTTATAGACCTTCAGTTTCATTTGCAGATTGATACCTCTCAGCTCCCAAATCTTGACCCGTAGTATTCCGAAGCCACAAGTTCTTAGTAATTCAATTATTTGTCCCATCACTGATGTTCACTTCACGTGTCAGTGTACTCCTGAGATACGTGAAGTTGTCAAGAACCATATGGAAGACTCTACAAAAGACTATTCTGGTGCTGGCTTGTGCATTTTGAAACTGATGAAAAGTCTGAATTTGGCATATGCTGAAGAGAAACGGTCCATATTCTATTGCATATTAGACTCAGATTTAGTATTAGTTTTGATATACTTTGAACACGAGCAATCACGTCCTGTAACTTAGTCTTTTCCCGAATGCTCGTTAAATTGAAAAAATTGCCACCGGAGGGTTCCTAATGTAAATCTGTGTCATAATCAAAGCTGCAGAAACTAAATCAGTTAACATGGCCGGAAACGTCAAAATGAAGCGGTTTTGGTCCAAGACAAATCTTTGCATGGGTTCGCTAGTGCCGTCGAATGGTTCCCATGACAAGAGTGAGCATAACATCGTGGATTGCAGAAGTATTGCTGTGAATTTCTCAGGGTAACCAAATTCTACCACATTCAAGAGAAGCTTCTCCCCATGACTGACATTGTCAGAGTCTTTAATCAAGTTGATGAATATCATATACAGGTTTGATATCTTTTCCTGGCATTTCATATGGAGCTGACGAATTGCAAACACCATGTCGGTGGCCCCTCATCCTTTTCTTAAATCGCACTGAGTCTCAGACAGGAACTCTTGACCAACGTGATGAACAAGGTGACTCAGCAGATTTCGGGAGAGAATTTTGCCGGCTATTGATAGCAAGGAGATGGTTGTCACGGGATTTTCTGTTGTTTTTCCGCTTGTACAAGCGGAGAGTTAATTCACCGATTAATCCCGGAGATAAATTTTCTTGAGTCCATATTAACTGGAAAAGCTGCCTCAATTTCTGTGACATGTGATAGGCTCCGGCTTTCAAGACTTCTGCTGCTACAGTATCGGTTTCGGGTGCTTTGCCATTTTAAAGTAGGTCAAGTATTTTATCAGTAATTTACATGTTGATTTTCACTTGGAGTAGTTGATTAATTGCTTTGTTGCTCACCCATGAGACTTGCGACTATCTGAATTTGCCTTGTCAGATGATAAAATCGTTTTTTGTTAAACAGGCATTTTGTAGCGAACGTTTCTCATTCAGTAGCGTCTTTTTTGTCAGATTTGTTTTCATCAAACCAAACTTAATGATTACGCCCGATGGGACAACACGTTCTGGATGCAACTGGATTCGCAGGTTCTACTGTCAGGTTAATCAAAGTGCCATGTTTAGACTAAATCCTTTTGATACGCTGAAACTACATGATTGTATCGTTTGTATTGATAACATTTCATCACTGCAGTAAGTCTTAATTATAATAGAAGATAAGTTCTTTCTACAATGTAGGTTTGTGACAAAACAAACACTGATACATTTGATTTGATATAATTTTATTAACATTTTAGCCTTTAAAGATAATTTTGAAATGTTAATTTTCAAACCAATCCAAAGCAAAAGATCGCCAAATTTTCGACAATAGAGTTGACCAATGATAGGTATTTAAAACAAATGTTACCTTGGATCTGCGCAACGTATAAACATTTTGTCCAGGAGCAGTGAAGCGTAATGGCTGGCAGAAAATATTGAGGAAAATATCTGATCAAATGAATTTAGTATACACATTTGTGAAAGGTACACAGCCAGCTGTCAGTATTCGATCATGAAACCAGTAAAATGTTTAATCGTAAAACTGTAAAGCGTGTCAATATCAGTAATCAGAAGAGGCGTTATCCTCTTAAATACACATATACAGGTCCATAGAGGATCTACCTTGCTGCGCCGTTTGTTTGATCACACTCATGAAGATGTAAACCATTTTTTAAGGTACTGAATATCAGTGAGTGGTAGTTTCAACGAAGTTTTATGCTTTGGGTAGGAGTGGATTGAGGCCTTGGTATTATTATCGACTTGCTAGATAACATCCAAATTAATCCAACTCTTCGACCTTGTTCTACATTCTAAGCCAGACATACAAAATGTATGTAGTTTTAATCTTAGATCACTGAAATATATTGAAAAGATTTGAGGAGGTGCTTGATACGGAGATGTCCGAAAGGACAGCAAGTATGCAACACATTAAAAAATATTTAAGTTGATATGGGCACCCTCAGATATGTCGAGTTATGAACATGTACTAAAGTGACTGTTCATCCCACAAAAAGTAAAGGTTTTCCAGACGTATGTTCAGCGATTTACAGGCTAAATAACTAATAATCTACACTAGCCAGTGTATGGTTTAAAGCAATATGTGAAAGGTAAGATTTGATCATTTCTCATAACGATTAGTACATCACAATACAAAGGGATATGGAGAGAAAAGATAATGAATTAAAACAACTACTATATGTAAGCTAATTCATAATGACAATGCTATTTTGTGATTGATATTTCGAGTGCATATATCTGAATTAAGCTCCGACAGACCAAATGCAGGAACAATTAGATATTATATAATCAATTAAATATGAAACTATGAACACAAATATAAACATGTGGGACATATAACGTTGTTAAAATCAATTACACACAGTTAAATCTAATTATATACTCGAACATTTTTGGTGACAATTTAAAATGGATTAGTTGTCAACTTAAATAGTGTCTGCTGTAGAGTTTCAATCTGCATCCCGTCATTACTATATAACTCTGGTTATAAATAATTATTGTAGACCGTGTATGAAGATGTAGATACCCGTAATAATCTGTGTAAATGACCTACAGGAACAATATATACAAGTAATATGTATACAAACAAATATGTCCTCATTTGCTTTGAATCATCATCATCATGGCCTTCAAAGATATTTCGTTGGTATATTTTTTTAAAGATCCAGCTTGTTGAACTTTTAAATTTTGTAATACACACATGTTGATAATATTTAAAATCAGCTCCAAAAGAGAATAACCAAAATTCAAAAAATAGTAATCTTTAGTGTGGATTATAGTCATATTCGTAACGTCAGGATACAAGAAAATGTACATTATTATCAATATAGTATACATTTATTTGTTGGTATATAACATTTAAGTGTGCACAAATGTTAAAATCGTAATAGACCATATCTAAATCTAAAGTATCTTCAAAGAACAATACAGGTCAACTGGAATGTTTGAGAGGATAACCTGAAGTAAAACTACGTGGCATTGATACACTTCCGGGCTCGCATAATTAACAGAATATTAACTTTTAAATGCTTCCAAACTACAGACGGTCAAAAATAACGAGAAACACTTTCCTTTTAATCAATGCTAAGAATATCTGAATCTAAGCCAATGATTGCCAACAGAAGAAGAGAGGATACATGTTCTGAAAATGGATAGGGATTAGATTCGTAGGTACTGACGCTGATCTAAGTCTAAGTGTCTGGATATCACTATGTTTAGTTCTTCAACACTCGCAACAACCCATCCTACAAAGTAGTATTCCTCTGCCTGTACAAAAAACCGAATAGCTTTTTGACTTAGTAGTGCGCATCATCAGCATAATAAGAGAATTAGAATCCAGGTTAGGCTTGTTTTGGTATCAGAGTTGAAAAGCTCACAAACCTTTTATTTTCAATCGCATGCTGGACATGTTTAGCAGCAGAGTCTAACGAAATTATCCTCATATGGATATTTCCGCACGATTCACTATCTTTCATTATGACATATTATTTTAGACATATTCACCACGTTTCCTATATGATAGATGAAAACTATAGACTGATATTGGTGTTTGTTTATTCTAGGTTCCGGGATTTTTGTGTCACCAAAGAACGTGCTGGTTTATTCGGGATCTATTGGACTGTGCCTAACAATATGGGTTGGAGTCGGACTCTTTGTCTTGATAAGTAAGTACAAGAACTATTTTCCTGCCTCAACATAAGAGCTAATGATACACAATTTCAACTGATATTTTACATTTAGATTTTTTCTAACAATTTTTGAATAAGGATTTTTCCTTCGTGGTATAAAATTGAGACTGCTTTAATGGAAGAAGTAGTATTTGACAATTTCAAAACCTGTACTTTTACATTTAGACAGAATTTTTTTTAAAAAAAAAAAGAAGAAAATACCGATATTCAAGACCTGTACCTCATGCTATAAACGAGAGATCATATTTTGGCACTTTATATGTTAATCATCTTGTCTGACACATTTCACATTAAGGTCAGGATCCACCACCAATCTATCTATCTATCTATCTATCTATCTATCTATCTATCTATCTATCTATCTATCTATCTATCTATCTATCTATCCATCCATCCATCCATCCATCCATCCATCCATCCATCCATCCATCCATCCATCCATCCATCCATCTATCTATCTATCTATCTATCTATCTATCTATCTATCTATCTATCTATCTATCTATCTGTCAGTCTGTCTGTCTGTCTATCTATCTATCCATCTATCTATCTACGTTTCCAGCCTTTGTATTTCTTATAGTTTTCAGCCTACCATGAAATGTTGTCCAGAGTATCCTCATTTCAAATTATAGATTCGTATCCAGACACAGCAATAGTCCAGACTTTGGTTTGTCTGTATTATATGAAATAAGAAATTGAATGCAAATCCATGATCATAACGATATTACTGAAGTGAACACGTTGCCATGTTGATTCGAACTCGACGAAAGGTTTAGTACAAAGGAGTATACATATTTTTCATGACGTGAAAAATATGTATGTACTCTACAAAATTGCTACGAATAGAATGTGTATTTTGATGGGTATATTTTTAAGACTTACACAGACTTTGAACTGCAAATTCTGTGTAGTATAAAAGTACAAAGCCAAACACAACAAATAAAAATGCAATTACACAATGATTTACACTAGGCTGGTGAGTGGATTGATCAACTGTTAATAAGAAATGGTTATTTCTGTTTTTCAATAGATGAATGACCGAGGTCATGCGCAGTATTTGATCTGACGTATTCTAATATACAACAATATACTTTTTCAGTTTCCCTTGTGTATGCAGAATTGGGTTCAGCTTTCCATAATTCTGGAGGTGAATACATCTATATCAAGGATGCCTGCGGAGGGCTTCCCGCCTTCCTTGTCGTATGGGCTCAGGCCTTGCTACGAACACCAGCAAGTAGAACTCTGAGAGCCTTGGTATTCGCCGATTATGTTGACAAAGTCGTTTCCAGCACTTCATGCAGCATTCCCAGAAGCATCAAATTAATGATTGCTATAATCGAAATATGTACGATATTGTTTTGCGTCTGTTTCTACTGAAATTACAATCAGCTACAAGTAGACAAAACTCTATGATGAAGTATAATAGATTCTAGGAAAATAATTTATTTAAAACGTATTGTGTTGGTGATCATCATATTTTAAGAGAAGACCATAACGCGTTTCTCAAAACACGAATGTCATAGCCAAATGTTTGCTCTTTGCAAATTCAAGGTTGACAGGCTAAGATGTCAAAAGAAAAGGTGGTTGGGTGGGGAATAAATGTTACAATATATTACAAGTCACTTAGGACGAAGCGTGAAAAGTAGGCCTCGACGGAAAGTTTAGGACACATACGGTAGAATATACAGGTCAGTTAAATGGTCCTTAAGTTATGTATCTAGAGTCACATTTGCTCTAATATTGTCTGGCAAAGTATAGCTCTTTAAGGATAAATATAAATCTTAAGTGTCTCGTACGCAAAGTTCTAAGTTTAAACAGATAACAAATAAAATATATTTTGCTGATAATATCACACAACCATAAAAGGAAGGGGAGAGCAATACAGTATTGGAAATATAATGTGGTACCGCCGAGGATCCATTTATGTACAAATTTTCATTAGAGTTACACACAATGTGTTTGTGTTGTAACGTAAAAGTTTATTTAAGGTCAAAAATAATGAATATGAAAAGTAGATCATGGTGCCCCTCATATTGTACCAGTGTGTACCTATGTTCTATTTAGTATGTACGCAACTTTTATACCACTGTGTAATTCTTGTAAAGATGGGTCAAATCATAAATGTTGATAACTATAGAACACATAGAGTCAAACATGCTAATTGACTTTTGTTGACAAAGGTGACTAAATAGAAATCGGTCAAAGTGACATTTAGCGCGGATTATGTGCCATTTGTATGATATCCACATCCGTCATATTTGTTAATTGAGTGTGATTGGTACGCATGATTAACACGCCTCTAAAATAGAAATTATTCAAACATGAACTTGATTTTGGTGCATATGATGCCTATTAATATAGAAATTATTCAAGCATGAAATTGATTTTGGTGCCTATGATGCCTATTGATATAGAAATTATTCAAGCATGAAATTGGTTTTGGCGCATATGATGCCTATTAATATAGAAATTATTCAAGCATGAAATTGATTTTGGCGCATATAATGCCTATTAATATAGAAATTATTCAAGCATGAAATTGGTTACAATGTCCGAATTGTGATATCGCCGAGTTACGTTTTCTACGTGGTATCCACGTGCCAATTTTTATGATCATTGGAGTCCAATGCTTGGAGAATTTCTCAAGATTTTGGAGACTGTTAAAAAAATTAAAAGCCAGTGAATTTGAAAATGATTTATTTAATATTCTGCATCCACACAGAATTCTTGATAATTGTATATGAATTGGTGTTCAGTATATTAAGAGGGTTAAGAAGAAACCTATAAAATTACAAAACCACTCAAGCGTCAAATAGACCACTGTGACTTAATTTTGGTATTTCTGTGCTACCCTATTTAAGATTCATCCACATATCAATTCTTAGGACTGGAGACAAAACAGACTCTAGTATATGCATTGTTTAAACAAGCAAATCTCTTTAAAGAAGTCACTCAAGCATGAAAGCAGGTCAGAATGGCCTGCATTGATAACAGATAAGTTACCAAGCTTGAAACATATTTCCATATGAGTTTTGATCAGTGCAGATAAATTCGGTCCTCAGGTAGGAGGATCGTACTAACAAACTTCTAAAAATTCAAAATTAACTCAAGCTTGAAAACTTGGTCACAAAGTTCAGGTTGATCGTCGTAAATGCAATATCATCTTAACTTTGATAGGAGAAAGGGACAAAGATATGGAAGATATGAATTTATTACATAAGTATAAACAGACAAATGAACGAAATGGCAAGGCCGTACAGTCCGTTTCAACTATTTTGGAAGGGTGTATTGATTTGAAGTTTAATAAATCATTCCATTTTATTTAATTTTATGATACACATAACAGACATATTTATAACATAATAAGTTGTAACAAATTGGTATTTGTGATTATATATATATATATATATATATATATATATATATATATATATATATATATATATATATATATATATATACACACACATATATATATATATATATATATATATATATATATATATATATACACACACACACACATATATATATATATATATATATATATATATATATATATATATATATATATACACACACACACACACACATATATATGTGTGTGTATATGTATGTATATATATGTATATTTATGTGTGTGTATATATATATATATATATATATATATATATATATATATATATATATATATATATATATATATATATATATATATATAGTGACACTCGCAATAACCAATATGATCAGCGTTCGTTTGACCACAAATATACAAGTGTTCTTCACCGCCACGAAGGTTATCGCCCTGGTCATCATAGGAGTTGGAGGAATCGTCAAGCTGGCTCAAGGTAATTACCTCAATGACATGATGCGTGAACTGATATCTTTTTCTTCCATATCTATCCAAAGTTTCACTGAATATAGCAAATAACTGAATTGTTTAAAAGATGTCTCCTTTTGTGCGGATGGCATAATACAATCTTATTTGGACTTTTCTGGCAGAGTTAAAAATTTGATGTTATTGACAAAAAAGGAAAATAGAGCTCGGTGGTGCGTAGCTTCAATCCATCATCTATGATAAGAATTGATACGCAGTCTGATAATTCGAATTCACTTAAAAAATGCCTTATTTTGCTAGGAGAACACAGTTTGTTTCATTTCTTATTGAGGAATTCCTAATTTTTCAAAGAATGAAAAATTTCCATATACGCAATCTTCATGATTAAAATACATTTTTCATTTAAGTAACCTTTGTCCTTCCTGTCAGTAATCATCAAATCGCCATTAGTTGTGTTGTTACCACGATTTAACATTCTTTAGACGATAAATAATGCAAGCGAAGTGAAAGCTGTAGCTTGGATCGTAAGGTCTAATACTGTGGTAACGAAAGAAAATGCAAACGAAACGCAATTCGACCATGTGACCTTGCAATGAAAGTGGAAAAATCGTTCCGGTCCGGCTTTGATGCGCATGACAACTTAAAGACCTAATGAGCTACAGTTTTTCACATTTTGCTGCAAGAATATTCTATCCATATTAAAATATATTACAATGTTTTAAAACGTATTCGATGCACTTTGTTTAAAATAAAGACATAATTTCGCTTGAGATTTGAGCAAATCCATAATAAAATACATTCATTTGATAAAGTTTGGATACGTTACATTATAGAAACTACTGCTTGTATTCAGCTTGGTAACAAAGTTTTTTTTTCCATCTCCACTGATAATCACGGATGAAAATTACTGTTCCTTTCATGACTTGCATCTTTAATTATCTTTACACATGCTGATGCATTTTACGAGCAGAATTACTTTTGCAATCCAAACGATTCACACAATTATTACTGCATTTTGTTTCATCGCCGAACATTAACCATCTAAATTGGATGAAATTGCACTAAACTGAATAGACTGCTGTCATTCCACTCCATTCCAGAACTCTGGCATTTTCTTTGAATGGCCGTCATTGTACACCATTACATAATACATAAACTTTCATATCTTGGCTGTCATTATATTTCATTCCAGATCGCAGTCGCTGCCATTTAACTGCCATCATGGCACTCCATTCTAGGACTATGTTGGCGCTTTTATTTAATTACCAAGATGGTACTCCAATCGTTGACTTTGACGCTTTTATTTAATCACTTCATTGCACTCCATTCCAGAACAAATACGCTTTCATTTAATGGATTTCAAAGGAATCTACTCCATTTAAATCGATAGCTGTCATTCCAATTCATTCCAGAACCATGATTCATGATTGGAAGGATATCAATTTCACGTCATTGTCACGCTGTCATGGTTGCTGTTGCACTTAATTCCTAGATGTATCACTTGGTGGTCATTGCCATTAATCCAAACATAGTGACGCATGATTGATTAATTGTCATTGTACTTAAGTCCAAAACATGGATGTACTGATTAAGTGGTGTACATTATTTTACTCATTAAACAATCTGTCCTGTATTTGATGACATTATTGTAGTCCACTCCGGAGTAATGGCGTTTTAATTAAATATCTGCCGTTACAGTCCTCTATACTGACTTAATCCCATCAATGTCTTGAATCAAAACTTAACAAATACTGCCTCAATACTTTTCTATCGCTTTTTATTTCTGCACATATTAAAGGTTATCTAAATATGTATAATTAATAAATAATTCAGTTTAATTTAATTTAAACTATTAAATGATATATCTTAAAAAAAATCAATACCATACACTTTATATGGCAATATTTTCTACTATTTAAGGCTCTTTTGGAGAATTGACAACGGGATTTGAAGATACAAATGAAGATTTTACAGTAGTTCTAGCAATATACAGTTGTTTTTTTGCATATGACGGATGGTAAGCATTTATAAGCAAATATATATATATATATATATATATATATATATATATATATATATATATATATATATATATATATATATATATATATATATATATATATATTCAACCATAAATTACATTTACATCAAGAGAGCTGTTTTTTTTTGTTTGTGGTTTCAGTTTAGACACAACCACATTGTTCCGTTGAGTAGCATCAGCTTTGTTTATTGTTCTTACGCAAATGTACAAAGCTGAACCACATCTTTCTTTCTATTGTACATAAGTTTAATGAGCATACGATAATACAGAAATGAATAGAAAATATATAGGTCCTGAAATAACAGGTGAGCTAATATATTTCAGAATCTATTAAATAGTTTTTTGGGGAAAAAATTATAACTGTTTAATGTGCTTTAATGCAGTATATTTTTGCTCTAGGTATTGTTTCACATTTCCTTCTAATGATTTGTTATTTCTCTGTTTAATGGTTTATTTTGGTTCGCTATTGTTACAAATAACTCATGTAACTTTCTAGAAATGTAATCTCATTATAAATGGATTCGTTCCATTTCTTGTCTGCTTAACTGCAACACATATCCAAGATTTTCCACTTCGTTCACCGCGTTTATCAATGATTCATGAAACACTTTGCTTCCATATTTATAGAACGAAATTTTATCTGACATTAAAAATGCATTTTAAACTGAGTACAATGTATAGCTGATATGTATTTACTAAACCTAAATTTAACTTTTCCCTCACTATTTATATCAAATCGATAACGGGTGAATATTAAAAATCTCACTTATTTGCTGTTCTTAACTAATATTAGTACAGATTA
>JAEAOA010001560.1:297132-429632 GCA_016746295.1 Potamilus streckersoni | reverse complement strand
TACAACCATACTGTAACATGCAGCACATAAAATATAATCTATCTCATCACATGCAAGGTATCCAGCTCCCTATTTGCTGGAGAAACGTAAAAGAAAATATTAGTATAAATCTTCACAGATCAGACTGGCAAACCAATAAAGAAAAAAGGAGCATAGCAGTGGAACATATCTCGTCTCCAGGTCATACTTTCAATAACGTAATCCTGACTTGGATTGCCCATAAAGAAAGCTATTGGATTCGCCGGCCGCAGGCCATCAAACTCAGCGGGTTTAATCAAAGGCCAATTATCAATGCAAAGGTAACAAATAACTTAGAGGTTATCAATTCACTTTTCATGCCATTTATTTGTTTTCTCAAAACATGGTCTTAACTATCACTTTTTTGCAAAAATGGAAACAGAGATATAATTGATGGAAATATGTTGAGAAACGAATATAGTTGCATGCTTTAGGGCTGCATATCTAAAGTAAAGGCTAGATGTAAGCACGTGTGGTAAGATCAATTAATTGATCGAATTTCTTTGCTGCTCTATTATTATCATTGTTATTATTATTATTATTATTATTATTATTATTAGTAGTAGTAGTAGTAGTAGTAGTAGTAGTAGTAGTAGTAGTAGTTGTTGTTGTTGTTGTTGTTGTTGTTGTCGTGGTGGTGGTGATGATGTCGCTATTTTGATAGATGTTGTAGGTGACGATAACTTTATTGCTGCTGAAGTGTCAGTCTGTAAAACAAACTGAAGTAATTGAAGCTACTTGCAGTTATTTAGAGGCCTTTACTATCATGCAATGAACCTGTTGATTATCACCTGCCGGGATTCACTTACCAATATGAAATATTTTACCTGTTAGCCATCGTATATCTCTAATAATATGTATATATTCATACCTATTAATCCATCAACACCTTTATATTTAATTATCTTCGCATGTAAATATCAATATACTTTTAATCTATCAACATGTTTAGATTTAAATTTTTTGAACCTATTTTGTATCCTTTTTTACTTCAATATTTAAATATATATATGCATATATGTACCAGTATAGTTTTAATCTTTCAACATGTTTATATTTAAATATTTCCGCAAGTGGGTAATACTGTTCGTACAATCATGCCTATTCATCGAGTCAGAATAAATTGATTTGTCTTACAGTCCTGGGGACAGAAAATCCTTGGTTCTGCAGCAATAATCGTACCTATATCAGTCCTGTGCTCTATCCATGGATCCAGTAATGGCTCGAGTTTTGGAATTAGCAGGTACATTAACAATTTACACTGAAAGACAAGCGAACCATACGTGAAGCAATAAATAACAATAACCTCAACTGGACTTGATTTCGATCACTGATGGAGCATTGGTCTAAAAGGCCAATGCGGTGAGAAAAAGCAGGTTATAAGGCAGGTAACTTGGGTTAAAAACACTATGAAAAGATAGTTTCCAATTTGAGCCGGATTTGACGACGGGTACCTGGATATTTTTCTGAGCTCTGGGATCCAGTTTCCTCAAGTCATAATATTTCCCAGCGCGAGGGGGTGGGTGGCATATTGGATGATAGTCCAATAAAGTTTGCAATTGTCGGGTTTTTATTTGCGATATTTGCCGTATTATTTGTAGTAAGTTTAGTGAAAATATATGTTGTATTAGCGTGGAAAAGAGATCTATTACGACTTCTTGGTCTTAAAATAAGTAATTGAAAAGAGTTAGAGGCAACAACCATTGCCAAATTAAAATAAAAATAATTTATTTCCCTGGAACACATAGTGAAAAATGTAAGAGAGAACTTACGGTTAAATAAATCACAAATAATCCTTGAATTTCTAACCCAAGTCCTGAATAAACTTGAGGGGTGTTTCAAATTAATCCAGCGCTAGACGTATTGATATGCCTGAATTAGCTCTACTTGTTTTGATGTGCCAACAGCATTTGTTTGAATCACAATAATACAATCCAAGAATATAGATTTATTTGAAATTTTATTATAAATCCAAGTTTCTATTTCAGAGAATATCATATTTTGAGCACATTGTTTCGAGGGAAGAATAACTGAAATTAAATATTTTGAACAACTAATTGCAACCGAACTGAAACAATTGATACAACAGTAATAGCCCATTTCATACCGGATTTAACCGAGTTACTCCGTAATTATCCGAAAAACCTCCCGAGTCACTTTATATTCCAGCCAATCAAACGCTGGTAGGAATCTGTAAATAACCAAATGGCATACATTATTGTTTAGACGTATCAGATTAAAACAAATTAAGAAGTGCCCGCTACCTGCCCTCTAAATGCCTGGGACTTCTGCAGCTTTACCGTCGAACATTATTGCAGGTTTGTTATACTGCGGATTAATACGAAAAATTCCTTTTATTGATAAACGAAACTCGATTTATGAAATACGGTGTTATGGTTAAAAAAAGGGATTAAATTTGTAACATCGACATCGTTTCCATACTCGCATGTGCATGTCCATATGTAAACAGCTCATAGCTGCTCTCTCGTTTGGCTATAAAATCCAGAAAGCAAGACAGGATGGTTCCAATATTAAATTTCGTCTGTGGCATCATCGCTGTTGAATAGGCATTTTAAAACTCTATAAACGAAGCTGAAGTAGTTGGAACAGTTGACGCTAATGCTGATGCGTCCGCCTTGTCTTGACCACTAGTCTGGTCCTCTACTTAGTATGCTCCCTGCGATGCACTCCGCTATACTATTCTAGGGAGCATACTAAGCAGGGGACTAGACTATTTGCCTACCAGCTATCGATTGGATATTGCGGTCAGTTGACCACCCGCCACGTGATCGAAATTCCGAGCAAATTACGAAGTTCGCCGAAGTCTCCATGAAATGGTCTATATAAGTGCTCAGATCATACGGCACGAATTTCTAGACAAACAAGATTACACAGTCATCTACTTGAATTCGGGTCAGAATCTACACTTTCCAAAACAACTTTTGCCTAATAGAAAATTTATTTGTCGAAGGTTCCAAATGTTTTCAAGATAAAATCGTACTTAATATTAGAAGGTGTGTCATTAAAATTACAATATAAAATGTGGTTAACAGCAGGTAGACCCAGGAATTCATGGGGAATTACTCAGATTGTTTATAAAACCAAAGTCAATTATTATGGTCAGGTAGAAAATGAACTTAACTGTAGACAAGATCAGGTCATAAATATAATCATCCATATCATGTAATGGATAAACAATCTAATAAACAATGCAAATGAAATATACATATCAGAACTAGCAAAATGTTTTCAGGATAATAGTAAAAAGTAAAAAAAAGATACACTTTTGCTCTTGGAAAAGACCAGCAGAAAATTTTAATAGAGCATTTTTTTACAAAATCTCAAAGTTTGATAAAATTGTCTTCTCCGTCTAGAGAAGTTTAAACTTGCTTTTTCCGTATGGTTGAAGCCATGTTTGATCTATATTGGACAGTCATAGAGCCTTGCCATAAGTTCAGTCTTCGTCCACGTGATCTAATGCAACACTGACATAGGACTGACGGTTTTCCATAGGTATCAAAGACTGCTATCAGTTTCGAAATGAACATGTTCCCTATTTCTGATATTTGAAAATCTCTTAAATATAACTGATGTAGAATTTGAAGTGTGAAAGTGATTGCAGTACTGAAAGCAAAGGCAATTCGCCCTGCATCTGTTAATTAGTTTATGGCAGTAAATTTATATCAAACGGTGACTTATTGAGGTGGGTACTATATGATCACAAATGTATGGTGCTTTTCTAAGTGTGCGTTAAGTGGATGCTATTAAGAACAATTTACAGATGAGGCTAACCTATTCCACATAATCTGAAACCATCATAATTTATGAAATTTGAGACTTAGCTTTTTATTGGTATTATTGAGTTCGCTTTATTTGGATGATGTTATTTGTTGAATTATAGTTATTATATATCAAATTTGTTTCTTAAATTCTACACTGATGGTCAGTATTGTAATGCAAATGATTTAAGTGAACGTCAGTATCAGTTTCAACAATCATGAAGACTGTACATCATGATCGACGAGTAAACCTGTATAGAAATAGAATCGACTAACAATGCAGACAAGGGATACACAAAACTGCCGTCAAATGCTGGACATTATAGACAACCAGGACATGTTTACATAGAGACAAAAACCTATCAATGCTATTTTTAAGCAGCACACAATTATTAAGAAAAAACCCATGGAGATTGTATACATTTGTAAATCATTAACAATTAAATTATGTTTACATATCTAGTCTTAAGAAACTAACGACGCACATCATTAACAAAATTGTGGAGACTGTATACATTTTTACATTATTAAAAATTAAGACACGTTTACATATCTAGTCTGAACAGTTAAAACTAACATTACTAACAATACAATGGATGCCGTGTATAATTTTAGATCATTGCAAATTGGAAACAAATGAACTTTTATAATGAAATTAACGACGAACCTTATGAGACAATGCTTGAAGAGTTTAGACTGTGTTTGTTAGTAAAAAAGATGCAATAGTGGTTCGTTGTTAAATCCTAGATGGATCCTAGACACTTTCCATAAACAAACAATGATCGCATTATGAGTATCCCTTTCCTAGATAACGCATATTGTAAGTTCTAATTTATACAGCAAGATGGTAGCTGGAGTTTCCATACCTTTATATACATGGAGTGCATAAATAAAATCATGTAACAAAAACGTTTGTGTTAACTCTGTATGCTATCAACCTATTTCACAAAATATGAAAGCACTACATCATTCGTGGCATCTCAAGCTGATTCCTTTTCGTTAGCGACTTAGCATTAATGCGCTTATTCTATCTGGCATGTGATATTGTACTATAGTAAAAATGAAATTTGTTAAGTTCTACATGTTTATTTAGTATTTATACTGATGGTCATAGTTTCATGAAAAATGAAAAACACACTTAATGATTTACAGAAACGAGGAAACTTAGCAATTGATCATTAAGTGCAATAAGGTCATATTTACAAAACCAGTGTCTACAATCAGTTAAAACATGAATAGTGGAGATAATGGCACAACACAGACAATCAGGACATTTATTTACACAGTCTGAAATATCAGTTACAAATGGATGAACGTAATTATCGTCACAAACTATATAGACGGAGCAAACTGGAATAGGATATGCAAAAGAGTCATGCTAACACAGTCTAAAATTATCAATTATAACTACGAACTAATATAATTATTAAAGAAAACTGATACTGTATACTGTTGGACATCACTGAAAACAAGGACTCACTTTATGCTGCAAAATCAAAATGTAAATAAACGTTATTAGGTATTTCATGAACGTTTCATATAAAGGAAGCTAGTGCGCTAGGTTCATTTTGGTACATTTGTATTATCCCGAACGGGTCATAAATCCTTTACAAATGTCATTGCATTTATGCTATCTCGATTGCATACCTTTTCCTTGTGTTTACTTTAAATGTTAAATGTATCTAAGAATTAAAAGTAAAACATCGTATTAAAAAACAACTGGATTGTCGATGTGATAAATGTTAAATGTGTCTAAAACTAGTGCATCATATTCAGATAAGAGCCTATCTATTACACAATTGTCAGATACATACTCACTAGCCGTTATGTGTTTCTGTCATTTTTGTAACATATTCAGACTTAGAAAATGCTGCCATATATGGTAATACATTATACTGTCAAATAATCTCGATTTGCCCCGTATTGGAACCTTTGGTCATGTAACTTTTATGATTAAGTCTTTTACAATGATATATAAATTTAGATTCCAAAGATCTGTTCGACTTTAAATTTGCAATTTCTAATCCGGTTGCTAAATCTGTGCAAATATAGAATGGCAATAAAATTATTCTTATAGTTATGATACATTTTTTTTAAAGGTTTAATGTTTAAATTATTTCCAGCTATATATATGTGTTTCCCCTCGCAGCAATAAATGTTCCACATAATGTTATATTCTTTATCATGTTCCTCAAGTGTGTGTGTGTGTGTGTTTTCGGGAAATTGTTCTCTTCCCAATACCATTAATTCTGGCTTCCAGTGTGTTTTAGGTCTAGTTGTTGTTTCTTCTATCAGGAACGCACGTTTGGTACTTATTACTACCCTTGCATGCCTGTCGGTCAGTCCGTCCATTTACACAACTCTTTATTCTGATCACAATTATGTTTATTACCTTCAAATTGCTTGTCAATACTAAATTGTCTGGCGTATTTGAATCCTCATAAATCATGTATTAATCAAAAATATCTTCAAGGATAAACTCACAGTGAAATCCGTGCCAAATATTGACCTACATTTTTGAGTGGCTCACTTATAAACTAACCAACGTACCATGCATGAGTCACATATTTCATTTCCGGTCCATGTTCGGGGCTAAACATTATCCGCGACAATAAATTCAAATATCTCCAATAATTCAGAGCCAGATTGACTCGACAGACATTATTCAAAATTTTCTTATATAATAATCGTTCTTATAAATATATTTTAATATACATTAGAGTCAAGATCTTTCAGGAAAGGCATAAAAATGCCAAGACATTTTATTCATTTGGAAGAATAAAAAGCGAATGAGCCATATCTCTCACAACGCATTTGCTTGTTGATGCATATTTGAAACTGAAAGTTTGTTTATAAAGAAGTAATTGACGACACATGGATAGAGAAAATCTACTAGCCATGTGGTGTGAAATGTATAGCCTTATTGCATTTGACTGGGTAGGCCGTAGTTCTAGGATATTTTAAAACAAACAGGACATGAACGTAGTAGCATCAACTAATCTGTGAACCAAAGCTATAAGGTCTCTACCACCTGAAGCTAAATAGCAATAGCAGATTTGTATTTAATGAAAAATTATCGCTGATCGTAAATCTTAAAACTTTAGGTAATTGAATTTAAACATTTACTTACCACGTGCTAATTAGCAAAACAATATATTTAAGGCATTGCAAACATATACAATTTTTGTTACACACACATACACACATATGAAAACTCTAACATGGTAATACTGTAACACACCCGGCATACAAATTGATTGTCCATTTTTTTTTACTGACGAATGCAATTAGCTTTAATGAGAATATAAACTGAAAGATTATATTTCCGTCTGGCACATTCTTAGTATTATCAAATGAGGTGTTACTCGATATTATCTGCCAGAATGATTAATATACGTTGTAATACGATGATCCTATGGATCCAAACTTCACGTAACTTGGAATAATACTACAAAAACAAAACATTTTCAAAGCTTAATAACCCTTGGGTCTTATTTTGTATTCATTTTAAAATTAACGTTAACCAATGTCAACCAATCTTATTTCAGGGGTCGCAAAAGTTTGACATGTATCTTTGGAAATAATTACCTTTACATGCATTTAAAAATGGTGTAAAACAGAACGGTATGACTTAAAAGTGCTATAAATCAGGTCTTATTATTCATTCAAAGCCTGATTTTAGTTGCCACGAATCAGACCTTGAAGACAAATACGGCTCTTGACTTCCATAATGCCGTGAGTCTGGTCTTAAAGTCATAAATTCGAGGTATAACCTTAAAAATGCCTTGAGTCTGGTCTTAACGTCAGAAATTCGAGGTATGGCTTCAAAAATGCCGTGAGTCTGGTCTTAAAGTCATAAATTCGAAATATGGCTTCAAACGTGCCGTGAGTCTAACTGGTCTTAAGGTCATAAATTAGAGGTATGGCTTCAGAAATGTAGTGAGTCTAGTCTTAAAGTCATAAATTCAATGTATGCCTTTAAAGATGCCGTGAGTTTAGTCTTAAAGTTAAAAATTCGAGGCATGGCTTCAAAAATGGCGTCCGTCTGGTCTTAAAGTCATAAATTCGAGGTATGGCTTCAAAAATGCCATGAGTCTGGATTTAAAATCACAAATTCGAGTTATGGCTTCAAAAATACCGTGAGTCTGTCTGGTCTTAAGGTCATAAATTCGAGGTATGGCTTCCAACATGCCGTGAGTCTGGTCTTAAAGTCACAAATTTGAGGTATGGCTTCAAAAATGCCGTGAGTCTGGTCTTGAAGTCATAAATTCGAGGTATTGCTTCAAAATGCCGTGAGTCTGGTCTTAAGGTCACAAATTCGAGGTATGGCTTCAAAAGTGCCGTGAGTCTGTCTGGTCTTAAGGTCATAAATTCGAGGCATGGCTTCAAAAATGCCGTGAGTCTAGTCTTAAAGTCATAAATTCGATTTATGGCTTTAAAGATGCCGTGAGTATGGTCTTAAAGTCATAAATTCGAGGCATGGCTTCAAAAATGCCGTCAGTCTGGTCTTAAAGTCACAAATTCGAGGTATGGCTTTAAAAATGCCGTGAGTCTGGTCTTAAAGCCACAAATTCGAGGTATGACTTAAAAAATGCTGCAAATCAGATCTTGAAGTCATAAATTCGCTTCCTTGCCTTAAAAATGGGATGAATAAGACCTTGACGTCCTAAAGTTTGTGCCTGATTTTATACATGACATGAATCAGATAGTAGTCTTAATTCAGAAGCCTGGCTGTAAAGTGTAAACTATGAATAAACTATGGATAACTATGGATAAACGTATAATTCAATGAGTGTAAATCAATGTTGGTATTGTGTGGTTTAACGCCATTTTTCAGCACATGATAGGCTGTACATGCTGGCCAGTATATATAGTCGAGGAAGAACAGTGGATGACTCGCAAAGAACCAAAAATCGATCAAAACTTTCTCTCATTCCCACGTTGATCAAGCAGACACCTCAAGAAGACGGAGCCGAGATGTGTGAGTGATCTGCAAAGGGAAGCGGCTTAGATCCCTCCGTCAACCGTGGTACTAAATCAAAGTCATCAAATTATTAACTGAATGTATAGACGCATATTTAAATCACACACACATGCACACACACGCATATATATATATATATATATATATATATATATATATATATATATATATATATATATATATATATATATATATATATATATATATATATCTTTGTAACCTGGTTGCATATTTTGTTGCAAGTCTCCAGAGTGCAATGATGATAGACATATATTTGTAATTAAATATTTCTCTTTAAGACTAACGATCTTGATCATAAATGTTCGACTTCTATAAATCTATCTACCAGTTTCCATCTATGAACATCCTAAAGGTCGGTTTGTTCCTAATTCGTTATACACAACCATTTTCCGAAAGGTGATGATGTGATAATACCTGATGTAATGCGTTGAATATTACCAATATTGCACATTACGGGCTTTACACCCGTGAAACCTCACCAAAACAATAAAATGTTACCATACATTGAGGTAGGATAGATTATTAGGCAATTTTGATACAACTCTACAAGAAATTTAAACATATTTTAATTAGCAGTATCATGTACCTCTTACTTATGTAGTGTCTTGTAATGTTTGCTTTTATTAGACAGTTACATAACGATCGTATCTTAAGTTTCTAATCACTGTTGACTCAAATATACGAATTAATAATGAAAAAAATAACAGGGACCGTTATATACACCAGCTTTTCCTCTTCCAATCTGGCGAAGTTATTAGTATTTAATGTTTATATCAGGGATGTAATACGTTTTGCAAATTGATAGCACATATCTTTTTACACTATATATATATATATATATATATATATATATATATATATATATATATATATATATATATATATATATATATATACGAGCAGTTATATTTTCTTTCTCTTCATTGCTATCTTTTATTTTATTATAGTCAGTTAATCTTTTGCTTCATTATATTCAGTCCTTGATATACCGTGCGTTATGGACATGTACTGTTTCTGACTTTTCTCTTTTCGGAACAGAATTATGTTTGCAGCATCACGAGAGGGACAACTGCCAGAAATAATGTCATACCTAAATGTGAATTCGCTGATCCCCACATTTTCCATCGCTTTCTCGGTAAATATTTATTTGAAGAGAAACCATATCATATAATTGGACGCCATCAGTTGTGTAATCCATTCAAAATGTGATATTTTTTATTGGAATCTGCGATTTACTCAGTATTGATCATTATTACTCTTCGTGCCTTAGTGACTGGTACAATTTTGGAACTGCACTGAGCTAATCAATAGATTATACTCAGCCGCGGTGTATTTTTTATCAGATGGGTGTAATTTCGATTCACAACATCCAATCAGACCTAATAAATTCATATTTTAAGACCGGTGTGTGTATATGGTTAAAGAATTTTACTTTAAACCACCACAATATAATGTCAAATGTTACTGTGCCATGAAGCACCAAACCGCCCATACATTAGTAGTTTTGACACAATCCCTTAATTTTAAATTATTGCGTACACTTCACTTGTACTTTTGGCAATATGGTTAACATTTGCACAAAATCAAGAGACAACATGACATTATAATGATGTGAATTTGTACATATTATGTAACACAATTTATTAATGTGTCCAAGTTCTAAAATATTTTTAAAATACTACAATTATAATATTGCAGACCTGTATATCGCTGCTAATGCTGATCCCAGCGGACATCGGACAGCTTATAAACCTCGTTGGATTTGTGACCTTTATTCTCGTATGTGGAACGATGGCCGCCAACATAAAATTCCGGTTAACCATGAAAGAGTATAGTCCTGTATTTAAGGTAACATGCATTCTTTATTGCTTCAAGTTTTGAACAAACTCATGTTAAATCGTCGCATAATGTAATAGATCTCAGTTGCAACTCTTGTCTATGCTTGGATGGTTCAACTGTTCTCCAATAATTTTAGACTGATCTTATACGACGAATATTTAAAAGGGGCTGATGAATATTTAAAAAGTGCTTACTAGATTCATTATATTTCATTGTTTGTTTGTTTGTTTGTTTGTTTGTTTGTTTTAAATAAAACCAAACAAACAAACAATGAAAGGTAAAAAATCTAGTAAAATAAAAACAACCAAAAATAAGTCAATCAATAAATCTAATGGGGCCCCGGGTGGCCGAGTGGTCTAAAGCTCTCTCCGTTACGGATCACTGCCATCTAACCTCTACTTGAGTTCGAGTCTAAGATTCAGTGAAGGTGGATATGTGAGAAAGCTTGCCAGTAGCTTTTTGTGGGTCGGTGGTTCTTTCCGCGGACTTCCCAGTTTCTTCTTCCACCACTAATACTGGCCGCCATGTATAGCCTATCATGTGATGAAAAATGGCGTTAAGCACAACAATAACAATAAACTAATGCTGGTCGTAGGATAGAATATATATATATATATATATATATATATATATATATATATATATATATATATATATATATATATATATATATATATATATATATATCACTGATATTGGAACTGCACTGATCGATTCATTAGATTTCTCCCAGTGAATTATATTATTTTACCAGTTTACCAGAAGGAAGGGTCGCTATACTCTTATCTATGATTGGATGGCTCAAATGTACTCGTAGAATTTTAGACTGATTCTGTACGATGAATATTTAAAAAGTATTTAATAGATTTATTACATTTTCTTCGTTGCTGTTTTTAAACCAGTCACGAAATCTAATGGTGGTCGTAGTACAGAATAGAGAACTTCTAATAAGATCTTCACCTCTACTCACAATATCCTGGATCATATATATCCGATTGCTCTTAAGATACGGATTTGGATAACGTATACGGATGTAATTCTTTATTATATCCTACAATATTTAGATGATTTCATCGGTTAAAGATGGTTTTGGATCTATCAAAGATACCTACGTTCTCGTAGACCGTTTTATGTAAGCGGGGAAATGGCTGCTATAAAGGAGATATATGCTCCATTTTCAGTGGAATATATTTCTTTTCTTACGGTCAATGATTCTTAAGCTGTTTTTAATACAGCGAGCTCAAAAGGGTGGTGTGAGATCTGATTTGTTAACGGCTGATTATAAACAGAGACTAGGTGACGGGATGAAACAAGAATTTGCATACACCCGCCAGTGTGACACACTTCGTGAAGTAGCACAGCAAACACTGCCACATCTGCCGTTCGGTACTGATTTAACTTCCAAGTATCAAATTTTGCCACATCCACCATACTGTACTGATTTAACGCCAAGTGATTTCTTGCTAAATCCCATTATCCTATATTCACCGAGTAGCAGTCGATGCGGCTGGAAATACAGATTCTGGTGTGTGAACAACATATTAAAACGTGAATACAAAATGACATTTAATTATTGGATAATCAGACGGAGAAAGTGTTTAGATGTACAGGGTGATGCCTTGAGGGGTTCACTAATAAGGAACTTTGTTATATATACTGAAGATTGAGTTCCCATTGTTGGAAAGCATATTTCAGTCTTAGCTGAAAATTTAAACGTGAAATAAATAATTCAAATGATGACATGGTAGTGAAGATCAATTGTTTCCGCTGTAAAATTAATTAATATTAATCAACTACAGATCTATTCACCGCCAGCAGGAAAATCTATTATGACAGGGATTGTGTCCAAAAATAATTTACGTCTGTCTGTATAGATCGGTCTTTTCCTACATGATGTCTTTAATGCTTAACAAGTGACAGGGACAAAACATTGTGAAAGCCATTAATACTATCACACTGATTTAAGAAAAAGTTATAAGATATAACATGTGGTATGATCGCAAGATGTTCTTAGTTGTAGACTGCCGGGAGAAAGTGCAGCCTGTATCGTCTATGGTATAGAGCAAAATACAAGGAGAAATGTTTTGCAACGCCGGATGTCGAGTAAGAAATAAAATCTATGATTTATATCTTAAATAGGTTACGATGTTGATTGATCATATCAAATTTAATAGATGCACTGTTTTTGTCAACATACATACATACATACATACATACATACATACATACATACATACATACATACATACATACATACATACATACATACATACATACATACATACATACATACATACATACATATTTATTTATTTTTTTAATTAGTTTTGTTTCTTTTAATACTTGAGGTACCGTTAGTTGTTCCGATGATTTGCATCCTCATCCTTCTGTTTCTCCTTGTTGTGCCATTCGTACACAAACCAAAGATGGAGTTTCTCTATGGTCTCGCTTTCATCATCGGTGGAATGATTCTCTATCCTTTAGTTTACTTCAAAATACAGATTCCCGGATATTGTAAGTTTCAGTTTAGACATGTTGGGGTGTGTGTGTAAAATATTATGCAATATATATATATATATATACATATATATATATATATATATATATATATATATATATATATATATATATATATATATATATATATATATATATATATATATATATATATAAACAGGCATACTTATAAGTAATTCCTATATTCATGGCACGTGTGAAATTCCTTCTTTGATATGTAAGATATATTTCCAGAAATGTGCGATAAGCATTCTTCCTATGTGTCGCACGTACAATTGAACAACAAAAACAGGGTTATATACAGATATTAATATAATTATTCTCTATGGAGCGAAAATTCGTCTCTTTTGATTTATCTCTATATTTTTGAACTTCTACATTTATTTAATTTTGAGATATGTAATAAATCTTCAAATTAGCGTGAAATCTGTGTCATAGTTTATAATAAATTTAAGATAATACATAGTTATAGGTTGCTGCATTGGTTTGGGAAAATATGAACTAGTTTTTTTTTTCGGATGGATATAGAGCATAACCTTGGGAATGCAGCAGATCCATCTGGGAAAACGAGATTATTTCTTTTTCCATACAAATTAGTAACCTTTTTAATATATGCTCATTTCCTTATTCTACCTAATACTTAATCATGTATACAGAAATACACTACAAGAAATAAAGTAACTGAATTTATGCTGTATTCCAAACTAAATACAGAAGCGCAGATTCATCAGTACACAACAAAAACATTACTAATGCGCAGAGTTAACGGCATTTTGGTCTACTTAAATTTGAAATTAGATTCATATTGTGTATTAATGCACATTGCAACAACTTTTCCATTGGTCTGGATTGAATAGATTTTGGTATTTTTGTCGATTCTACTAAATATCGAGATTATGGGCTGAATTTGTGTCAATTGTATATGAAGTGAATCTGATTTCAACAGGGGGTGAAGAGGGTGCTGACATCTGCGCGCGCGTGTGTGTGTGTGTGTGTTCTGACATTGAATGTTTGGAATCATAATGTGGGGAAAATATGAAGTCTTTCAATTGTAATTATCAAACAGATGTTATGGAATATAATGTTCATTTGATTTTGAGTGCAGTAGGGAGGATGCAATTGCACTTGGAATTTAGTCGAATTTACAGTACAATTTCGAAATGCGTAATCAAGCTTTAGAACCAATGACACAGCTCGGTTAATTCGGATTTGCAGAAGTATGAATGTGCGTTTTGAGGATATTCATGATATAAAGCTGTACTTATAGTTTTGCCAGTCTTATTACCAGCTTAAGAAGACACTTTTATACCTTTCCATTTGCAGGCTCTTTGTACGGACCCCTGTCTGGCCTATATGGCTGGCCTAAAATCCAAAACATTGCATCAAAAATGTTAATTCGGAATATTGCAATGGAGCTAGTATGTGACATTCTACGAAACATCTGCTTTAGTTCATTCAGAAACAAATTTAATCGACTAAAACATAAAACTGCTACTACATGGATGCACACGATCTGTTCACGTGAGTGCAATATAAAGGTGTGTAATATCGTAAAATATTGCACAATTCTAACAATGTAAAGTTAACCGGAAAAATGAGCATATGATAAATACAAGTATTGCATATTTAGTGATTTCATATTAACGAAAAAACGGTATGCTGTTTGTTTTCTTAAGTTCAATACGTGGCTTAAAAAAAAAAGACCACACATATAATTTTAAAAGCAAGGACCCTTTTCTTTTCTTTATAAATAATTTCAAGCACCAATTCGAAAGGTGTGAATTGTTTGCACTCCTAGTTAAGTGGTAAAATAATTTAGGATGCTTGTG
Organism: Potamilus streckersoni; assembly: GCA_016746295.1. Classification (NCBI taxonomy): domain Eukaryota; kingdom Metazoa; phylum Mollusca; class Bivalvia; order Unionida; family Unionidae; genus Potamilus; species Potamilus streckersoni. Next base: position 414,645 of record JAEAOA010001560.1, on the reverse strand, counting down.
TAATTTTATATTTAAGTTGCACGACATAGATATAGAAATGGGGTGGGGAAGTGGTGCTAAATATCTATATCGTAAAATAACTTTATATTTTCATCATGTTTCTTTTATTTTAGATCACGTTACTGTATTCTTCCAGTTGCTTATGAATATAGCCCCGCCAGCGAAAAGAGAGTGAAGTCTCCCTGTGATTTTCTCATCCATTTAACAGAGATGAACACATTATTGTTGTCGTGGATGAATATAACACGTCAGAAATAAAGCTGGACAAAAATCGTTGGCTGTTTTAAATGTATTGAACAAATGGCTGGTTGATTTTTTTAAATGTTTAGATATTAGACACTGTGTTGACATTTTCAGCTTGACACCAGATTGATCTGTTAACAGTGTCAGTTATACATGAAGACTGAACACTGCCAGAGCAATAATTAGTTGGTAGGTTTTCTTTTTGTGCGCTACCAAACGCAGCTCAGTAGTTAGATAAGCTATCTTTATCGCTCAACAGGTCGGTTTGAAAACTCGGCCTTTAAGGAACATTTATGCTGTAAGAGTGGTGTGTTCTAGAGTTTATACCTTCGATTATAAGAATAGTATCAGAACCCACCAGAATATTTACTACGACAAATAATTATTATTGTTTTTATCGCGTAATTTTATCCCTGGAACTCAGATCCCTTTTTCGCTAGTAGTTCCGAGTCGAGGGGAACGTTTCAAGTAGTCACTGAGATCTTGCATTCGATATTGCATTGTCCATCGCTCCTTTCCTTGAAATGACTGGAGAGCGATCACCCTCTTGTAAATTTCTGGATGCAACAATGCTTTTCACCTCCGTCAGTTATATTAATATTTATAATATTTATTTTTAATATGTAATAATTGTCTTTTTTTGTTTACATGAATCAGAAAACCACAGTTTCTTCATAGATGCAATATGTAATCCCACATTAGCATCCCCTTAGTTACTAAATGTAATCCTACACTCATTTATCCTATTTGCTAAATGTAATCAAAGAAAAGAGTGAAAGCCAACAGACTTTGTATATTTTAACAAAACAATTTATTTGCCTAGACAATCGTGTAAAAATTGGTAAATAGGACTTACAGTTTTTGAACATAATCCAAAATTCTATCCTAAGAATGAAAACACAAATCCTATCACTAAATAGTCCTATTAGAATTTGGGTTCGTCTCGACAATGTACAAATATGGAAGGCGATGACGTCAGATGTGGTCCAATGTACGAATATCAACACTTCCTCGCTTGAACAGTCTTTGTTTCCGAATAATTCCAGAATAAATTTCCATGAATATCTTTTAGAAATTTGTTTAATAAAAAAGTCAACTTGTTGAGTTTCCAGTGGAAAAAATTATTACATCTAAAAATCAGATAAAGAACAAACAAACTGGCAACAAAAAAATACACCTTGTTCCTTCAAGCTGTTGGAATGACTCTGCCTGAAGATTATTACAAATGCGTTTCTAAAGCCCCAAAACATCATTTCAAGTCTTGCGAGATTGGTCATGTGGTCTGCTACTACACGAACTTTAGCACGTAAACCTATTTGTCTCCACTTAAGAACCAATAACAGAAAACATTGTTTAGACATAGTGATCACGCAAAGAAAGCATGCCCCTGTAACTGACCAATGATTTTAATTTCCTGTTGACGCTGTTGCCAGTCCAAAACGAACTAGGGTAACTAAAAATAATAATTCTCATGCAATATTTCTTCGTCCTAAAAAAAACATTTGTTAAAAGAAAATATCTCATAAAAATGAATCCCGAATCAGACAAAAATATTCATTACAATACAATGAAGCAAAAATGAAATAAAAAGAATTTTGAAACTTACAAGCAATTTAATCACATATGAAAAACCATATCCAGATATTATATCTCAAACCAAGACGCATGAACTCTGCTAACTGTAATTCCTGGCTCCCATAATATTATTTACAAGGCATATAATAAAGAGAATTATGACAGAGCGAAGTAAAGTTGCAGACAACTTGCCATTGAACCGTATCATTCTACACTAAAAGCAAGAATAACACACGAAGAATGTCTTCCAAATTGAGAGTACAATCAGTAGCCAACTAAGTCAGTCAATGTAAGCAAAGTAAACAGCTTATTAAGAAATTGTTTTCCAACTGAAGGATCATGTGATGCACAAGGTGGCCACAACAACACTGTGTATAGATTTAGTCTCAATGCGCCAGCTAGTTCACTGATGACAGTAATGCATTCGACGATGATATACTATTCATTAAATAATGTATACTCTACACCAGAAGTGGTTATGTATATTATAGGTCAGTCGGGGAATAACGTGAAATCTCACTGTATAGTTTCGTATTTTGACACCTAATTTTCAAGGTAGAAGCCATTAACCTAATTATCATAAGCCTAGCATTTATAGATGTACACAGAAGCTAAAACTGTAATGTCGTTAGATTTACTTTGAGTTAGGTTTCAAAATGGGTTGGCTTGTTTGGTGACTGCCTCTCACAGTTAGACTAGAATTGGAGATCAAATGTGTAACTGGCTGCAAATGAACAGCCGACTTGGCTTACGTATTTAAATAAGCCTGCTTCAAAGGTAAATATCTAAAAATCGAGATGGTTGAGGCGCGAGGAAACGTATGCCAATTTGTTATAGTACTAGTGAACTTAATTCATTCATAAGGCACATGTTGATTCTTTTAGCCACCTTGCCACAGGAAATATTCAAAATAGCTCTTTTCTGTAAAAATGAATGCAAAAAGAGATGGTGACAGTGTTGGCTCAGTATAAAAGCTACCAAGTGCATTCTGTCTACAAAAATCATTAGTTTGTTTTTATTTGTATCTTCAGTGTACAATTAATTTTATTTTCTGCAATACGTCATTGTCGGGTGAAAATTCACTAGATAAACTGTCCAGTGAGACCTTAACGTGAACTTAACTAATAAGCTCCCGTTGATACAGCAGTCGGAATTGTTGATGCAATCGGAATAGCAGTGACTAGCTTAAAAATGTGTAATTATAATGTTGGCTTTGCGATAAGACACACTCTTACCGATGGTCTTTTTGAAGTCTGCATGATGTTTCCTCTGAGTTCCATCTTTAGATTTTGCCATTTTATAGATACTGTATTCCGCAAAGACAAGCATATGCTGGTTTTAGATCGAGCTGTTCCTATCCTTGTGTGCACAGTTCAAATGGCGAAGACGACAGGCAATTTATTTTTAGTAAGCTGTCTCTCTGGATCCTAAAGACACAAGCCCTATTTCATCATAAGCTAGAAAAAAAAAGATAAAACAACAAAACGATCTGCTTTCTCCATTTAGCAAGAAACGTTTTTTTTTTAAGCATAGTATATTTGCCAGAGCAGTTTACCGTTACCTGGATAATAGCTAGATTGCCTGGTAGCGAGTTGCCTGGACATTTTTTGTGATTATATGTGATTATGATTTTTAACGTAGCTTTAACAATTTTTCAGTCATATCGCTACAATGTCAGAAGTGTGGCAGTATACTGGGGTATCATGCCGCAGACAAATTTAGTATGTGGCCTCTTTTGCTTTTATTTTATTAAGTCACGCTTCCAAGGAATATAAACCCTTGACATATTTTTTGTTTTCGAATTCACAGCACTACTAGCTTTGGGTAGCAATAAAGTTAGTCTTGAGTAAACTTTTCAAGTAATTAGATCCTGTGATTATACGATTTGTTTAAAATTGAAGTGTAATGACACCATCATGATTCTTATCATGCAAGAAGAATAAAGATAGTCTTGTGGAAACTTTGTATAAGACCACGTTCGTGGAGAGAGCAATATGTTCTGAGTGCGGCAAGAAAAAAATCCAAGTTTGTCAAAACCATGGTTGGTAGCTGCTGTCCTGAGTAGCCTATATTTGTCTTAGATACGAATAGTTGTTTTAGATACCAATAGTTGTCTTAGATACCAATCTGATTAAAATCAGATCTCTACTGTTATATATGAAGATCTGACAGCGTTTGCTTAGGGGTCATGTTCTGGGAGACTATGTTATTACCATATCGCTAATTTTATCAACCAATCCGATGAAGTTTTATATCTTCTAGTTTAGAGACTGCGCGTTGTGGATAAAATGTATAAATGTGTACTGAACGATTTGATTCACATTCAGAATTTTGAAATCTGCAATTCCGTTGGCGAATTCAAAGAACACCAGAGCATAACCCTTTAGCGATCGTCGTCAGATCTTCAATTAGGACAGGGGAGATCTGATTTTAATTAGGTTGTAATAGATACTTAATGTCGTAAAAGCATTTTTGCTGATACAACTTGTCCATATGTCGGAGTTTGCAAACTTTAATTCTGTGTTTTGCCGTCATATAATGCACACCTGATCCGATGATATTTGTATCCTAGGCAACAAGACAGTTGGCCACAACCTGAGGACGACTGAACTCTAAAAAAAAAAAAAAACCATTGCGATAACAGGAATAAAAAAGCCTATAAACAAAGCATTTTCCATGGGCGACATCGGAACTTTCAAACAAAGATAACACTGGCAGCACAAATGTCAGCAGACTCAAATGTCAGCAAACCAGATGTCAGCAGATCAAGGAAACCAATGGTCAACACACCTAGGAAAGCTAACAAAAGCCAGTAAAAGAAAGATATCAGCCAAACGAAAATACACGACCTGCTTACAGAAGAATTACATAGGCTGGCACGACGATTGTTTTCCTGTAGTTATTGCTAATGGTGTTGACGACATTTAGTCTGCAGATCTCATAGACATGAAAAATTATTAAGGAGGAGACAAAGGTTTTAGCTACTTGTTAAATATTGGTCTACAGGAAGCAAGCGAGGCGAGGAATTTACCAAGAAAAAAGCAAGCACTGCTATCAGACCACGTGTTTGCATCTTTGCATTCTTTTTTACGTAGACTAACAAATCTGTGCAGAGGCTTGAGGACAACAATCCATAAGCCGACAAATTATTCTTCCGAGGAATTTATAATGTTGGCGACTGTTACGACTATACTGTGTTAAACTAAGTAACAGAAAAGAGCGAAAAGCAACAAGCTTAGTATAATTCAATAAATAATTTATTATCCTAATATACAAAGTAAAAATTTAAAAAGAAAATTTCGGTGTTGTGAATTAAATTAGAAACATATTTTAAAGTTTTATCACAAGTCCAAACGTACAGGGGATTCCGATAGAATTCCAGTGGTGTTCCGAAATAATTACAAACATGAAAGTTCTGATGTACCAATATTAGATGTGCTAACAGTCTTTTTGTATCACGATCATACACCCCAAAACATCCTTGAATAAATTCATAATAGTCCAAAATATTTATTGAGTATGAAATTATTAATTAGCACTTTGTAATTTTTAACAATGTTACAATAAATCCTCTCAAATATTAACTGAATCACAACTTAAACTGAGTACACCAAGACTAATATTGAGATATGGAATTAGTCATTGTTTTTATCACTACTTTTCTATAAATAAATAAAAACTAAGACCCAATGAAAAAACCATGATGAGGGTCATTTTTCCATCAAATTAATAAACAAGATAACTTCTAGAAACTTGCAAGGTCAAAAGGACATGTAATTACGTTTACTTACAGGTGATAACTATATTAATTTATCATCTACAATCGTAGATAAATATTAGCTATTTAACACGTTGTTCATAAAAAGACTCTATTCAGGTAGGAAAAACTTTTACCATCAGTTATTTACAAAGGTCTAATTTGAATATACCTAACAGCGACTGAGTTATACTTAAAAGAAGCAAGAAAAAGTTGAGAAAGGTCGTATAGCAATATGGACCAACACAATTTTGATGTGTCAGAAATATTAAAGACACTTTAGATCATGAAAATTGATCATTATCTGCAACATATCTCTGACGAACATGAGATTCATATTGAGAGGGCTGGCCTTTGCTGGCTACAATAAAACGTTCATTATATGACCGCACAAACTACTACCATTTAACATTTTGAACATAACCATAGAATCTAATGTAAAAAAGATGAACAGTCAGAATATAGCCTTGTTGTTTGGAGTCTTGCTTACAATTTTATGACGCAAGATGTGTCTGACGTCTCCGCTCTAATTTACATAGATTGAAAACAAGATGTTCTTTCCACGCCATGAGATATATCTTTTTCTATATCGACTTGCACATTTGGTTTGCAAACTCTGATATAAGCAACATAAATATGCTAGAGTTTCGCTGGTAGCTTATGAGAAGTCGGAAATTATGTGACGCCAAAAATATCAGTTGAGATGAGGTGGGGTGAGCAAGAACTCATTGCTCTGTCACATACTCGCCCTGCATAATCTTTTGGTTGGTTAGGAGCGATAGAACATAATGCTAGTATGCGCGACATCGGTAGCTTGCTGACCCGTAACCTTTTCAACTTTCAGTGACTTTACGGTCTCACTAACTTCAGACGTTAGGACATACCCATAACTATTTGAGAAATCCCTTCCAGCCCAAATGCCCAGACTGAGTGGCCAAACTAGGGATACTACATAACTTTCAACAGCTAACTTCTAATAAGTCTGAGACTCTCTCTCCTCTCTCTCTCTCTTTACTACGCTATCAAATGTATGTTTTGTAAAATGTGTATATCTCTCGTGGCTTCAAATGAAATATGGACAGGAGAAGTAATTCTTGTGAGTAATCAAGGAAGTAAATATGGTGTGTATGCACGGGATGTACATCTTGTGTCCTTGAAGATAAAGGAGGTAACTTGTGAAACTGTCAATCGTGTTTGTATAAAATCATGTCATCATTTGCCGTCATTTTTGTCACAACAAAAATATAGGCATCTCTACAAGGACATTACTATGCTCAATTGCATGGTTTCATAAAAGCACAAATACTATCATCAATAACATAATGAGCAGACAAAATTCAGTTGTTTCTGACGTGAACTCATGGCAAGCATCATAATTCTCTTCAAGAAAATGGTTATTGTCAAGGCTCAAATATTACACGCAAAAAGCGGCCGTGCTCTTAAAGTAACACGAAAGTTCTCCATGTTCTCCTTTCACTATAATACTTGTGATATGGAATATTGTACTACTGGATATTCTCTGCTGAACCTTCATCCAGATAAGCATAATAACTACTATAGTCATGTTGCTAACTACCTTGTCTGGTCCGTTAATGAAAATTTAAAAGCAAGACAACACAAGCAGCTTTTGACTATAGAGAGCAAACCCACACATTGACAAGTGGATATCAATTTCAAGTTCAAATTACTTTTTGAGGTCAAGTTGTGAAATGACTTCAACCATACAAACAGCATGTCGGATGCTGTTTATATATATATATATATATATATATATATATATATATATATATATATATATATATATATATATATATATATATATATATATATATATATATTTAAGAGAAACAATAATCAAGATAATTGAATGTATACATGCAATTTAATAAAGACATTCTAGTAACTGCTTCTTGTAGGTAAAAAAGAATGAAATCAAATACGCACATTTGAAACTTGCAATCTGACTTGAAAACATATTCTTCACAAATATTCCATTAAAAAATGCTAAATTAATAAATTCCAAAATTATAAACTTTCCATCGTATTACTTTTGGTTAACAGATGAGAACATCAGCATCATGCATGATCTGCTCTTGCTTGGACACTGATCATTTCATCACGCTTATATGGGGAGATCTATCCATCCATAATAATAATTAAATAAAAAACTCAGTTTGTAAACAACTTTGAAAAAAAACACTATCATGAAAAACTATCTGCCCCACCATAACCCTGATATAATGATTGGTGCATTCTTAACAAGGACACTAATTGGCATATGCCAAATAGGAATGAAAGTCAGTTTATTTATCATGCCCAGATCAATTAAAATTGTTTAAAAATGATGCTATTCATTTTGTTATATTGGAAAGGCACTTGCTGAAATGAAACAACTCTGAAATGGAGAGAAATTTATGGTGATGAAATTCACAAATTACTAATTATGTTAAAAATCCATTTTTTTTAAATGAACTGGAATTTATGAAGAAAGAAAAAATCTAACTGTATCATCATCCCTTCTGCCTTTATTTGCTTTGGTAGATTATCAAACACAATCACGATGCAAAACATAGCTCACAGTTGATATCTCCTTTATGTCAAAGCTGACTTTCTTTTTCAATTAAATGAAAGACAATTGTATTCAGGTTTTATTAGCCCAAGTCTTTGTGTGAATAAAATTGCAAGATGGAAAAACATTTGTAGATCTAAACTGATTGCTTCTTATGTTAACCATTACAACATAAATAATGGCAAAAGAGTAACATGATAATGTTTTTAAAAAATGTCAGTTTCTTTTAAAAACACAATTTAAGGTGTATGCTGACACTTTAGTTATGACACAAATTGTTTTGACCATATGACTTTAAAATGAGTCCGCAAAAACTGTATATCATAATTAATTCTAACAGCATGTAGTACCAATATTATGCTATGTTAATTGCCCAAAAGTAATAATTTATAACAAATATTCATTGTGATTAGCCTCTTCACAAAAAGTGGAGGACATATCTGCATATCTGTCAGAGAGAGAGAGAGAGAGAGAGAGAGAGAGAGAGAGAGAGAGAGAGAGAGAGAGAGAGAGAGAGAGAGAGAGAGAGATTTTCTTTCCTTTCTATAAAGTGTTAGCTATTAGAAGAAATAAAACTTGGCATACTATGTGCATCATCATTACTAATTGTGCCCTGTACCAAACTAGAATAAATATCTACAAGACCAAGGTCACCTATCAACATGTTACATTACACCCCTATGTGTTATATACCTTCCATTCTGAGATTAAGGTTGGAAAAGTATATCACTCTGAAGCCCTTTCTTCAAGGTCATGTTCATGGTTAAGTATTCTCCGTAAGTTTTGCCATTAAACTCCATAACTTCAGAGCCGTTAAGATAAAGGGATGACACTTAGTTTATTTGTACACCACAATTATAAAGTATGTTGCCTTCAAACTTTAGGTCTTCTATTCTTAAGTTTTGAGCTTGATATTTTTATGGGTGTTTTTTATCACACTTTAAGTTCCATTCTGTAACATTACAGATGTTTGAGATTAAAGGATGTAGCTTTAATTAGTTGACCTATATTGTAATCATTATGTTTCTTGTCTAACTAACTGGATACATACCTACATTTAAAACATATAATTACTTTCAAGGAAAAAAAATTATAAAAAATACTTAAATGGCTTTCATAGAAAAATTAATTGTAATGTTACACAGAATAAGAGTAAATTATTCATAATCACTTCATCCTTTGAAATGAATGCAGATTGTAACCATTAAGGACATTTTTTGACTTACTTTACTGAAGAAATTCATTTGGGTTTTGTGATTAACAGGGTGAAGAAGTAAATAAAAGATCTTCATTTGAAAAGATAAACATTTATTTGCCAGACATGAACATGTAAAATAGATGCAGATAATTTTGCTTGATTGTGGAAAAAGCATTTAATACTGAAAAGGATTTTATTAAAATTTTTTTCAATTGAATCACAAAAGAAAATATGCTATGATATTATAACAACAACTATAATTATGGATGATGATGATAATAGTTGATGTGGTGAAGTGGGTGCATAGTACCCAGAGTAACCAGAGTAAAATAAATATTTTTTAAAGATTTATTGATACGATAGCAGTAAGAGTTACAAAATGGTGAGCAAATGTGTAGATCGTGTTTATCAAATACGTATGGTGATATAAAAGTTGTCATTTTATTGTGTAATATACAGCATTAAATATTATTCCTTGATAGAAGTAATAAAGTAATTTAAAAAAACAACACCAAACATTGTGAAAGTCAACATTCAAGTTCATGCCATATTTATGTGAAGTTAATTTAGAACCATTTATTCTTTCCTTTGTATTCAATCAGATTTAAAAAGGCGTTTAAATGTGAAGAATCATTTTTGCACCAAGTTATTGGTATGAAAAAAATTGGACAAGATCTGGTATGAAAAACAGTCTTTAGTTTACTGTATTAAGTAATGATTAAGTCTCTTTTTAAATGTGATTTGGAATGTTTAATTTATTATTAATGTCCTAAACCAACTACACCAAATACACTTACATTGACAGTTAAATGGACTTAGGAGTGGGATCTCACTTTTCATCTATAACGATCAAAGATTTTTAAAAAAGGAAATTGTAGCCAATATTTCACTTTAATTTTATGCTAACAAATGTACCATATAGGATATGATATTTCATGAAGATTTGATATTCAGTGCATTTGCATTATATTTAAAATGAGAGAGAGAGGTGAGGCTGTTAGGATTTCATGGACTTAAAGTTTCTGAAATAGTGCAGATTAAAGATTTGTACATACTTTCCATTACTGACCTCACACAATGTAAAGGTATTAGTTTTGCAATAACATTTTCAGTGATAAACAGCAAAATGTTTCTGTGCACAGATGCATTTCTTAAAATATGTGAGTATAGGTAACTGACAAATGAACCAGATTTTTGTGCATAGTGATGAAGAAACAAAGATGCTAAATTATAATACTAAGGAACAAGAGAAGTTACATGATATACACAAAAATAATTTGATGTCTATGAATGTGAGGAAATCCAATATATTGTACTCATGCATTTAAAAAAAATAAATTTGAAGCTTCATTCTCAGCATTGATGCAAGAATTCAGAACAATACATGTATTTTAAAGCATAGGTCCTAGAAAACTTAGTTTATATTAAGTATACAATTATTTCGCCGAACGAATGTTGTTGATTGACACTGCACACTGAATTTTAAACATCCTAGTAAAGACATAAACTACAAAATTATATCATATAAACTTCTTTGGGTTCCCAGTGAATATGTTATCATTGTTGAAGTATTCATACTCCATATATGCAGATGTGCTTCATGGTGAGAGAGAGAGAGAGAGAGAAAGAGATAGAGAGAGGATGGATATATTATGTTGCATCATTATTTGGTCACAGTAGATTGTCACCACTACTAGTTTGCTTTAAGTAAATGAACTTGATTCTAAATAGGATTCCCATTCAAATATAATGTTTATATTTTCATTAGACTGTTTTATATATCTTGATAACTTGTCTGCAATAACAACTTGTACTTATTTTATTTTACTGGCAATAGCAAACTTATAATGTGTAGATATTTACATTGGAATTAACACCTGGAGTAATCAAACTCAAAATGTTTACCTATTACTTTACTATAACATGCACAGTGATTATATATATATATATATATATATATATATATATATATATATATATATATATATATATATATATATATATATATATATATATATACATACACAGGAGGCAGATTTTATTATCTGATTATGTACAAACAGACATTAGGAAGATGTTCCCAGCTAGAGTGCAAGCAGTTCTACATAACACATTTCAAACAATCATTGGTTTATATAAATTTGTTTAATTTCAAATATCTTAGTAATATTATTGACTATTTCAAGATAATACATTTACTTACTTTGGTTTTTGTTGATGATTTAATGAACCCTGTTATAAAGACCCATATTCCATATAATATTGGCACAGTTGTTAAAAATGAGCCATGAATTTGTATTGGGCTATTAAATCCATTATACTTTGTCAAATAGATCTGTATGCGAGATTTACCAATAAATTGTGTAAATATTCTGCAAGCAGATGTGTTGGTTTCTGGTGAGGATGGTATAAGGATGCCTGCACTACCAATTGACTTATTCCACTGTGACATGTAACTGTATGTATAATACCAGTTTGTACCTTCATTAATCAAAGATTTCAAATGTGAAATTTTAGCTGCCGCTGGAATGTGTGTGAAAGAAAGATAAAAATAGAGACAGATTAATCGTTTTTGGTATTCACTGTTGATGTAAGAGAGTAAAGACTCTCTCTCTCTCTCTCTCTCTCTCTCTCTCTCTCACACACACACACACACACACACACGGTACCGTATCCTATACGTCAGCACTTGTAGTTATTATATAGTACATGTATGACAGGTAAATTGTAAGCAACGATGCGAGCCCTGTGTACGTTAGCGGTTCCCAAACGTTTTAGGACCAAAACCCCTTTGTTCCATAAACTCAATCCTCAGGGCCCCCTACCCTACCCCATAAAGCGCCCCTTCACCACCCCACTACCGTTGGCTATTAACGCCTTCTTCTGTAATCCCCACGATCCCATGGTACAGCCTTCTTTGGGAATCACTGCTAATAAGTGCTAAATGTAAAGACTGTCAGTCATGGTCCATGTAATATTTAAGCTGTAAATCGTTTTTGAATGCTTTTTATATAAAAGCTGTCGATTCTATGTAGTAGCTGTGACAGGAAACAAACGCCTTTATATTCCAAATGAACATTATTTCTAACCCTTCACTTGGCAAGACAGAAAACACATCTGCTGTTTGTACTTTTTGCAACTTCTAAATTAAGGGAAATAACTCTTAAATGGTTTCCTTGTATGTTAGCTTCTGAGAACTTCCGTTTTGTTTGTAAACCGATATTCACTTAATATCACTGTCGCAGTTTCGTCATGTAGCTTGAGTCATGTATAGTCTATTTAACTTATGACAGTCATGAATGCGATTCACTGTTGTTATCTATTTAGTTTATTTCCTTGTATATTTGTGTCATCTGAAGCTCTTGGTAAGCACTTTAATGCCGAAGTAGGCTATAGCAATGTTTTACTTTTAGTTAAGACATTACAGCATAGAACTGCCCGTGGATTGAGAAAATGAAAGTGGGTTTTTCTTTATTGAAATCACCTTGTACCCTTCGTTTAATTAAACTTGCTGCATATGTCCGTCCGTCTGTCGATCGGTCATTTTCTCTGTTACTATAATACTATAATAAGTCGTCTTGGACGTTAACATAAAATTTAGCCAATTTGTGATCACAGACTTGGTGAGAGTAGTATTGTGGGTGGTTTGGGGGTCGTGGGTGGTACACAAAACCAATCCCAACAACCATTCTGCTTCTTTCACCCCCATGCACCAATAAACATGATTTATCAAAGAAATATAAGTACTCATAAACTTTATTTGGCAACAATCCAAATTGGGCCAGTTTTTCTGCAAAGTCCACTCATAGATGGCAAAAAGCTTAAGTCACTGTTTATTAACATCATTTTATTTAACCTTCCATTACTTGTATCTCAAGTTGACCAGGAATTAAAAAAATGTGATCAATATTCACAAAGGTAAGGGCCAGTTTTGGCTCAGTCCACAGTTATAGAACAATACACCAAACATAATATTATCAGTTTTAACTACTAGCCAGACATTCCTCTGATGTTTTCCACCTGTTTTATCTTATTTGAGTTATGCTTTGTCACAGCTTATATAACATCCCCAGGGCATGAAACATTTGTTATAAATGAACTTTCACAATAAGTAAGTTATCAAGTTAAAAGGGAGATTGATAAAGTAATGAACAGAGCTGCATAAATACAGATATCACAATATTTTTGATATTGTTTTATGTGAAAAAAATTGGGAATACAAAGAATAAGGCTAAATAATAACATGTTCAAAATAAGGAAGGTACAAAACTTCTTTATTTGCTTGGACTGATTTAAATGAAGCATAAGCCATAAAAATAGCTTCATTCACATTTTTAATTTAACTTTGAATATAAGTACATCTTTGCTGATATATCAGCCCCAAATATGTACTGATAATTACTGAATTTTTTAGAGCTGATCTCATATTCTTTGAAATGTGCAAATATGTGCAGATATATTGTAAAATTTAGACACCAGTTGATCTCATAGCTCGTTAGTTATGGTCAGCTGCTTTTGGCAATATGTACAGATCATTTCAGATCAAATCCTATGTTTGCCAAGTTGTAAATGCATTTGGAATAACATTACCCTACCAATTCTTGCTACTTCGAATTTCATGTTTATGTTGGTTGGCAACTTGGAATAAGTCTTTCCTTACAGTGATGGAGCTGGCATTAATAAAGATGTTGCCCAAGACATTGCCAACCTCACTATTTTGTTGCTAACTTTTAAAATATAACCATTTTCGTAATACAGTACAATCGGTTTATCTCATTATCTGTGACCATGGTAATATTGTCCACTTAAGTATATCTTGAGATAAGTTTGGTGGAGAGGTGGAGCTAAAAAGAAAAAAATTTGTATAGAAGTGAAATTTGTAAGGTGTAACCTGTCCTCAGTAAATAGGATTTACACTGAGAGTGTGAATTGCAAAGTTACAACTGTGTAGAAGAATCTGTAAGGCGTAAGTACATGTATATGATAAAATCCATGAATTTAAGTATGGATAACATGTTAGAAAATGTAAATATCATTCAATCCCATTTGAAAAAACAAATAACTCATATGTAAAATATATACGCCCCCAAGAAAAGTATAATTATAATTATTACTAATATAAGTGGCAAAAAAGTGTAGTCTGAACATAAAAAGAGCAATTTGTACATGCCATAATTACAGAAGACTATGAAAAACATACATTTTTGTTACTTTCGTAGACCTACAGTTAAAATTTTTGTCACAAATCATGTGGATTTAGTAGTTAGTATAAGAGTATAGACACAACAAATTTATAAATTATTTACACATACCACTTCTTCTTCTTTTGGAATTTGTAAAATGTTTTTGATTTGCCTTTTCTGGATGCAACATGTTTTTAAGTTCAACAAAATCTATCTCTAACATTTTTCAGTAATATAACATCCATGAGTCACATTGATTAAACCTGTTTTCCTTAATATCTGGTGCCATTTTTAAAAAAAGTATGATCCACTAAGTATATGTGTATCAAAATGGAATAGATCTGTGACACATAGTTTAACATTTAAGAAACCAGTCTATTTTCTTGGAACTGTTTCATGTACAGCTACTTTTTAATTCAAAGTAGAAGGAAGTTTAATGATGAAAAAATGCACAGTATCCAGTATACCCATGGTATAGACCACAAACTGTAATTGTTATTCTTTGTTTCAGTTGCTCTTGATGTCTTTGATCTGAATATGGAAACTTGTTTTGTTTTATGTTTTCTTAAAACTTATCATCAGTCAAATGCCTGGGTATCCATTGATATCTTTAATGATTTATGCATGCTACTTTTGGGAATGTAGGCCTGAAAAGAATTTTTTTTTGTTTCTATGTCAGTTTTATATTTCTGATGCTGCATTAATTAGTTTTAATCATTTGATCCTAAAATTATAATTTGAATGTAAGAAGGGCACTGTTTTTATTAACATGATGTGGAACCACACTTCACAGTTATAAAGTTTAGTCTGAATTGATTCCTGTTTGTCATATTTAACATTTTTGGCATTATATATGGAAGATGTTAAAGGTCTAATGGGACCGTTGCTATCACACAAGCCGTACATGTATTTCAAAACATAAGTATCAAAGAAATAATAAATAATGCTAAACAGTTAGCACATTTTGAAGTAAGAAATCAAACTATTATTTTTGAAATTGTATATAAACAAGAAATTATAAATGTAATAATGTCTTAAACTAAGCAAAGCTGCTGGATGCAGTCATATTTAAGTCATAAACTGTTAAAAAGTATAGTTGAAGAAAAATCTGCACCCTTGTAAATGTACAGAATAAATGAGTGAATTATGTTTCCTCACAGTGAAAGCTAATTCGTATGAAACCAATGTATTAGAAAGGAGACAAAATGTTAATCATATACCAATTTCTCCAGTGAGTTGTGTGCCCAAGGTTTTTCTGAGAATTGTATTTAGGCATGTATATAATGTGATTTCAGGATATAAATATCAGTCTGGATTTCTTACAAGCTGTTAAACAACTTGTGAACTATTTGATGAGTAATTCTGAAGTAACCATCATTTATATGAAAAGCTAAGACACAGTCATAATTTTAAAAATAAACCAGACATTGAACTTATCATTAGTAAGCATGTTAACTGCCAACTAGTAATAATCTTAAAATGTAATTTAAAATCATAGATGTAGATGTACTGTAAAATGTTTACAAAAAAAACCAAGATTAGTCAGGTAGGCCCAACTCCTACCCTGAATTATGGACAAAAATCAAGTAATTACACAACACAAATTAAATATACATCACATATAACATTGGACAAAAGCCTCAACACAATACAAAGAAATATATATAACAGAAGATGGGGAAGCTAGTCTAAAGAGATACATTGGCATTTGAGTAACTTTCATACATTTTTCTTAGTAAAAATTACCTGTTTCATTTTTTTGTAAAATTGTTGGCCCATGTTGCAACTCTATGACCTTAAACTATGTAACAGAAAGATGTAAAACCAAGAGGACACAGTCAACAAACAGTTTATTCCCCTAGAGTAGAAAGTGAAAATTTAAAAGTAACTTACAGGATTGTGAATTAAATCTCAAATAATCCAGAATGTTCTTTCACATGTCTAAAAGTACTGAATTCCAAGAGTCTTGGATGTTTTGATATACCAATAATCTTGAATGAGTTGATGTTCCAATAGTCTTGATATACCACAATGTTTTAATCCACAATGTCTTTGAATGAGTCCTCAATAGTCCCAAAGTAATATTTTAGTTCAAAAAGTCAATGAGCACTTGTAATTCCAAGAAATAATTTCAATAAATAATTCCTCTAAAATTATTAATGAACACAACTAGAAATGATTCCACAGACTAAACTTAATATAAAAATACATAATTTTGTTTACCACAACATTATATAAAAACCTAAGGTGCAGTACAATGACCAGGATATTGGTCAGAAGTTTGCTTTCAAAACATTTTGAGTTTCTAAATGAGACTAGACATTGAGCTCAGTAAACAACTTATTTATAACTATGTAACATAACAAAAAGCCTGAGAATAGTCATGTAGGTCAAACAGCCACCCTTAATTATGAACAAAGGTAAAGCTTACAATTCAAGTTAAATATAGACAACTTTATCCATACTTTTTCACAAAGGGTTACAGGAAAGACCTGATTACGTGATTGCATGCCTGATTACGTGGTCAGTTACAGTAAAATAGGCAGTTGAGCAGTGTCAAGCCTACTTGTTCATTTTTTTTCTTATATCCTAGACTGATCTGGTGATCTAGCAATTAGAGCATCCCCCTTGGTTGTAGGAGGTCATAGGTTCATACCCTGGCTGAATAATTCCAAAGACTTATATAAATGGTACCAACAGCTGCCTTGCTAGGTGCTCAGAATTAAGAGGTTATTGTTAGAACTGGTTGGCCTAGTGTCAGGATAATGTGACTGGGTGGGGCGTGATGCTACAGCTCGACAGCAAGATGCCCCAGTGCTAGACATCTTTATAAAATGCCACACTACAGATGTCGTAGTGATATGAATGAAAAATTGTTAAAACTACATTAAAGATCACACACACACACACACACTGAATAAATAAAGGAAGAATATTTAAAATGAAGTTCAGTCTATAAAAGAACTGAGATTTATAGCAAATACAAAAAGAGGTAGGCAATAGACTTGCATGTCTTGTTTCCTTACATGAATATATTGTATGTATATTTTGTACATTAAGATATTTGGTTTGTCAGTCTGACCATTACATATTTGGTACACACATTTCTCTGAATTTGAGTTGCATCTATGTCTAAATGAATACATTGGTTCAATTCTTTATATTTAATGATGTCTTGGCACTCTAGTGAGAGGCCATGCTACCAATATCTTCAAGTACTTCTTCAGGACTCAGTTATAGAAATCTGGCCTGCATTTTTCAGAGTTCATTGTAGAGAGAATTTCTACTTCTATGACCTTCATTTGCAGCTTAAGGACTCTCAGTTAATCAAAATCCAGTCTACAGTTTTCATAGCTCCCTGTACAGAAAGTACCGGCTTCCAGGCCATGGACTTCTGGTTTCCGACGTTCCTTTTTCACAATGTCGAATACAATTGTTGATATAGTAGACTAACAGAAATCTGACCTAGATCTGTGGTCTCTATAAATTTGATACAGTATAGTATCAATTCACTATTCATTATTGCTATATTCCTTGACACTTTTATTCATCTTTTCCTTTAGTGTTCTTTTTGCCAGATAATCCCAAGCAAATATTAGCTGAAGGAAATGCAATTAATATAACCTGTGTTTACCAAGCTGATGCTATTCCTTTAGAAGAACTACAAATAAAGAGGTATGTATTTCATTTCAACATTTACCTAGTGCATACAGATTAAATGGCCTCTTGTTATACATAAACTTGTTGAGAGAGTTGTAAAATAATGTACCATGTTATAGATGTGTCTGCCATTTACTGTTTAGATAGTATTCAGTTCAAGATACTGTCCAGTTCATTACATTGTTGTCCCTTACCTTGTTTTAGGAGGGTGATGCAGCCTTCTCTCCCAATTTGCAAGCCGAGAATTAAAGATAAATTTCTTTGTTACTAGACTTATACATGTTATGCTAAATCTTTGCTAATCCTGTTCATGACAAAACAATGTCCTCCTTGGCATAAAGCTGCCCTCCTTGCTAGGTCTTAAATCACCAGATGTTCATGCATTGCACATCATGCAGTTCATCCATAAACTTGGATTCACTGACCCCTGATATTTACTTATTGTGCAAATGTTATCTTTAATGCATCAGCACCTTACCATGCTTAAAACACCATGACAGGCAGTCAGGTACCCTGCCCTACTGTTATTATGTTATTTGTGTATGAATCATCAAAAGTCGGATGGACAGCAGATCATTTTTTTGATAAATCATAATGTTACAATTTTCAGACAACCATATAAATTTATCCACCTTTACAAATACAGAATTGTGCTGGCTAGATTGGCAGTTTTTTAATTAGTGAAACAAAATTATATGCAACAAATGTAAGGTCGGTATTTAGTGAATCTGTAAACTCAAAACTGAATACGAATCCAGTCATAATTGGGATTTTATGAATTGTGGATAAATGAAATATTGTTTGGGGTCTGGAGAGGTTCATTATTATTACAGGGATTGAATATTCCACTATTCTACTTGTATTTACAAGCAGGATTGGGAATGGTAGGTAATTTAAGATATGTGGAGTGAGACTAGAGTGATTTTAAATATGTTCAGTATAGTTTAAGACTGTAGAACTAATAAAGGTGATGCAGAATGAGTAAAAGTTCCATATCCCTTGTCTCATGCATTAGTGACTGACTGAATATATGTTGATATTTGAAATATGTTTTATTGTAGTTAAAATAAATGGCTGATTCATCTGATAATATCAATATAACAATACACACAAGCTTGATAATTGACTGTTACAATTGGAGTATGTGCAGTTGAGTGTAGTTAGTGATGTAGTTTGCTAATATATTCTGGGCAAATTACACTCAGTTGCATGAGCACAAGTGGAATTTATTATAGGAGATTATTTTTTCTTAAAAGGAAAAGTCAGCCTTAAAATAGTTATCACTATGTTATTTACCATTAAATTCTTATCAGATAATTAATAAGATGTAGGTAGAAATGTAGGTATCTAAGTATTCCATGTTGGTTTTGTCCAGGTAAGAGATGAACTTAATTAACCTCATTTCTTGTGCTGTGATACCAATGCATATAGTTACAGTATAACCTGTTTTGAAAGACCACCTATTTTGCAAAAAGGTTATGGTCTCAATATAGGTGGTCTCTCATAACAGGTCACAATGTTACATAATCAATGAATTAGTACTCTGAGAATGTGGTCTCTTAAGACAGGTGGTCTCACATAGCAGTGGTCTTCAAAACAGGTTTTACTGTAATGGTTGGGATGTTTTCAAAGATTATGGTTTTAACAACATAGAAGCCATCTTACAATGTCTAATTTATCATAGGAAAATGGTGCCTGTCAGGCATCAAATTTGGCCATTATCATCATGAAATTTTTGTTATCGCTACTCCTTCTGAATAAATTGTCATATTGATTTGGTCTTTCAAGTAAAAAAAACTTCTTATGATGTTTAGCAAGTAGTACATGAAAGTGGTTCTCATTCAGACTTCCTATTTCGTTGTGGCCATCTTGAAAATCTTTTTATTGCTACTTTTCTTGAATTGATAATATATGTATTGGGTTTCCACTAAAACACTTCTTATGATATGCAATTGGTTTTTCATTAAAAACATTCTTTAAATTATGGTACTTTAATAACTTGATTTTTTCAGATAAAAATCCCAAAATATTTATGATTAAACCAGACATCATGGATATATTTTGATATTGTCTGCAGCATATTCAGTTAATATTATTCATGGTATCTGAGTTCAAAGATTAAAAGCCATGGAAAAGAATTACTGTACTTTATTTGGCATGCTAGATTTATTTTAAGGAATATCAAATATGGTTTCAATACTGTGCATTTCAAACAAAATCAAAGGGAAGAAAAAATGTATATATCTTGATTTTTGTATGAGTGTGGTGACTTTTTAAGTACAGACTCATACCCATCATGGGGTAGGAGTGGTATGGGTGGGGGTGAAGTGGTGTGTGTAATTGTATGAGCAGATCTTTCACCATTGCTCTAGTTAATTTTCACAATTGCAGAAATGGACAAGATTTAAAGGACTTTAAGATTACACGAAGTGGTTCACTAAGTGCACCCTGGAATAAAACAAAAATGGGAGAGAAGACAAATGCTTCATGTGAGGATGATGGCGATTATACATGTTCCTATGGACAAGAGGAGAAGAAGCATCAGAATATTTCTGTCATCAGAGGTATTTTTCTTTTTCTTGCCCATATAAGTGTATTTATTATACACTCATAACACAGAAAGGTGTCAGGGCTGAGGCCAATTATATCATTGTAGTAGCTAAATGCTATGTATAAATTGTTAATAACATCCCTATGGCCTACTGATTCAAATGAAAGGTTCACCCAGTCTCCAAAAGATCCTTTATATTTCAGAAATTGGTTCAAAATTTGTTACAATAAGACTGTAGTTGTCCGTTAAGTGAGTATTCATGATTGCATTAATTCAGTATTCAGAT
Organism: Potamilus streckersoni; assembly: GCA_016746295.1. Lineage (NCBI taxonomy): Eukaryota > Metazoa > Mollusca > Bivalvia > Unionida > Unionidae > Potamilus > Potamilus streckersoni. Next base: position 393,623 of record JAEAOA010001560.1, on the reverse strand, counting down.
CCTTGCTCTTGCTGTTTTGTTTTTAAAACTATTTACTTTGTACTTTTAAATGCCATTTTTTCATTCTTTCTTAAATTGGCAATGGAAATCCACTTTCAAGATCCTACTGAAAGCTAAAAAATAACACTATTTTTGTTTTAAAATTCATTTGTTTAGTTTTGAAGATAATGTAACCAGATGCAAGCTTTACCAAAATAAGTCAGAATTACACACTGTGATTGTGACAGTTTTATAACTTGGGGAAATTGTGATATGAATACTACAAACCCACAAACAGTCGAATTTACCTTTTCATAGTGATTGTTACTACATGTATTTCTAATCTGTAAAAGGTAAAATGCAATAATTGGAAGTAAAAACAATTATATAGTTAATCTTTGTCTAATTTGATTAAAAAAAACTTTTATAACAAACGAAAAATAAGATATCATATATACATGCTTATAAGTTGAGCCCAACTGCAGATTATATGGACTCCAATAAGCTGTTGGTAGATCTTGGACTCTGTGGTTTATTCAGAGTAATTAGTAGAACAAACTACATAGATCATAATCTGCCAGCACAGTGTGCAGTGGCAAATCATGGTAATTGGTTTGACTTTTAAGTGAGTATATAGAGTACAAGTTCTGATTGCCCTAATTTCATAAATTTTCAGTGGATCATTCCAACTCAACCTTGTCACCTGGTAAAGATGCTGTTCTCAAGTGTGAGCCACGGGGATGTTCTGGTAGCAGTAATTTTACAAAGGAAGTTAGCTGGAGCCATAATGGCAAGAGTCTGATGGCAGATGAAAAATATAATATTATACAGAGCGGTTCACTAGTTATTAAGAATGCAGGTAGAATATTGATATTACTTTTTGTCAAGCCTACTGTGGCGGAAGCTAGACATAGGAATAACTTTGACATCCTTGTGCATGTTCATATAGCAGGCTTTCCACACCCTAGGTTAATCTCTGTGTTCAAGATGTATCACTTAATTAAATAAAAATATTTTTTTGAAGGTTTACTTTTTCTTGATCCACTTTATAAAAACGTTTTGACGTAGCTGTGGTAATGAGTGTAACAACAGAGCAAAATACTTCTGGAAGGCAGAGATCAAAACATGATCAATTAGGTTCTCACTAAAATGCTTATGGACGTAGCTGTGATAATGGTAGAGTGACATTTTTCACATTTAAGTACAAGTCGGCATATCACATTTATGATGATTATACTGGAACAGAATTAATAGATAGAAATAAAATACAAGTTTCACTAGACAAAACCTTTTTAATTGATATTTGTTTATTAAAGTGTTGCCACCTGATGACAGGGACATTTTAATTGATCAAAATTTTATTAAATATTGTTATTTACAGTGTAATGAAAATGTTTTTTGAAAATAAAAATTAAGAAAATATATGACTTTTGTAATAAAAGTTGAGAGTTTCATGACGTTTCAATTTTTGATGTTTCAACCAGTTTTTGACAATAAAATGTGTGATATATTAAGTTTTCATATGCCAGTTTTAGTTGCAATTTTATTTACATTCAACAAATAGGGGACAAAAATATTTTCTTTCTAGTTTTAAAAAATTGAGATTCATGCCTAACCCCATCATTATAAGCTGGTTTGTAAATTATGCCAGCTGGAGTTATTGAGTGAGTGATACACATCTCATAAAGATGGTGCCTTTGTGGACAAGTAGAGTACAGAATGAATTTCTTATGCATATTACAACAGGATTCTGACAAAGGAAAGTAATCAGGGATGTGTTGTGTATGATCCAAGTTCATATAAAACATTAAAAAATTTGTGCATTATTTAAACATTACTCTGCATCATTGAATGCTTGCAGTACATAAAATTTTTATTTTTTGCCCTCTTTCTTTAGATGGAGATGTTGGGCAAATGTATGTATGAAAGGTATGCATGTCCATACGATGCACCATATGCAGGTTTCTAAAGAAGAATTTGTTAATTTTTTTTCCTTTAAATTATTTTCAGGCAATCAGCAACCTTCATTTTCTTAAATACTGTATTTAATACATGTATACCACCACACATAGACTGGTTCCATAATTCTTAAAATAATTAGTTCTTGTGGCCATTTGAGACTGGATTTAAGCACTGTATGATTATAAGTTTGGTTTTATTTCTGCTTTATATATGATAGGAACATATAGTGTTATACTTTTCAATCTATTTTCATCCTAACCTATATTTTAAAATTCTGGGTACCAAACATTTCAATATACCTTTATTTTGAGAAGAAAAAAATTAATATATTTATGGATTAATAGTGTTTGAAAAATTAGATTACATAGTTTGGTGAAAGTTGTAAATGAAAGAACTGGTATTTAGTTTGAATGACAAAATGTAAAATAATTTTGTCATTGGGAATATTTGTGTGTGTTTATATGTTTCTTTTTAAATATAACATACCTCAAATTGCATAGAACATACTGGTGGATAAATTTCCTTTTAAAATGTATATTAAAATATTTGTGATCTTCTGGTCAAAAATAAAATGAAACTTAGATGATGACATTTTAAAGTATACTGGATAATTTATTGTAATCAGTTAAATTGCCTAGAAATGAATATTTTTAAATATAATTTTATTGCCATTGTAATTTGAATGTTCACAGATATTTGTAATTGATTTCATTTGAAAGTGCTTGAACCTGGGTCTGATAATTCTTGGAGGATAAATATTTAGAAAATAAATTCAGATATCATTTTGTATTTTTGCATTTAGTATTGTTGTTCTGTGACTTTACATCATTTTTCAGTACATGACATGGCGGCCAGTATTAATGGTGGAGGAAGAAACCAGGATTTTTGCATCTATAATAATAATAACAACATATAATATCAGAAACACCTATGGGCATGATATTGCAACAAATAGCTGTTTTAATTTGTCTTTTTGTACAGTGTACATTTTATATGGCAATGGCCTTGTCTACTCTTTTACCTGTATGTTAAGACAATTTGTTCATGGTGAACATTTCTACAAACTTCATTTTGAATAGATGTTTTCCACTTACATGTAAAAAAGAAGAATCATATATATTCACTTTTAAGTTAGGTCTCTCTTCAAACAACATAGACCCTGATCTGTTATCACATAATGCTACTTATGTAATGGTAGGTTTACATTTATTCAATTGAAGACGGATTCAATTTAATGGTTAGTATATATGGTGTTGATGTGTGTATATATATATATATATATATTTCATTCACCTTGTTACCGATATGTTTCTCGTAAACAAAAAAAAAACTAAGGCTTATAAATTTGAATATAAGACGTTTGTGGTGTGGCTCTCGAAATATCATATACATGTACATGTATTAATCTCCTACACGGAAAACATTTCTTCTTAAAAGTTAAAAGAATAACATGTAGAAAGTTCATTATCATTTTGTGGAAGAAATCATATATGAATTCTAATATAAAACGATCGTGTCATAGCTCCCAAAATTGCATTTACCTTATTACCAGTATTTTTCTTGTAAAAAAAAATTAAGTACAAAAGTAAATTACGTAAGGTGTTGTTATCATTTTGGAAAAGAGATTGCTTATAAATTTGAATATAAGTCGTTTGTGGCATGGCTTCCAAAATATCATATACATGTACATGTATTATTCTCGTACATGGAAAACATTGCTTCTTAAAGGTGCAGAAATTAACGTGTTGAAAGTTTATTTTCATTTTGGGAAGGAAATCACATATGGATTCTAATATGAAATGAACGTGGCATGGTTCCCTTAATTTCAGTTACCTTATTACTGGTATTTTTGTCCTAAACAAAAAGGAAATTAAATACAGAAAGTAAATTAAGTAACGTTTTGTTATCATTTTGAAAATGATATTGCTTATAAATTTGAATATAAGATGTTTGTTGCATTTCTCTCGAAATATCACATACATGTATTATTCTCATACACAAAAAAAACCATTTCTTCTTAAAAGTGCAAAAAATAATGTGTATAAGGTTTATTATCATTATGGGAAGGAAATCACATATGGATTCTAATATATAACAATTGTGGCATAGCTATTAAAATTTTTAAATTTAATAAATTTTTTACAGTTTTGTGCCAAAATAAACTTTGGAAATATGAGTATCTAAACCATGGCTGGGCCTTTTGAGAACTTTGATCTTTGTTTACTGTTGAAAGTTGACAGCTCATAAGTGTTAATGTTCTTATTACTGGTTCATGAGCAATGAAGCCATCGAATCTACTTTGTGTTTGTCTACAATGCTTTCCCTATACAATCATTGCTCAAACAATATCCGACATATGTTCTACAAGCTGCATTCACAACTAAACAATAAACAATGTGGCAGATGATAAAAGATTCTCACCTGAATTTATAAATCAATTAATTTAAGTATGTTGCTCATCATCAAAGTCAATTGCCAGGCTAAACTTGTTCAAATTATGGGTAGACAATTTATAAAACATCAAATGAACGCAAGCCACCAACATGTGCATGTGGCTTAGCAGTCTTGTTTTATGCAATCAGTTGACCAGTGAATAATGTCATCCATTCCCTACAAATATAAAGTGAGAAAGCCTGCCAGTAGCTTCTCGTGTGTCGGTGGTTCTTCCCGGGGTTTTCCAGGGTTCTTCCTCCACTTAATACTGGGTGCCAAGTTTAGCCTATCTTGTGCTGAAAAATGGCATTAAAACCATATAACAACAACAACAACAAATATAACCTCCTTGTTTATTGCCGTAGTCAGAAGGCAGCTGAAAATTACAGAGTTTTTCAAACAATAATAAAATATTACAAATTACGGATGAGAAAATTTAGAAGTGTGAAATTTATATAGACACCATTATTTAACCTCAGACTTACTGTTTCATCATTTGTTACATAATATTTGCTATTTATTTTTTTCCCATTGTATTCAGTCTCATACTGATCTGTGACAAAAATACTGAATATTTTAAATATGTGTACAGATATTTTCAGTGGAAATATTTGTATTGTGGATTCAATGTATATGATGAGATTCACAGGTGATTACACGGTGTTTATACTCTATTCATGCTATAGATAAGACATGTATGTATAAACTATACACGTGTATGCACCAATGCGTGGTTCTTTGAATAAAGTAATATATTATATATGCAATCTGTTAACACTGCATGTGTTTTTCTCATTTAATATACATTGATTTTAAATGGCAACTGTGCCAATGAAGCACACATTTTTGCACCCGATTTTATTACACCACCCCACTTGATAACCCTGCAAATTTTCTTGGTAACATACATGGCTGCTTATAACACAGTTTGGTTCATAACACGGTCAGGTTCTATGGTTCCCAACTACTGCATTAAAGCAGGGTCACACTGTATATATATTCTTATGTCTGGGCTCCTACAAATGTAACAAAAGAAAAGAGTAAAGTCAACAAGCTTTGTAAATTTTAACAAAACTAATTTATTTCCTAGAAAACAATGTAGAAAATAGGACTTACAGTTTGTGAATGTAATCCAAAATTTAATCCTAAGATTGAAAAATATGTCCTATCACTAAACAGTTCTAATTGAATCCAGGTTTGAATCTCGATGAAGTTCCATTATGGAAGGTGATGACATCAGATGAAGTCGTTGTACTGATGGCAACAGTTCCTTGTTGAATTTTGTGAATCAAGAATAATATTCCTGCTTTTGAATTCCAAATATTTTCAATTGAATGACTTTTCTCTAAGACTTTGATGAAGAAACACTTATTTTCCAGAGAATATAAATTATTCTTAAATAACAAATGACTCAAAATGGTAACAACACCAAAATACCTCTGAGCTCCTAAAGGTATTATTTCATGACTGAATAAATTATGTGACAGGCTACATGATTTCTATCTTAAACATTGCAATAAAATATGCCATTTTCACATAGCTTAGAATAGTCTTATTAAAAAAAATCAGATTCTCATGCTAGAAGTGAATAATATTAATAAAAAAAACTGTTTACAATATGGGTAACATGTGGGCCAACATGACCTTGGGAATAGCTAATCATTTTCACTTAGTGTTTATAAATTTGCAAACCAAAGGCAGCTAAAAATAATGATACAGTAACTGTTATGTTCTAATTAGGTCAAGTGAATTTTCTGAAAAGAGATTAAAATCCAATGATAATTATCACTGCAATAAAATATAATGAAACAAAATAAATTAAAAAGAATTTAAAACTAACACACACAATATATATATATATATATATATATATATATATATATATATATATATATATATATATATATATATATATATATATATATTATGAAACCCATTGCACTTGATATTTATGTAACAGATGGATGGTAATGCAGGTTATTGAAAAAGAATGTTTGACTGGTTAATAATTGTAATGCTTATTGATTATATACAAATCTTGTTTACATACCTTATAGAGGGATACCTACACTGAATAAACTACATTAGTTCCCCAACTGCCTTTTTTGAGAAGTCTCTTTTAATAGGGTTCATCAGTTTGTTTGAAGCAATTTACATGAGATCAGAAATGTAAATTTTTACAATTTAAGACCTATAAAACAGTTCTCCTACAAATGATATTTCTATATGACAATCCCCATTCCTGGAAACAAATCTCCATGTATCTTTTATGAGACCACCTTTTCTTCAAATGGTGTTGTATCATAGATGTTTGGGAGTGACTCTATCAGATTCCTATATTATTCAATGGTTTTTGTTGGTATGTAATAAAGGAAAATGCTTGATGCAGCATCAAGACTAATTGTTTTTGTACCACCACTGGTTGCACATGGATGGTATTTATGGTATTACATGCAGGTTCTCTCCTCTATTTGTATGATTTGGATTTTGAACATAGCTTTGAAAATGTTCAGTCAAATCACTTTGATGTCTGCAGTGTGGCAGTGTGTAGTGATGTCTAGTACTAGAGCATCATGCTGCAGGCATTTAGCATCATGTCCCACCCAGTTACATTTTCCTGACACAAGGCCAACAATTCTTAACACTAACCTCTTTTTGGCCAGTGTTCAAACCTGCAGCCTTCTGAATCCTAGGCAGATGATATAACCACTTAGACCATTGGAACAGTCTATGAGTTTTGTAATGCATGTCTTATGTTTTCCTCGTAGATCACATGGTCTGTGACCACTGTCATTTGAAATCCATTTGTAAGTGAATTGATTTCTAGTCAACAAAATATATAGTGGTTAAATGTTTGGTTTGTTAATTATCATCTTTGTTATATCATTCATGCCTCCGTAAGGCTGCAAGATTTACCAAACTTTCTAAATATGTACACGATATGTAATAACTGAAACAAAAGCATTTAATTGATACCCCTGATATGGACTTGAGGCTTTATGTACTTATATAAACCATTTAGTGTTTGCTGTACCTTGGTTAGCTTGTGATTCTATCATTTGCAATCTTTTACCCTCTACTATCATGGGAATAAATTTTCAAGTCATACTGCTGCATATATGTACAAAAATAAAAATGGAGTGCCTGGAGATATGAATAGGATACATAGGCTCTACAATCACTGTAAGCAACTTAATTGGTTTACAAACTTAAAATTGTGTTTCTTTACAATTAAAATGATACTAATCAAAGATTCTGTTAATGAACAGTGTATTTTAAAGTTAAAAATGAAGTTTGAAGAAATTATTGTTTAGTAAATCAACCAGAGTAATGTTGTGTAATATGTGTGATACAATTGGTTCTTGTCAGCTTCAAGCTTTTTCTAGCAGGGGGACATTCATTTTGAAGATCATCTATACTTTAAGAAAAGAATTAACAGAAAATCTTACAGAACAATTGCCGTAAACAGGGATGTAATAATATAAAATTTTGAATGCAGTGGGTAATTCCTGTGCCTTGGGAACAATGTGCCTATGTGTTTACCAATTTTGTAAACCTTTAAAGGTACTATAATAATATTAGCCTTTACATTTGTAAGCATTACAGCTTTACACTTACTCTTTTTATGAGGATAATTTGATGAAAAATATAAAACCAAAAACACAAAATGTCCAGGAATTTGTTTATAGTAGTTTTGAGTCAAGTCTTCAAGAATGTTACATTTTAAATCGAGGCATTTTAGAGGACTGAAGGTATGTAATTCTTATGAGCATGTCGTATCCAACATACCAAAAATATCAGGGGAGAAAAATGACATAGCTTGAACATTATATGATTCTAAAGAATAGTAATTAGTCTAGTCCAATATTTCTAAGTCATATTTGTTTGTTGGTATCATTCACGGATTAAATTATAACATAGATTTATTTGATAGACGTTGTGGCCTATTTGGTTTCATTTTATTTTAAAGATTATATTGACCTTGGACCATACCAGTGCAAAATTATCCTGTATCATGGTGGAGAAAACAAGGACAAACTGATTTTTCCTATTGTGAATGTTGTTCTGACAGGTACTGTTATCTCTCTATATTATTATGTTTAAGTATCATTTGTCAGTACCCATTAATGCATGTAACAAATTGTAGTAATAAAAAAGAAAATTAAAATTGTTATCACACCATGCTTACCAAAAAATGTCAATGTTACAAGGTGAATGAACCAATGATAGAGGTAGCCTCCAATAGCTTATTCGCTTTTGCTAGTGTTAAAATGGCAACAAGAGTGGTAGCCTTCAATATCTTATTAACTATTACTAGTAATAAAATGACAGAGGTAGAATTCATTATCTTATTAGCATTAGCTATTACTAGTGTAAAAATGACAATAACAGGTAGCCTTCAATATCTTATTAACTATTACTAGTAATAAAATGATGATGACAGAGGTAGAATTCCTTATCTTATAAGCTATTACTAATAATAAAATGATTATGAAAGAGTTAGAATTCAATATCTTATTAACATTAGCTATTACTAGTGTAAAAATGACAATAACAGAGGTAGCCTTCAGTATCTTATTAGCTATCAAGTGTGTTAAAATAGCAATGACATTGGTATCCTTCAATTTCTTATTAACTTTGTTTCTTTCATTGTATTTTTTGTTTATATATTTAAGCCTTGGGAAGAATAAAAATGCACATATAATAGAAAGGTTACTGTATTGGTATGGGAAAACATGAACTCGTTTTGTTGGAAGGATATACTCCACTCTCAACGTCGTGCAGTATATCCATCTGAAAAACTTGTTCGTATTTTCCCATACAAATGCAGTAACCTATAAATATCTTATAGTATTACTCATGTAAAAATGACAATGACAGAGGAACCTTCACTATCTTACTAGCTACTATTTCGTGTAAAAATGACCATTCACTGTCTTATTAGTTTTGACTTGAAAAGACAACAGCAGAGGTACAGGATACAGTTGATGATGGAGGCTTGATACTCTGTTGTCAGCTGTGAATATTTATCTTTCATTTTGTTTGTTATAACCAGTATAATTTTCCGACACGGTTAAAATACAGTGGTGCACACATTCTCATTGACCCAGGATTTTGTATGTGTATCTCAAATATTAGATATGGATGCAATGACTTTTTACTTAAATTTGGAAAGCTTTTGCACTGAAGCAAAGAATATAAAATTATGAACATTTTGCAGGTTTTTACCAACATGGACATTTTTAGCAATTTAATATGCAAGGTGGTGAAATCTCAATGTGAAAAAGAAGGTATATAACCAAATTCACCCCACCCCCATGTACAATGCCTTTTTTCTACTATTGATAATATCCAAGTTCTTTGTCCTCTGTGATTAATATTTAGAATATTCAAACTGCGAATTCAAGCAGAAATATCATACACTGACAGTTGCAGATTGTTTGTGGTGTTATTCTTATTTTGTAACAGTTTATCAGACTAATCTGTGAGAAAACAACAAATGATCAGTTATTTTATTCAGATATACAAAATCAATTATAAATTATTGAAATTTTCTTCCCTGATAAATATTTTTTTGCAACTTTGATTGTAATGTTTTCACCGAGTCGAGATGAAAACTTGTTTCTAAAGGAGAGACTTTATAAAGGACAGACATTGTTCACATGTTTGCTTGAACTGAATAGTTTGGGAAACTCAAGTTAGTTCTCACAAGTCTTCAGACTACCTATCTATAAAGCATAAACTTGTCATATCCCTTGAGCAGTGTGCAAAATTACTGCATTCCCACTGTCCTATACCAGCTGATTGCATGGCAGACTGGGGCAAAAATTAAATAGCCAATCCATCTAACCAGTTGGACTTTTAAGTATATGTAGAGTAAATTTAATGTGCAAGTCATATATTTTATAATAATTAAAGAAATAATATTAATCAAGTGACAAATAAATAGTGGATATTGTTTCTGATGATCACTCATAAATCTGTGTGAGATGAGTAGTTCAGTAACTTGCATTTAGTCTACGTTCAACAGCCACTTGTTTCTCAAGTTGCATCTATGTAATATCTGATGACACATGCTACTTCCAATTCCAAAAGTGAACATGTATTTTGATGCCTCAAAGCCACCATAGGCTAACAATCAAACACAGGAAAAGGGAAAAGGAATTATTCAAAAGGAATGTGACACTTTCAAATGAAAGCAATGTTTCAGAAATAATTGGGTCACATAATTCTAGTGAAATATAGAAATAGGAGCATTTTAAGCCATAAAATGATATTTGCTAAAATCTGCTGAATGGGATGTTGATGCATTTGATCTAGTTCCAGCAATCTACTTTCTGCAGACCTAATTTCATGGTATCTGCACTTTTTTTGAATGCCAGTCTAATTTTTGGAGACTGAGTCTAGTTCCAATTCTGTAATTATTGACTAGTTGATCGATGAGGATCCAGATACATATTCTATGATTCAGACTGGTCATCAATGCCAGCAACATATTTTGATGCCCAGCCGCTAAATGAGTTAATGTTTGGATCTGGATTGACATTAAAGCATCATTCCTGTGGTCGATAACCATTGTCCATGTTAAGCATAATTTAGTGAATTAGACTTAGTGACATTTATATCTTATTTTATGTTTTTATTTATCATTATATAAATAACCTATCAAAGAGCATTTATTGTTGTCTACCTGAATTTACCACCGAATCATTTACTACAGTTTTTATTCTTGTTTGAATAAATGTTGGATTTTCTGTTACTGGTCCTATTTGCTTGCTGGATTTTTTTTTAAAGTTTCACACACTGTACTTAATTGACCTTGATAGGCAATTTTTATGTAGGTAGGTAGTAGGTAGGTAGGTTGGTATACATGCATGTATGTAAGTAGTTCTACAGTATAAGACATCCCCTCCCAAGTTATTCATTATGCTGTTTATCATCTTACTTTATGGGACCTGTTTGTATATCGCTATGTATCTGTGTATATAAATATGCAGAAAATTTTGAATTTCAGGGCTGCCAAAAGTCACAATTGAAGGAGACAAAAACATTTATGTCTGTGAAAACCATCCAGTGAGAGTTCTATGCAAGACTGAGGGCTACCCTAAACCAGATGTGATGTGGCATGTTAGACTTGAGAATGCTAGTGAAAAAACTCCCAATTTAACAGAAGGGAATCAGTTAATCATCGATACTTTTAAGTCAATACATGAAGGGAACTACACTTGTGTAGCAACTAGTTCCATGTTTCTACAAGATGAAGTAATGGATTCTGTCAGGATCTTGTTGGACAGTGAGTTTTACAAAATACTTTAAACTTGTTGGAACAAAATGACAGAAATCCTTTGAAAATGTTTTGTTGTAAATGCCTGTACAAAAATGTTCTCAACTATTTCACAAACCTGTATCCTATTTAGAAGTCTGAATCCAGTAAAACTACTCTGTTAACAACATTCCAGGAACCACAGCAATATCATCATAATGAATTGTTATATGCTATATGCAGGTAAGATATGGAAGTAAAATGAAGAAAAGAGGTTAATAAACGTTCTTTTTTGGCAGTGTCCTTTATATAGGAGCAAGATGTGAGAGTGACAATAAAGAAAAGGTGTCCATACATGTCCTTTTTTGGTTAATGTCTGTTGTATGTAGGTTAGATAGGAGAGTAAAATAATGTTAAAGGGTCAGTGAAATTTTTTTAAATAAGGATACAGGATATGTTACTGAAATAAAGAAGAGGTACATACATTACTTTATGAGCATGTGTCCTTTATATGCAAGTAAGATACTGAAGTTAATAAGTCCATGTATTGCCTTTTTGAACAAGCATCCATTATATATAAGTTACATTACTGAAATAAAGTATGGGCTTATATGTGCTTTTTATGAACAGGTTTAAATATCTTGCCTCTTTTTAAAGAGGAAAGATATAATAGTGAAATAAAGAAAAGTCTGTAAGTGTCCTTTATGAGCAAGTGTTCCTTTTTATAGAGATATCTGCTACAGGTTGTTGGCTATAGTTAGATAAAGCAACTAAATTGCATGTAGAAATCTAGCAAATCTTAAATAAACATCAAACCTACTTATAATTACATGGAAATAACAAAATATTTTGCTTAATTAGAGGATATGGATATTTCTTGAATAGATATGCAGAAATATTTCACAAGGTAAGTGGGAACATTATCTTGAATGATGAAGCCACAAGTGACATTAAAAAATTTGTTTCCACTTCAGGAGTGGAATACTTCTGTGTATCTACTGACAAAGATAAGTTTTCTCTATATCATATCCTTTTAAAAGGCCAAATATAGTTTATGCACAGATTTACACTGTTGGGGTGGTGTAATGTGGAAACATCTCATGGTGGTTGTATCAAAGTATAGAATATAACATCTTTTAACAGAATATTTTAAGGATTGTGAGTTTGCTTCTAAGGACTTTGTTCTTTATTTTGTTTATTTTCATATGAGAATTTATGAGTGGCCTTGACAAGCTTGCAGTCTAGTTTGGTAGCACATGCATTCAGTTTTTGATTGTGACCTAATTTGGTTTGCAATTTCTTATTCGGAATTTTAAAAATCTTAAACATATTTTGCAAATGCTTTGTTTTTCCAGTGTTCTTTGCAGAGTATTACATTTTTAGGTCATCTATATAAAGACCACCTGTCTATTTAGGCCATTTTCATCTAGTCCTAAAGAGGAGCTGCTGTACAAACTGATAAATTTAAATTTCAGACAGATGTTGTTAAGGTAAAAAATATTAAATCAGTTATAATTCTTTCTTTTCTTATGCAGGAAAAGGACATTGTAGACCAGTATCAGAAGGCGTTAATTTGAGTGTCATAATTGGTGCTACTGCTGCAGGTGTTATAGTTATAATTTTAGTTGTGGGAATCCTAGTGTACCATAAACGGAAGGGTTTCTGCAAACACAGTGATGAAAAAGAAAAGGTATGGCATTGTTTAGGAAGACTGTTGACCTTAAATTATATCCAAAGTCTTTGCATGAAATTTTATTTTATTAATAAAAAAGTGTGTATGTTTTCGTGTTTTAGTAGAGAGCCTCAAGGGAGATTTGTTGTATTTAACTAAATGAGGTACCCTCTTTAAAAAAAAATAATATTATTATAATTAATAATAATAATAATAATAATAATAATAATAATAATAATAATAATAATATTATTATTATTATTATTATTATTATTATTATTATTATTATTATTATTATTATTATTATTATTTTCCCCTGCAAAGAGTGCATCTAATTCTGAACAGTATTGATCATCTTCTGCTAACAGATCTTGGCTTTTTGCTATAAATCATATAGAACTAAGAGCATTTAAAGGTGCATTGTGTGATGTGGGTCTTCGCTATTTGCTGCTGGACATAGTATTTAAACAAATACTGTAATGATAGATTACAATGATTCTAGTACAAAATCCTGAACAATTAAAATATAACCTATCTGTATTGTTTGAGAAACAGAACCAATTTGAATTCATTTTTAATTCTTCAGTACTATTTGTAATTTTCATATCCTAAAGTTTTTTTACATGCTGTCAATCCACCAAAATTGTAATTGGTTTTGTACTGAAATTATCTGAATGTAGAACTTTCTATTCTTCAAAAGGAAAGTGAAATATTTTAATATTAGAAAGAAATGAAAATTATTTTTGTTGGTAATATTTGTGTCCAAAGCAGTCTCTCTACACAGAGTATAAAAATATTAGACCATAGGTTCATTTATTTCTGCATCAGATGCATAACACTGTCATTATGCTTGGAGAACAATCACTGCCTTGCAAATCCAGCCTATAAAGTGAACAAAGACATTAATTACTTCATTAGCTTTCTTAATTAATACAAAGGTTTAAACATAACAGTATATTGATTAGGCAAGTGTGGTCACCCCATATATGGTGGAATTGACACCAAGTCCTGTCATTTGTCAGTTACTATTCTACCCATGGTTAATCAGCATTCTTTACATGATAAGTATAGCCTACTGAATTTCACTTGATCTTCGTTATAAACAAATATTTTAGTTTTCAGTTGTCATTTTCATCACAGAGTAAAAACTAATCAGTGCCTTTAAAATTCACAATTCTAATGATTGTTAGTGGTTTTAGTATATATTTCTGTACTTGTCCTTATTGTGTCTTATTTTGAATAAATGCATATTTATTCTTAGTAATTATAGTATTACTGTAATTCTGTTTGACATCTATTGAATTTTTTTAGCTCTCAATTCAATATAAGCTTAGCATAATTGATTTTGCTAGTATATGCCATTACTTTTGTCTCTTTGATTACAGTTAACAGTGGGGTAGAACTAAATGCAAGGCTTGTCCTAGGATTGGAGCTGTCTGAAGATAATCACCCCACTTGCATTACCTACCTATGGTGTCATATCAGTCAGATTATACATTATGAAATCTGAACTCAGCAGGCATTGATTGTGGTCAAACAGCTGGGGTGATAGGCAGATAGTAATCATAAAAGGATTTGGATGCTATCAGCCTCATAAACTTAGCTGTGAACTTCTTAATGTCACAGTCTTTTTGGGCCAAAACAGGCACTGATTAGTTAATAAACCCCTGGCATTCCTTGCCATAGGACACCTCCATAAAACCAGGTCAGTTCTGACTCAGTATGGTAGCCCACTTGGACCTATTGGGCATATTGGCTATGATGATTTATCCCTGCTTAGCAGATACTCAGGACCTTATATCAGTACCCTTGTAATTCATTCACTCCAGTAATGGACCTTATATCAGTACCCTTGTAATGCATTCACTCCAGTAATGGACCTTATATCAGTACCCTTGTAATGCATTCACTCCAGTCATGGAATTTCCACATCTTAAGTCCATAGTTGCTGGTTCTTGGTAAACTGTCTTCATGACAAACCCATTCCTGGACTTGACATTTTAAGGCCCAGTTACACCAGTTCAAGACCTGGCTTTGCCAATAAATAGCCTTGCTTACTATCAGTGACAGCCTGAATTTCAATCCATTCCAGGGACTTCTGTGTTGCCCCACACATCTGATATAATGCATGTTAAAAGACTCCTGAATAATGTTGTAGGAAGTCTTGTCCTTCAGCACAAATTTATTGAAGTAGTCTCCTGGCTCTTGGCCCAGAGTTCTGACCATTTTCACCAGCTCCATGAATGTCTGCCTATAAAATTTCTTTAATTGATAAACATTATCAGCCAAAGAAAGTCCAGCCTGGTCAAGGTGCTGATATTTTACACTGATTGGAAAGGGGACATCAGGACCTCAGTGTTAACAGAGTTGTCTTCTCTCTACAGTTAAAGTTCCAACTGTAGATAGAGATATTTTAGGCTGTCAATATAAAAGCTATCTTCCATTTATATGGACGATTCATGCAACAACTGGTTTGCATCATTCCAACTGTAGATTCTCAGTTTGATCTGGTTTTATGTCTGTTTTATTATCAGTAACCTCTATCTCACTATTGTATAAAAGCTATCTTCCATTTATATGGACGATTCATGCAACAACTGGTTTGCATCATTCCAACTGTAGATACTCAGTTTGATCTGGTTTTATGTCTGTTTTATTATCAGTAACCTCTATCCCACTATTGATATCTCAAATCAGTCTCATGCATTTCTCATGTACTTCACAAGGCAGGCAGCACTCACTTTCCATTGCCATAGAATCTTCCCTGAAACTTTAGGTCATGGAGATAAGTGCCTTAATATTCATGACTGCCCTGCTAATAAAACACCACAAGGCAACACTTAAATCTCATCCTTTGTGTTCTATTCTCACATTCCATTGTTAATTTTGAAGAGTTCAAGGAGGCAAGCCTCATGGAGACTTAGCATTCCAGAATCCATGCTTTATTTTCCAGGACAGACCTGAGAAAAAAGAAGGACTCCACTAAAGCCCTTCTGACAGGGAACCCTCCACCAAGCCTTACTGTTAAGCAAGGGCCAGATTATTTCCAGAGCAAAAACAACATGTTGTAGGGAAAGAAGGACTGATTTTATCCCAGTTTCTCTCCTCACTGCCCTATTTACATAAAACAATACCATGTTCATGCAGTCTTGTCCCTTTTTTAATTACATTGGAATGAAGATTTAACATCTCACTACATAGTCACTCCTCCAGAAAGTGCAGTTGAAGTTGTTCCTAGCACAACTACACTGGAATTCTGCACATAATATTTTCAGGCACCAAAGTTGAAGATCCTAAAGTTCACCCTCAGCAACATCCAAGAGGAATTCACTGTGGTCAGCTTAGATGCATAATCACATTCCTTCCTTAACATTTTCGAGGTTTGCTTGCAGAGATGCTATCCGAAATCTCAGTCCCTGGATAAATTCATAAATGATGGACCTGGTTGTGTCACACTCTAGGACCACTTCCACATTCTTGACATCAAACTCTCTGTACAAAATTCTCTAAACAACAGAGTAGCAGTGTTATCTAAAAAGACACTAAATCCCTTGTTTATTTTCAGATTTCTTTTCAGCAGTGACAGATCCAAATTTATCATGTTCCAGCTTTTCACTCACCTTTAAATGCGCTTTAAATGTTTTCTCAGTTGAGTTCTCTCTCATTATTGTGCCTTGGCAATCAGTCTCGTGGAGTCATCCATTCTCTAGAGAATCTAAATCAAACCAAGAATCCCTTTGCCCTGTGGGCTTTGAAATGTGGATGCAGGTTGTCAAATTCTTTTTTAGATACTGTCAGTTTTATTTAGATACTCTGTCTCATTCAGATACTGTCAAACTCTTATTTATATGTTGCCAGTCTTTTTTAGATACTGTCACAAAGTCTCATTTAGATACTGTCAAATTCTTATTTAGATACTGTCAAAATCTTATATATATGCTGTCAAAGTCTTTTTTAGTTACTGTCAAAAAGTCTTGTTTAGATACTGTTAAACTCTTATGTATATACTGTCAGACTCATATTTAGATACTGTCAAACTGTTATGTAGGTACTGTCAGAGTCTTATTTATTCTGATACTGAATCACTAGTAATACTTGCAACAGTATAATCACTAGCTGAGTCATCCCCAGCATAATGTTGTATGAGGTTTATGCCATAATAGTTTTGTAAAACATGATGTCATCATTTTAATTAATATTTTGACAGGTGAGAAATTATTAAAGCAAACAGAGGTATAGAATAAAATGACTTAAAAAATTATAAATAGTGCAGATATTTTGTAAAGATATTTTGTAAAGTAACTTATAATGATTAGAAAATAATAATTAGAAGATATAAATGTTTAATATTTAGATCAAGTAGAACATTTGTATTGGGACAGCTTTATATGTTAGCAAATCTAATAGCTATGGCACATTGGACTTGTAAGTAATAGCCTTGCTGGTATTATTTTATTTCAGTCATCACTCAATGAAAATGAGACAAGTTCTTCAAAAGAAGGAAACATACAACTAGAGCCAAAGTCATCAAACAATCAGCACAGCTCGGCACATGAGCCACTACTACCAGATAGTACAACACATGAGAATTCTGTAACTACACCACCACCAAAACCACCACGAACATTCAGTTTCAACAAGCAATAGACTAATTTGTGTTTGTAAGTTATAGTCTGCCATGACTAGGAAACAATACACAGATGCGTATTTTGTGTGCAGATAATAGGCAATCAAAGTACCTTAAAATTTATTTGTTTTATTGTTAAGTACAGGGGGAGAAATGATTAATGTTTGAATTCAGTTTTTTTTTAAATTTTAGTTTATTAGATCTTTTGTCAATAAAACCAAAGTATTATGTTAAAAATGAATTGGAAGGCTGAAACATTAAATTATTTATATCATTCATATAAGTAGTTTTTGTTCCATTTAAAAGCAAACTGTATTTAGCAGTTTTTGACTTGTTCACCAAAATTGTACAGTTTTCCATTTACATGTGACTCATTCACCAATATTGTAAAGTTTTCCAACATTTTACATGTGCATCAATTACATTCATATTTACCCATGTACAAATTAAAATCAACTATGTACAGTATGAACCCAGATCTTGCCCCTCTATCCAAAAACACTATTCAATTCCAACTCATGCTGTACTAAGTAAAAATAAACCCAAGCAAATTAAAACCTTAAAGGTAAACAAAATCAATCACTCTGTATCAGTCAGTATTATATCACAAGAATAATTTAGTTGTAACCTAGCCTAACGCTATTTGGACATCATCCACCTTATGACATCATAAGCTTGATGATGCCACACCTGTTCAATGGTTAGGATAAAAAGAATTGGCTTGATACAAGCAAAACACAAGGGGTATGTTTTGTTGTGTATTTCCCTCAAGACTGATTTCTGCAAATTCTCTTGCCGAATACAGTTTGTACAGACTAAGACTGCCAGATATGCAGATGCATTATACGACAGCAGATTGGTATACTGCTCTATTCTATGAATATTATATTAAGCTATTGTGTAATACAGTAAAACCTGTCTTGAAAGACTACTGCTATGTAAGACCACCTTTCCCAAAAGACCATATTCTCAATCCACAAATTTATTGATTATATAGTGGTATGACCTATTATAAGAGACCTCCTGTCTTGAGAGACCATACTTTCTATGTAGAAGTGGTGGTCTTTTAGGAGAGGTTCTACTGTATTAAATATTTTGAGAATTATGTAATATTATATATTTTAATTTTGCTCTTAACCTTTGACAATTATACGTCTTTCAGTCCTTTTCTAGAATAATTTTTCTTTTCTTTATTACTTTTTTATATAATGAGTTTAGTTACATAAATGAACATAGCCTTGGGAGTACGGCACACACCCACATTTCAGTCAAACATCAACATAACACAAGAACCAGTGGATAACTGACCAAGGACATTATTGGTTAGGTTTGAGTTGGTACGTAATCACAGATTTTCTGAATGTGTGTAGGAACTTGCAGATCAATAAAGTTCTGACACCTAGATGATTGTCAATTTAAATACTGTAAAATCTTCATTAGAATTCACCATTCCTGGGACTTATTCCAAGCATGGTCTTCATTTCCCTGTCTACTGAAAACTGAGGAAAATTGCAAACCATGTAAGAATGGTGGTTTTAAAGCAGAAGTCATAATGATTTTTTCCGTAGTTACTATTACAATAGTTTTCATCAAGTATTCATGAAATTGTAAGTGTATAATTATTAAGCTTGCTTTTTGGGGGGTTGATGAATGAAAAACATGGACTAAAATATAAAATAATACACTAATGAATAGGCTGAGTAATCGCTGTTCTGGTAGTTGGTCTGTTTCAATCTTAAATTCACTTATTGGTAAGTTCCAGATCATAAATTTTATCGTATTTGAATATAATAACTTAATTGGTTATGGCAGTTGGTTGGTTTGAATTTTAAATTTTCATATAGGTCAGTTTCATGTTAAATTTGCTCACATTTATAAATAATGACCTAAATACCTATCACAGGCAGTTTAAAGTTTAAATCTACAATTTTACATTGATAACAAATCAAATATGTTAAGTTTTTGTTTTCTTCTTTATCATCATACCAATATAATAAAGCTTCAGTGGATTTTAAAAAGCTTAAAAAGAGGGGATGGGTGCATCAGCTTGTTTGAACGTTCATCACACCTCCATAAATGTATGTACTCTTTTTCAATTTTTCTTTTCTGTCTCCTATGCAAGTGCACTCCTTTGAAACATTATGTATGAAAACAACATATATGAAGGAAAAAAAAACATGTTAAAGGTCTCTTCTTAGGTCTGGTTTGTTTTAATTTGTTTGTAGATGTATTCCATCCAGGCAAGGGCATGGGGGACTATCACAAAAATCACTTTTCTTCTAATGTGGTTGTAGGTCACATTGATATGGAATATTTATTCATACTTTAGAAATAGTACCATATTACCTTTCTGGCATGCTGTAGTTATATCTTTAACATTTATGCTCATAATTTGATACTATAATTAATATTAAGAATACTCTCATCTTGCAATGTAACTACTCTAATTTGATATATTTTTAACAGAATTACAAATGAAATTTCATTGTTTATAAAAGGTGTGTATTCCATAGCCTACAAAACACATGGCTGATTAATGATTTAGGTTTTATATTATGTCTTAAATGTGTTTGTGGTTGGGTCTGTTCTAATTTATTCTACTGGTTCTTCAGAAGAGTTTATGGGATGACCTTTTGCTTTGTCATCCAGAATTTTATTATTGCTGATCTTTTTAAGTAGTCCGTTCATCCAATCGCATAATTAATCTTAGATGAAAATGGTGCCACTTCATCACCTAATATAACTACCACAGCAGCATAACAAAATTTTTTGTCACCATGCCTGAATTTCGGAAGATAATATTGGGATTTTCACCAAATTCTTTATATAATGTCTAGATGGCCTGTAAATGAAAACTCTGATATCCAGTATAGCTGTCATGGCAACCATCATTAAATCTTATTATCTAAATCATATTGACATTGGATTTTCACGAGAAGACTTTCTTATTATGTCTGGTTTGTTCTAAATGAAAACGATCTGATCTTCAAAAGTCTTGTTCTTGCTACTTTGTCTGAACAGATGGTTATATAGACACAAAGTCTTG
This sequence comes from Potamilus streckersoni, assembly GCA_016746295.1. Lineage (NCBI taxonomy): Eukaryota > Metazoa > Mollusca > Bivalvia > Unionida > Unionidae > Potamilus > Potamilus streckersoni. The sequence continues at coordinate 372,640 of JAEAOA010001560.1, read as the reverse complement.
TTAAAATGGTGACCCTTGCACTTCCAGTATAGTGGACATATTGAAAGTCAAGTTCTGGCTACTTATCCTGAGAGGAAGATCAATGTTGATATTTTGTTTTCACTGAAAGAGTTCTTATAGTCTCAGGTTGGTGTTAAATAAAAAAGGTATTGGTTGGTGACGATTATCAGAAAATCTTGTTTTTTTCTACTACACTTGAGGAAGTGCTGGTTGCATTGAAAATGTATTCACTAAAACACTTCTAACTATATCTAGTTGGTCTAAAGAAATGAAAACTATGCCAATGTGACCTTTTATAACACAAAAATTAATAATAGCCACTTCTCCATACCAACATTTAAAAAAAAAAAAACAATATATAGTTATTTCTGCATTAAATTAATGCTGAAATAACTTCCCAAATTGCTGCCTTTTTCACATCCAGAAGATCTTTAAATGGCTGCTTCTTTTGAATGATGGTTTTATTGATATGGTCTTGTTGACATTGCCTTATTGACATGGCCTTATTAACATGGCCTTGCTCAGTCTACTGTAACAATTTGAGGCTAATTCTGAATGAAAATAATATTCATCTGACCTCCATCAGTGTGTCATAGTTTCCATCTTGAAAATCAACATATTATTTTTACTCATGCATTAAGGCATTAGCTTAGAGTTTTTACTAAAACACTTTTAGCAAAATCAAATTGGTTCTGAATGAGAATGGTACATATTGAACCATAATCATCCATAATTTTGTAAAGGCATTTTGAAAACCAGACTTTAGCGACCTTGGAATCAAGCCAAAGGTCTTTACTTGCATTTTTCTACTTCATTTAAATTATGAACAAAGTGACTTATAAATATATATTGACCCAAATTTTGTATTTAGTTGCATTTAAATAAACAAATTCCTACACAGCACTTGAATGTTGATCTTAAGGTCAAAGGTCATGACTCAGGATTTTATCTATTCTGGCTTTTAAGCATAATAATGCAAGTATAAATGGAGTTTTATACCTAAATCTGCAGTGTAACTGTATGTGATGAACACTGTGAATGAAGCCACATGGATAATTGTCATTTTATCTCCCAGAAATATATTATCAATTTAAACAAGCTTAGCAATAGGTATATCTTGACATTGCCTGAGACAAGTTAAATAATTTTCTCTCCAAAATATCAGATTCAAAAACATTGGTGATGAAAACAGGTTTCATGCCAACATGTTATCTCAGACATGTAAGAAAATAATTTTGTTACCAAGTTTTGGTATGTTTGAGTTTTTCAAGAATTTTGGAGATGGTTTTAGTACTCAGCAATTTAAAAATTTCAACAAACTATCTTGGATTTCTGTAAAAAATTTCAGCTGTTGGTTAAGTCTGAATCTCTTTTGTTTTATATATTTTTAAATTAAAAAAGCACATTGGAGAATGTATCCACACACACACACACACACGGCTACCATATTTATAATCAGAACAAGGTGGTTTTGGTGCATGTTTAGACTTTTTGTTAAGTGTTTTTATCAGATGGCAAGAAATTGTTGATATTGTCATAATCAGTGATGTTGAGGTTCAGTGTTTTTGTTTTCTGTGAAAGATTTTGCATGTTGAACAAATTGCAGGAATATAATCTTATTAAAAAATATAATTTATAATCTTATAAAATAATTTTCTACTTTTAAAAACTTGTTTTTATAGATGAAACAACAGGAGTACTTAACTTTTTGAAAAATTATGTTTTTATGTAGCAAAGAGTCTAACAATCCAGCAGCAGTTAGAATTGATTGTCTTCCTTAGCTACTCTTATGTGAACATCTGTCTCTGTGCAAGTGACATTACATTACCACGTACAAGACAGTGACACTAATTGTTTGCAAGTTAATAACTGAAATATTCATCAAAATTATCACAGACTGAAGTCGACATATTCCTCTTAACAAATAAGTTCACTGCCATTAGAGACTCCGGATCTTGATAGACTGTTTATCTTGAAAGACCAGGTTCTCAAAATACAGATTAATTAAATATATTGTTATTAGGTGTAGTTAGAGATATCCTTTCGTGAGGACCATCATATGATGGCTAAAGGGGTATTTTTTCAAGACAAGTTCTTTTGTAAATGAACTGTTCAGTTGTTAGACAATTATTTAAGATGACATCTAGTTATTACAACAGGAATTCTACATGTCAGATTTATGGCAGATCATAAAGTGATAATTTCCAAAGTCATGATGAATTTTCATTTTATTTAAGTAGATTTTTTCATTTGCATTATCAAAATTGTGACAGAATCTGCATTACTGTTATTGTTTTCTCCACTTGGTATCTTAGCTTGAGTGCTATACAGATTCCATATTAACTGATCAATGGCATCACATTGTAATGATCATGCCATTTTGAGCTATACAGTAAATGTTTATTTCACAAATTAAACGACTTTAATGTAACAGACTGTTCTCATTAATGGAGTTCTTTTTGCTTACATGTATGTTTTTATAGTTGATTTTTTTATTAGCAGTATTCATTGGAATATACTAGACATGCATCTGTTTTGGAAGATACACTTGTAATTTGTCATATAGTTTAATCAATTCATGTAAAGATGTATCTTTTTAATTGGAGAAATGCAGGAGTTCTGTGCTTGTATGTTTATGGTTATTTGAAGATAATCAATTCTAGTCTTTCACCTTTCATTGTATATATATATATTGCAGTGCTGTCACATTTCATAGTTTAACAGAGTGTTCTCAGTCATGGATCACATTAATATAGGTAGGTAGTCTATTGTGCAAAGTTCAGATGTTAAAAAAGTTATTTGTTGGGGATTTTTAAGAGGAAAAAGCTTTTATTTAGATACCTAGATGTTGGATGAATAATGAAAATTGTTTATTTTCTCTTATTTTTATAAATCCTCATATATCATGGTAGACTTAGTTTTAAATAGACCTTTTACATATTTTGCATACATTATTTAAATAAAGAAATGAATTATTCATGGTTTGAAAGTAAGTTTATTGTGACATAATTTAATAATTGACTACATAGTTTCTAAAATTATTTTCTTCAGCTACACAATAAGAATATACCATAACTCTACCACAATTGGTCAAGCCTTGAAATAAACCCATCCCTCACTTTTACAAAATTTTGATGAACTGCTTATCACAAGAACATTTCTGAAGAAAATATTAATGATCCACTAATTTTTTAAGAATTGTACAAGGTAGGCTGCTGCACTTGCAACCTCAAGGGGTTTATTGTTAATGAAAAAAATACAAGATAGGCCAATACACTATCAACCTCAACCCCACCAACCCTCCATGGGTCTTATTGTTAAACACGAAATGTCTAATATTGTCAAATTGACATTATCTTCAAAAGCCACTGTAACAAATGGTGTTAATTCATGAAAAGATTATATTTTCATTTTCTTACATGTTTCAGTATTTTGTGCTGCATTAACACTTTTCCAAAATATTTGACATTTTTGTTTGTCAGTTGACAGTTGTTATGCATATTCCTCTTCATCAACTACTGCTTGATTGAACTCTGACATTCTGTCTGACAGGTTCAGAATTTTTCTTGCTCAAGATTTCTTTGTTTTGTCCATCATTAATCCATAAATGGTGGTGCAGAGTGGTCCATTACGGATCACTGCCATCTCACCTCTTTCTTCGTGATTTTGAGTCCAGACTCGGCTAACGCAGGTAAGTGAGAAACCCTGCCAGTAGCTTCTCGTGGGTCGGTGTTTCTTTTCGGGGTTTTCCTGGTTCTTCCTCCACCATTAATACTGGCTGCCATGTATAGCCTATCTTGTGCTGAAAATGGCATTAAACCCTATAACAATACCACCAACAACAAATCCATAAATGCTATTTAGAGCAGAAATAACAGATGATTATTTTGATATTGGTGGTATTTATATTTTTTCTTGTTTTCTTAAACCATAAGTCGCCATCCTGTGTATAATTTCACAAAAACCTTAAATTGAGTGCAAACTTAAACTAAAATATTGAGTACACACTAAAACTAAAATGTGAGGTGCACTCTCAAATTATTGAGTACATGTTCAACCAAAATGTTGGGTACACACTCAATCAAAGATGGAGTGCCAACTTAAACTAATTTATTGAGTATACACTCAGACTAAAATAGAGTGCACATACTTTTGAGTGCACAAAGTAAATTATTGAGTAGAATCATGATGAAATTGATATATTTGGTACACAAACTAAATTATTTTGTACACTCTTGGACTAAAATATTGAGTGTACACTTGAAATACTATTGAGTACACACTTGAGCTAAACTATTGAGTACACACTCAAACTGCACAAACTAAAACAGAGAGCACACTCAAACTAAAATATTGGGTTCACACCCAGACTAAAATATTGGGTACAATAAAACTTAAATATTGAGTGCACGTTGAAACTATGTAAATTTAAATATGGAGTACTCTCAAGATAAAATATTGAGCACACTCAAACTGAAATATTGAGTACTCACTCAATCCAACTGCAAACTGCACAGAACCAGATCTGCCAGCACATTATGCAGTTTGGTAGATAATTGGTAGAACAAACAACACAGACCCAGTCAACACATTATTCAACAGTAGGTTAGGGTCTACATTGCTTATGGTTAGACTTGACTTTTAGAAGCAAGTATTTACATTATATCATCCATTACATTATAAGTACTGAATATTTTAATTGTTATAATGTAACTCAACAAAATGGCCAATGCACTGTTTTCGATAAATTTTCTGATCTTTGCATCAGCTGCTGATGTGCTATTATTTTTTATATTTGCTGTTAGCAAATTTTATGCATAAATGTTTGTAGATGTTAATATTTTGCTTGTTGTGCTTGAAAGTTGTTAACTATACTCCTAAATGCTTGACTGTCTAGATTGAGATAAATATTATAGAGGTTTCATAATGAAGTCATTATATAAATATATATTTATATAATGACTGCTTAATTTACTCAGTTCTGTGATTGTCTAATTTACTCAGTTCAATGATTGCTCAATTTACTCAGTTCTATGATTGCTTAATTTACTCAGTTCTATGATTGCTTAATTTACTCAGTTCTATGATTGCTTAATTTACTCAGTTCTATGACTGCTTAATTTAGTTATATGACTGCTTAATTTACTCATTTCCATGACTGCTTAATTTACTCAGTTCTATGACTGCTAAATTTCCTCAGTTCTATGATTGCTTAATTTACTCAGTTCTATGACTGCTTAATTTACTCAGTTTTGTGTATACTAGGATATTGAAATTACTCTAAGTTTGCAAATCGTGTATGAAATAGACTAACTGGCTATGGCACAGATTTTTCACGGATTCTGATTAATAAAACCTTTGTATATGAAATCCCACTCTTATGTTACGATCTTTGAAAGATCCATATAGAAATATGAAATCCATACATTTAAGAGGTGAGTTAATAAATCAGTGCAGTACCAATTATAAAAAATAATACAGGATTTTAAAACCTGTTGTCTGTATGTATCAAGAATGATGAAAATGATTCTTTTGGGACACAGATTCTGTTTAGGCTTGGATCCTTTGCCCAAGATACTGAAAGTTTTGGTCAAATTATTGGTGATTTTGCTGAAATTTTAGGTGAGATTGTACAAAATTTGTGCAGATTTAGTATGATTTCACTAAAATTTTTGACCAAAACTTTGACATTTCAATGAGATTTTGTTAAAATTTCACAGACATTTTGTTGAGATTTAATTTAAATTTTGACCAAAACCTCACCAAAATTTCTGTGACATCTCACTAAATTTTTGTTCACATTTTGTTGAGATTTCATTAAAATTTTTATCAAAGCTGTCTCCTAAGTTTAATTCATTAAAAGTGAAATTTGACTTAAATAGTGAAATTTTAGAGTTACTATAGACTATTTTACTTAAATTTCTGTAAATTTTCAGATATTTCAAAAGGTTTTAAATTCAATAATACAGCATTTTATTATCCACCATAATATTTCAATAAAACAAAATGATAAAGCTATTATGACATGACATATGGATGGTGTACTGTTTGAATGTACAAACTGTGATATTGTTGTTGCCACTTGAAGTTAAATGAGATCTGAATCCATATGCAATGAACAATGTTTATTATAATATCATTACACAACTAGAATATTTTGTTAATATAATCATTTATAATTAATACCACTCATGTCATTGAAGGATGATTCTACCTGTGGGCTTTGAAAACAACTCTGCAAAGATATAACCATCTATGATAGACATGGGTATCTGGCAACAGTATCTTCACTTCCAAACAACTGGTCTATGTTGTCCCTCCTTAAATTCTGGAAGGGAATCAGTTTGGAATTGTATAACCTCCTAATCTGGTCCTGAACAGTTCCTTTTCACATTTATTTTAAAGTTGGTAGTAGTTCAGATCTTTATGGCAAAATTTGCAAATTGCTAGTCCTGGCATTCAGTTTTCTTACAAATTGACCAATTACAATCCCATCAACAACATATTTAAACCATTTTCATTTCCAAACATTTTTCAAACTGTTATTCACTATACACTGAAAGTTCAAAAATACCACCCTGTCCAGCATGCTCATTCTCATCAGTTTCCTGTGTGAATAATCATTGGGTACTAAGTACAAAATTTTGACCAGTTAGAAAGCTCTTTACTGTGATCATCTGTTAAATAATGTACAGAACGAATACTCTAAATGGATCATTGGGGATTGGGACTAAACCATTATTTGGAAGCTAGATCAGAGACCCACCAAAACACATTCCATAATGAGGAATATCAGATTTGGGTCAGGAGAAAACTGGAATTTTGTCAAACCCAGTTAAAGTTATAAATAAAGGAACATGAAAAAATGCATAAGAAAATTGTTGTTACAAACATGAACAATAAAACTGGAGTTACCAGAAATGGGAAATACAAGTTTTGCTGGAAATCATTCAAAATGTACAATGAGAGAAAAATAAATATTAAAATGAAATGAAGGTTCATTTTTTATATCAGGGAAGTAATGTTGCTCATTTATATTCTTTCAATGAAATTTCAGTCATTCAGAATCTCAATCACAAAATCTCTGAGATATTTTAAGAAATATTGGTAAAAATCTTAGTGAAATACCATTAGTTTGGTGAAACAAGGATATTTCAATGAATTTCATTGAAATTCCAGTCACATTTTCACTCTAGCTAGCAAGTTAACATTGTAATGAGAATTTGTTTTCCCCATGGAAATGTTGAAAAATAATACAATTACATAGTGTAGCTCTGTTCAACTATTTCTACAGTATTATTGATAAATAAACCATTATATGTTTTCCTTTATATTTCTTTTTCTTGTTGAATTCGCTTGTTTATTTCATCTTTTTTTACAATTTGTTTGAAGACCTTGTTTATAAATCTTGTAAATTTTACAATCTGACTGCAAAAAGCTAGGAACATGTGTGATCATTGTACTTTGGTGCATAAACTTTAAACTTTAAGCTAAGTTAAAAATCCATCTCCCTTCTTTCAGCAAGTTCATGTTTCCATGCCTTTTGCTACTGAAACCTGTTTTAAGTCCATGTCATGAGCTGGATTTCTACACATTTTTTTACTTGATTTCCTATGATACATAATATGTGAAAAAGGATTTAAATGAACATAAATTTAGCAGGATTATAATGTAACATGCCCTTGTATTATCACAAGAAAGAATGAAGTCAAGGAAATCAATAAATTTTTGTCTCTTTAATAAAGAGTTTTTATTTTCAGAGACATTCACGTAAAGGAGGTTCCATTTGACCAGTGTTTGTTTCAACATCATAGAAAAGAGCGTGATACATTTTTCATAACAATAAGGTACTGTTTAGGTGTGATTTTAAAATGCAGCCAAGTTTGTGTCTAGTATTTTAGCTGCAGTACCTTTTGTCCGTCTTGATGGAAAATGAAGCACAGTAGAATTAAAAAGGATTTTTTTAAAATTCTTGACATGATAAAATGTTAATTAGGAATTTGCTTTGTTTACTGTAGATTTGTTTCAGTTTAAACATCACTGCTACTTTTTCAGATTGATAGTTTAAAGTAGCAATTATATTATTATAAATTACCAACATTATCATTGAAAATATAATACAAATAATCATGAACTAGAGTGTGCCATTTGAAATGAAATTATCTACAAGATATGTGCCTCATTCAACCTGTTCAGGAGTGGTTGATATTTACAGTGTTGGAGGTGGGGAACAGTTCATAATGAATTGTTATGAGTTTTTTTAACTCAAAATATTAAATACCATATTTGTTTGTGAAAATATAGTTGGTGTTATAATAATTCATTTTGTAGATCTTATGAAGTCAGATATAGTTATTAAACAATGAATTATGCATGCATCAGGTTTCTTTCCCTACAAATGAGGCTACATTCAGTATTTTATATAAGTACTATATAATTTAAATTTTATTATACAGTTTGCATTTTTCAGCTGGAAAAAATGGAAGAGATTTTTTTAATTTTTAAACTTTTGGTATTTACAAATGATATAAGTTAGATTTACACAGCAGATATACATTTATTTTTGTTCAAAATTTTATTGTTTGAATCAGTACTGGCGTCAAATGTTTCCTGATTTTTTTTTCCTCTGTTTTAACTGTTGTAGGGCTGGAAATTCAATACAGTATTACTGATAATTACCCAGTACTCACCCCCCACCTCCTCCTGTAAGTATTAACTGCTGTCTAATACATTTCAGAAAACATGGTTTGATTCATTGTTATTGGTCATAAGTCATCATCATGTGGAGATTGGGATGACATTATCAGATTGTGATATGCAGATAATTTTCATACCACTGTTCTCAATTTTATTTCTGCAAATTTGATTTTATTGATGTTATTCTGATGCATCTTGGCATTTTATTAGTTCATGTTGAGTTGAGAATAGAGCTAATTTTTTTAATACAGTATAACAGATATTTGATATAAATTTCAATAAAATATTGATAGCCAGTCATATTCGTCTTATAACACACTCTTCATATAAAGATCAAATAAAACCAATTATACAGCAACAAATATAATTGAATAAATAATAAATGTTCTGTTTCTATTTTGCTCAACCATTTTCTCTCCCATATCTGACACATATATAAGAAAATATTAATCAGTTGTTATCTCGACTGGTCATAGATCACAAGAATATATGTGTTGGTCTGTCATCTGAATGTTCAGTCCATTAGCACAAGTTGCTTATCACTATTTTGGTCTGTCATCCATCTGTCCCTTCTGTCCATTAGCACAAGCTGCTTATCACTATTTTGGTCTGTCATCCATCTATCCCTTCTGTCCATTTGTACAAGTTGGTTATTACTATTTTGGTCTGTTATCCATCTGTCCCTTCTGTCCATTGGCACAAGTTGCTTATCACTATTTTGGTCTGTCATCCATCTGTCCCTTCTGTCCATTAGCACAAGCTGCTTATCACTATTTTGGTGTGTCATCCATCTGTCCCTTCCGTCCATTAGCACAAGTTACTTATCACTATTTTGGTGTGTTATCCATCTATCCCTTCTGTCCATTAGCACAAGCTGCTTATCACTATTTTGGTGTGTCATCCATCTGTCCATTAGCACAAGCTGCTTATCACTATTTTGGTGTGTCATCCATCTGTCCCTTCTGTCTATTTGCACAAGCTGCTTATCACTATTTTGGTCTGTCATCCATCTGTCCCTTCTGTCCATTTGCACAAGATGGTTATTACTATTTTGGTCTGTCATCCATCTGTCCCTTCAGTCTATTATCACAAGCTGCTTATCACTATTTTGGTGTGTCATCCATCTGTCCCTTCTGTCCATTAGCACAAGTTGCTTATCACTATTTTGGTCTGTTATCCACCTGTCCCTTCTATCCATTTGCACAAGTTGGTTATTACTATTTTGGTGTATCATCCATCTGTCCCTTCTGTCCATTTGCACAAGCTGCTTATCACTATTTTGGTGTGTCATCCATCTGTCCCTTCTGTCCATTAGCACAAGCTGCTTATCACTATTCTGGTGTGTCATCCATCTGTCCCTTCTGTCAATTAGCACAAGTTGGTTATTACTATTTTGGTTTGTTATCCATCTTTCCCCTCTGTCCATTAGCACAAGCTGCTTATCACTATTTTGGTCTGTCATCCATCTGTCCCTTCTGTCCATTTGCACAAGCTGCTTATCACTATTTTGGTCTGTCATCCATCTGTCCCTTCTGTCCATTAGCATAAGTTACTTATCACTATTTTGGTGTGTCATCCATCTGTCCATTAGCACAAGCTGCTTATCACTATTTTGGTGTGTCATCCATCTGTCCATTAGCACAAGCTGCTTATCACTATTTTAGTGTGTCATCTATCTGTCCCTTCTGTCCATTAGCACAAGTTGCTTATTACTATTTTGGTCTCTCATCTGTCTGCCCCTTCTGTCCATTTGTACAATTTGCTTATCACTATTTTGGTCTGTCATCTGTCTGTCCCATCTGTCCATTAGCTGCTTATCACTATTTTGGTCTGTCATCCTTCTGTCTATGGGCCCTAAGTGGTGTAAAGTGCTCACGATTAATGATCATTGCCATCTCACCTCTGTTTGCATGGGTGCATGTCTCTGGCACAGCCAATGTGGGAATGTGATAAAAGCTTGCCAGTAGCTTCTTATGGGTCAGTGGTTCTTTCTGGTATTTCCTGGTTTCTTAATTCCATTTATACTGGCCACCATGTATGACCAATCCTGTACTGAAAAATGGAGTTAAGCCCTATAATAACAACAACCATCTGTTTATTCTGTCCATTAGCAGAAGTTAGTTGGGGCCCCGCGTGGCCAAGTAGTCTAAAGCACTCACCATTCTGGATCACTGCCATCTCACCTCTGTCTGTATGAGTTTAAGTCTCAGGCTCAGCTAATGTAGGTACATGAGAGAGCTTGCCAGTAGCTTCTCATGGGTCGGTGGTTCTTCCCCTGGTTTAACAGAATTCTTCCTCCATGTGTAGCCTATCTTGTGCTAAAAAATGGCATTAAACCCTACAACAACAACAATTTGGTTATTACTATTTTATCATCCATCTGTCTATTCTGTTCATTAACACAGGTTGGTTATTTACTATTTTGATAATGTCATCCATTTGTTTTGTCCATTAACACAAGTTGGTTATTGCTAATTGATCATATGATAGGAAAAAGGCTCATATTTTGACAATTTTCACAATAAGGACTGAACCCAAAGCAAATGAGAGGTGTCAGAAAATTTAATTTTATAAAAAAATGGCGAGTTTAACCTGAATATATGGATGTGACAAATCAAGGTTTTCTTTTTAAAAATTCCAGATAATTAGTGAATCCTAAATGAAAATGATACTTATAAGATTCCCAATATGACTGCTGTGTTGAAAATCTGGTTATTTTGCTTCCCCAGCACAAATAGTAATAGTGACATGAGATTTTGTTGTTTGGAATGACTTCCTATGATGTGAAGTTGGTGCTGAGTAATAATTGTGGCAATAGACCTCCAATATGGCCACCAAGGTAGCCATCTTGAAAATCTTGAAAGCACTACTCCTCCCAAACAGATGGTCACTAGAAGATTAATTATGGTATCTTGTTGGATAAGGGTGAAAATGGTCCTGGGTGAAAATGGTCCTGATAAAGAGACCTCTAACACAAGTTTGTTGTCTTGGCAAATCTTGTTTTTACTTTTAAGTTAAGGTCATATCAACTATGCAAATCTTTACTAGAACACTGAACACTTCTCACTGTATGTAGTTGGTCCTAGAAATAATACCTATGTAACATCCTGTCCATTATAAATACATCTTGCATGTATATGTTCTGAATAAAAAAGGTACAAATCTGACCATTTAGAAATATGCAGATTTGTGAAGGAGTTTGAAAGCTTTTATTAATCTTGGGTTCAGGTCGAATGTGGATGTAATGGCTTTGCTGATCATGTAAACATTATAAACTTTGTAAATATTCAAATAAATTTCAACCAGATTTTGGTTTGTATTTGAATTTTATAAATATTTAAATAAATTTCAACCAGATTTTGGTTTGTATTTGAATGAATAAGTTGATCCTTAGTATTTTAACATTAAAGGTCAAAGGTCTTCACTTGGATATTTAGATGTAGTTTTGTGAGCATGATACAACAAACAAGTATGAATGGAATTTTTATCAAACCCAACTTTTGTATATTTATGAAGAATACCTTGAATGGTCCCAGTTCAAAAACTTGAGCCCCAACCCCCACCACAATATAGTTATAACTATGTGGGACTATTTCAACATTGCATTAAGAGCCAGGAAACATATGTTGAAGGTACATGTAGTGCGTCGTATCCAGTATGATTCCTTTTTCCTGTACAGAAGCCCGGTCGCAGAACACTTCTCCTCCCCTGGCCACACTTTCAGTGATATAATACTTATCGCTATTGCTAACAACCACAGCTGGAGTTCCGAAACCAGGAAGGAAAAGGAATCATACTGGATACGACGCCTTAGAACATTGAAACCAAGCGGTCTAAACCAAGAAGACTAGAAAATGAAAACTATGCACTAGTAGAATTTAACATTTTCTAAATCTTCTTATTATCCTTCAATTTTTACTATAAGAATAACCGGTATAGAATCAAATATCCGGGATATAATCTGCGTTACATATGTACACAAAGTAAAAATAGATGTCGCTTTGGCTTGTAGACTTTTAGGGAATTATACAACGTTTTCAGTTTCCGCAACTAGTCTATACAAGCTGGTTGTATTTATAGTTTTAGCACATGTGAAGACAGAAATGTAGAGGTTTACAAACACAACGTTTTTGTGTTTATTTGTTTGTGGAACTATGTTTTGTATTTGCCTTTGAAAAAGACTCATTAAGAGTCGAAAGCGCTTAGGCTAGTTAGTTACTAGTTTCGTACTGTTCGTGGTCAGATTATTGCATCTATATATATATATATATATATATATATATATATATATATATATATATATATATATATATATATATATATATATATATATATATATACATATACAATTCGTCAGTATAATATATTCTCTACCATCTTTTCTTTTGCAGTGAAAATTACCTGCAGAAAACAAATTATCTTCAGACTACAATTTCATTTCTTTGCAAAATTATATTATACCACATTCTGTAAAGACTGTGTCGTAAAATTTAACAATCTGTAGCTTCTGTTTATATGCAGTAAACTTACAAACAGTAATATAGGCTTGACTGAATACTTCACTTTTTTTGAGTAATAATCTACGGGTTGCAAATATTATGTGGATTGATTGCTAAAATGGGCAAAATTGCATGGAGGATGTGACCTATATCAGGCATGTAAATACAAACAGACGTAATGATGCTACTTCATTCCATGGTCTTCTTCGACCTTCATACGACGAACAACAACAGATAAAATCAACATTAAATCCAACCAGAAAGATGCATTCATTTCAATATAGGAAAAAAAATGGTTGTGGAAGTGAGTGAGATCGGCATCTAGTTTTCTAGATTAGCCTCTCCGTATTTTCTCAATTGAACTGGAGTCATATATGTTTAACAAGAGACCACTCGATTCAAACCAGTCCAATTTATTCATCTGAAAAAAGGTGTTGGTATGTGATATGACAATGTAAGAATTTTCAATCTTCATTTTCTAAAAACACCAACAATATAATCATGATTAATATGAACAAATATGTATAGTATTTGAAATCGATCGATCGATTGTTTGAGAGAGAGAGAGAGAGAGAGAGAGAGAGAGAGAGAGAGAGAGAGAGAGAGAGAGAGAGAGAGAGAGAGAGAGAGAGAGAAGAAGAAGAAGAAGAAGAAGAAATCTTTCAAGAAAATAAATAACACAAATTCTTGTCTTTTTTAAAGTCAATTTCAAAACACAATCTGCGAAACCGAAAGCCGTCAAAATAAGAAAAAGAAAATTTACATATTCGCTTTAGGTAATGCATCACATGAAATCGGTTACAGTGCAGATAAACAGATTTATATAAGATTTATTTAAATCGAGGTCAGCATTAATAAAAATGAATTTGTACTTACGTGCAACAATAAGAAAGTCCATAAACTGTCGTAAACAAATCTCCCAAAATGAAGTTTTATTATCACGAGCACCATGTAGGCTATCAAGACAAACAACACAGTATATACAGAAATACTAATTGTTCCTGGTGAAATTTCCGTTTAATTTTTGGTTCCGTTTGGTCATTCTCAGTGTCATATGATGTCAGTTAAATATATTAAACTGTAATATGTTCGCACAGGAATTAGGTCATTGCGGATGTCAAGCTTCTCTTTCATTTTAATACAGAACTGATTACTAACAAAAGGAAAGAGGAAATAAACATTCTTAAGTGGAAGATATATATGAGTACATCGAGAATGACGTTATATATAACGATTGACACTAGACTCACTGATTTGTAATATCAACATAGTATCTATAATGGACATGACAATTGTTTCCTGCAGGTGAAAACACTATATTAATTTTTTTCTCCTTCATCGTGCTTAAGCTTCTCAGATTCTCATTTGAAGAAATAATCGTTGAAAATATGTGGAAGAATCGTTACGATATTTTTTAAAAAATATTTTCGTTTAGAACTAAAATGATAATCTAGATGGATTTATTTTACAGGTTGTCGATAATCCGTTCATATGAGCCAAAGAGCGGTTATAATTTGTGGAATGCCAATTAGCCACTTGCAAGAAATGTGTATTAGTAGGATGCTTTCCTTACAACTTTTTTAATTTTGTTGAATGATATATTTTGAATAACACTTTGATAAAGAGTTTACAAGAGTTTTATTGCATCTTAGCGCATATCATGTCATGTCAGAATAATTTATCCAATACCGAAAGGCCAAGTTTTCCATTCTATTTAGTGCTTTTATTTCTAAAATAAAGTTTTCGAAATCTTTTAAAGTAAAGGCAATCGTATTTCATGGCAGATTGGTATGATTTATACAATTATGAAAGGCCTTCAAGTTATAACGCTTTCTAACACATTTGGTTATATTTTGGTCTGTGGTTTTTGATACGAAGATATTTAAAGCTCTACTATTTTAGTAACAACATATATTCTATATGACGATCGGCATTAATTGTACTGCTGAAAACCCCTTCACGTCAAGATACTCTCTGCCATGTTTGGTTGAAATCTGCCCATTTGGATTTAATGACGAATCGGAATCATTGTACAACACAAAGAACGTTCGTACAATGGTGATTTCTAACAAATTTGGTCAGATTCTGTACAGTCAGTTCAAAGATTTTACAATTTTGTAATTATGGTCATATTTTATTGCATTAGTTTTTGTAAACGTAAAAGCCCTTACTCTCAGGATGCTCTCTGTCAAGTTTAGCCAATTCAAACTATTGTTATTCGAGAAATTTTTATACAAGGTTTTTCTATTTTTAGCAACAGTAGATATAATTATATTTGATAGCGAATCAGCGTAATTTGATGATATAAAGGCCCTTGAAACCATGTTGTTCTCTGATATTTGCGTCAAGTTCTGTTGAGCGGTTCTGAAAAAAAATGTTTGTTTAAACGTTTTTCTATATTTAGTAACAGTAGACATATTCGAATGAGGATCAGAATTATTTTTATATATCTGATAGCCGTTCATGTCAGAATGCCTTACATTAAACTTGGTTAATTCTGTTGAGATGTTTTGAGAAGACATTTAAAGGATTGTCATGTTTTGGTAATAGCGGCCATTTTGGATGGCAGATTGGCATTAGGCGTACATATTTAAAACCCTTAATGCCAGAATGACAAATTTGGTAGGTTCTTTCTGGGCTGTTTTTGGTAAAATCTTTTAAAGATTTCCTATTTCTCGTAAAGGCTGAATTTATCTGTATCACTTGTACAAATAGAAAAGGTACATAGTGATGTTTTCTGTCAAATTCAGTGGGATTTGGTTGAGTGTTTCCTTTTAGAAATCATTTCAATGTCTTTTTTTTTAGCAATGAAGGCAATATTTTATGTAGGATCAGTAATACATAAACTGGGAAGCCCTGCATGTCTAGTATGTTTGGTCTAAACTGGCCCATTTATGTTTTCGAAAATGAGAAAAAGTTTAAAATAGCGAAAGTTGACCGACTTAGGACCAGACCATAAGCTAGGTGAGGTGGGCAAAACTTTTGGATGTAACTCTTTTTCTTTTGGTTCATGGAAGCCTAATATCTGATGTGTGCAGAATCATGCCGTATGAAAATTGCATGAAAACATGAAACAGTCTTTACAAAAATACCACTGACAAATGGTTAAGTGAATATGCATTTAGTTTGTCTATGTTGTTAAAACGCTGTCTTAAAATATGTAAGATAAAACAACCAACAATTTAAATTAAATCAATAAATTATTTTTTCGTTACAATACAAATCCAAAACTTGATAGACGCAGTATTGTCAATCAAATCCCCAAAAATCATAAAGGTCCTATAATAAGTTCAAAAATATAGAATGTTCTGAATGTAATTCTAATAACAATGGATAAAGAAGTGACATACTTTCGAAAGATTTAGAAACATGTGGAAAAGGAAAATGAAGTGGCAAAAAGCGGAGGTGATTCACGTCATATTGGAATGAAGCAGAAGAAACAGCGTAGTGTACTAAGATTCCATGCCAAGGGTAGCTGTACAAGATTTTAAAGGAATAAAAATGCGTTATGAAAACTAAATAAAACAATATATTTTTAAAAAATTTCTTGGTAACAAGAAAAGATTGTTATGAATATAAAATCATCTGTCCCCAAAACAGAAAGGAACATCTAGTATTAGCAAGTTTAAATACTACTAGATACTAGAGAGAGTGTGTTTGCAACTAAGAATCACCACCAACGTTTATGTAAACAATAAGAAATAAAACATCTAACGAATAGACACACGTCTTTAATAGGGACAGAAGCACCAAGTAACATGTATATACATGGTTATACAGTTTGAAATGGCAAAGGTAACTTTCCACTCTTGACTGAATTGTTTCATTTTGTCTACCTTGAAATGTTCAAGCATTACAATGAATCAATTGAATGGGTTTGGCACATTGGTAGCTAATAGAGTTTGATGATATAATTCTTAAAGTAGATGTAAATTAACAACGTGCAGTAATGCATACGAGTAAATTATGTCATTTGGAGGAGTTAGCAAGGGTCTGTATAATGAGCTCTTGCACTGAAGCGTTTCCAGTGCATAGTTTTAACCGTGTAACTGAAAAAACAACCTATTCTGGGAAAGGCTTAGGTTGTTTCGCGGGGGTGGGGTGAGGTGGTTCTGGGGTTGGCACAAATTCAACTCCTCTCCATCCATCCTGTTACCGTCCATCCGTTCCTGATAAGGAAGACATTTAGGTAACAGATGCACATAATATATACGTAAATATTCGTAAGATCAAGTTCCAGACATTGACGACTGAATGTAATATTGTAGCCAAAAAATGGAACGTACCAACTGTTGAGACCGATTTTTCCATGAAAATATACAGTATACTGATCCCATAATGTGCATAACTCAAGAGATCTATGTAAACAAAGTCGCTTTAATTATGTTCAATGCCTAGAGCTTACTTTTGTGACCAATGTGTATTTGAATGACTGACAGTTCAATGACCATTACTACCCAAAACAATCATATTATTATATTTTTGCTCGAGCTTCAGATGGATGCCAAAACTAATTATTTAACTCTTCCTAAAATAAATAAAATATTACTTTAATAGTTCCTGGTGACCTATAATTTTTTAACGTGGCAAGTAACAAACATTGAAAAAACAGAGCTTTTTGAATGAATAAATGCATTATAATACGATGCATATCCATCAGTTTAAAAAATGATTACTCACTTCTTTGTTTTTTTCTTATTTTCTTTCTATCACATTTTGTTTTAAGAACAAGGTCTAATTTATCCCAGATTTATTTGCTTATTCAGGTAACTATTGAATATTACTGACTGCCCGAATGACAACTCACTTTACCGTACTCTAGGATCCACTAATCTGGTTATATTACCGTACTATAGGATCCACTGATTGGATTATATTACCGTACATATGAATAAGAAGCTCGATGAGATTTGGCAGGTATAAATGGTGAATGAGAAGACACGAATAACTCTCGAAGACACAAACAGGATTTAGAATTAGTTCTTAAAATTTTGACTATATCATGTTTATTATACTTTAATGGAATATGTAATTGCAACCAAGACTGATATTCGTTTTACATTTATTGGCATAAAATTATATCAACTAGCATGAAAGAACGGTGTTTTAAAATCATATTTAACCAAAACATTAAATAATCACGTGTTATGGTAAACTATGAACTGTCTACATATTTTATATGGCATTAGTGTTCTACGGGGAGATAACGTGCTGCCATTATTTATACCCATATTTATGATTGAACTGGAGTCATATATGTAAAATGTAGTTTATAATTCTGGTACATTTGGCAAATATTTTCAAATATTACTGTTATTTTGTGTGGATGACACTCTACTTATATCGTACATTGAAATGTCAAGTAAAATATGTATCAATATTGAAATAACTGAAAGTGCACAATTGGATAAAAGCAAAATATTTTTATTTTCGAACGGTATAAGTGTAATCGCGAAAAAGGGCCTTGAATATACAATGTCCAAACCCATGTTTCTATTACATAAATGTATCGATAATTTAAAATTACGATTGACTGACTGTTTGTTGTGGTTATTTTATCAAACCAAATTGCCTGTTCGAACATGTAAATTTAAGATCTGAATTTTGAAAGTCTGGATATTATAGAGAAAGTTGATATTGCTTTTCAAGATCAACATTATGTGCAAGTAAAGGCACTCTACAACACATCATATGTCGCGAGTGGATATTTATCCTCTAATGGTTCAACTAAAATCGAAAATCAATACTAGAGCAGAAAGAAATACAATTCTCTTGTATTGTATATACGTATGCCTTCACTCAATATTTGACAAGCTATAACAAAAAAGAATGGATTTATTAAAAAAAACCCTAATTGAAACTTTGGGGTTGAATTATATCTGGCAAAGCAACTATTTTCACTACAATAAGATATATAGTTTATTCTGCACAAGACAATCTTAACAGATCAACCAATATTTATGTTTCACGAAAAGTAGGCGTGGGCTTATTGGTAGATACAGGCTTTGTTTTGTGAAAGTTAGCAAACAACGTTTTTGCAAAGGCTGTAGTGAGTTTTATCGTCGTGTTGGCTAACCGTAGGGAAATAATGAATACTCAGATATACAGTTGAGCATAGTCACTTTTATTTCAGAATCATTATTGTTCCTCTAAGGATAAATGTTTATTTCATCATTCAATACAATTAAATGATTATGCATTTTGGTAAAAACGAATTCTGAAATATCTAAAAATAATTCACAACTTTGCGGAATATTCCATCCCAGACAATGTAATAGGGTGGGTTATTTTGTATGCGGCCCCATCTATTACCACGTAATCGTCTGCTATTCTACGGTAGTTGAGACTGTTTATCGCTGTCAACGATCTGCTGGGGTCGAGGCCAATATTTTCCGTCAAAAGGTCATAAACTTTCTCTGCAATACCAAGACATCCAGATACTCCTGTTGACCTAATTCCACCAATTGTGATCCAGGACCTTAGAATAAAAAGATTATAAATATACTGAAGAACGAAAGATGGAGGTCATCACAAATATGCACACCTGTATTATTTTCTTACATACCCTCATTGCGTATTTAGAATTCGAAAACTTTATTGTCACCAACACATGTTCATTAAACATCATTAAATCATGCCAAACTTTTCTCACTAGGTGTCGACGAAACAAGGTCTGTTTAAAAGTTACAGTCCATCTAACGAAAATGAAAAACTTTGACCTTCAACACACCTACCCCAGGGAGATTTTTTTTTCAGAATCCTACAACTTTTTTGACTTGTTATTATCCCCATTAAACATTATACCAAATAAACATCCCTCCCTTAATCAGCGTAGAAGGAGTTTTGGTTACAAGAAATACTAGCAATCAATATTACCGATATATGACCATTGACACCTTACTATCCTACCACGTGATCCTATGCACATAAGAGCTTATAAATTCAGATTACCATCCCTCAGTTTGTGAAGGTAGAGTTCCGGGTTCAAGGACTGGTCCATGGTGACTACAAAAATCTGAGTTTCCACGAGACCCTATCCCATCAGGGCTTCATAAAGAATATGAAACTTTCGTTGCCATCTAATCATGCACACGAAATATCATACAAGATATGAGTACCCTTACTCAGATGAGATGGGTTCACTGGTTAGTGTTCCTGACTCGCGAGAGGAAGGGTACGGGCTCGAATCCTACCAATGGTGTGGCTGTCCTGGTGTGACCACGGTCAATGCATTTTTATACCAATTATCTTAGAACAAAATAACCTACGTATGTTATTTTGCTACGCCTTATAACACCAAACCAAACAAATCAATCCATGGAGATTGAGTTCAGGTTACAAGAAATACTATAAGGCAATATTGCATAGGAAAATATGACCTTTAGCAAACACCCCATTTTCTTCTGAGGATGTTATCCATAATTTTAAATCTGTGTTGCCATTTACATATCTTCGTAGTAAAACTGACATCAAATATAATCTCTCTCTCTCTCTCTCTCTCTCTCTCTCTCTCTCTCTCTCTCTCAGTGTAAATGGAGTTCACGTTACAACGTCAGCCTAGTTGACGGACGGACGGTACAATACAATCTGATACGTAAGAAAAATGAATCCTAATAAATGCATATATTACATAAAACATTTTAATTTGGCGCACATTTGTGTTTTGTTCCGAGTCGGGAGAAAGAACTCTTTTGACATGCGCAAAAGTCTGTCTCGGTGAAATGTCTCAACGTACCCATATGGTATGTCCATCTCGTTCTTTCTACCGACTTGGAACGAAAAACGTATGTAGTTTTGTGTATATACTTACAAACGACTAACTCGTGATTACCAAATTTAAAATGTGTGATACTTCACTATATCTCATCGATGATTTTCTATTCGAAAACTGAAGTCTTTACTATTTCAGAGTGTGTATTTTGGACTGTAGCGTAGCTAGGATATTTCGGTCACACTGCTGGCCCTTATTCAATGCTTACAGATAGGTCCCTGTCTAATGGATAATGTAAGAAAATAATTCTTGGCCCTCTGCTTTGATACTCTTGCTGTATGGTAGGTATGCCCCTGATTGTGGAACAAAAATGTGTTAGAAATTTAACAAACTTGTTACGATCTGCTTTTATGATGTAGTCTTTGGTCTGGGTTGCTGGCCTTACTCCTGCGTACTGGGTAACGACTTGGTAGTTTTTCAAACCTGGTATTGTGTCATCACAGTGTTTCGTCAGTCTGCGTGCCACGTCATTATCTATGGCTGGAAGCAGACGACTCGTCACTTCTTCTGAAGTGGGACCAACAAGAACGTTGTCGTAAACTGCAAATAGAAGGTGCAAAATGTGGGACCAACAAGAACGTTGTCGTAAACTGCAAATAGAAGGTGCAAAATGAATCCGGTATTTATGAAAGAGAGATTTATTTTTTTATTATGCATCAAACTTGCTTCAAAGTCGAAGCTTAGAAGATTAAGCTATATTTGCGTCTTCTTCCTCAATCCTCTGCGTATATCAATCATTTTCATATGCTACCCTTGAATAAATATTAAGAGATTTAAGATATTGGTAGGTTTGGTATGACCTCATGAGTTGCTGTGAATTACATTTTTGACATTCTGCAAACTATTTATCATTTCCGACGATAAAGCAAGTAAGATCCAGCAACGCAGCACCCCTGGGGTTTGCTCGGCATCATGACGCGGAGTAATTAATTTCGGAATAGGAATTTTTTTCAATTATTTTTATGCAGGTGTACATGAAATCAATATACAAATGCCTCATATTTATGTAGGTGGAGCTTGTGGGCTATTTCTTACAACAATTTCAGCTGGTTAAAACAGTTGTAAATCGCAGATCAATGAAGATTTGAACTGTTAAATGTGGCATTGTTTTTACATACAGCTAAGGTATCAAACTTTATAAGTTACTCTTTCCGTTTAGGCATCATGGGATTGTGGACTAAATGCAATATTTCCTTACTTCCTAACTTTAAGAGTTTGATCTTGCAAAAACTACTTAAGTCAGAAGCTGAAGATTTGACAATGGAAGTGCTTCAACGAGCATGGGTTATTTTACGTTTTACGTTCTTATCCTTCGTCTTAAATTAAAATTCTTCAAATTCCTTTATCACGTTTAGCATCATCTCCAGAACACCATTTAGAACGCTCTCCCCTTTCTTGATGGCAACAAATGCTTCTAAACAAAGTACCACACCACACCTACACATCAATTATAGGAATATTCCTGTTTTAAATTAATTAGCATGCCTTATCCTGCCCTCTGCATCGTAACGATTTCAAAACTTATCATTAAATTTATCGCGAAGCCGTCATGGTATTTTGGAAAGCTAATGTTTATTAATGTTGGTAACAATAAATTACAGGGGACATATCTTCCACGAAAGCGACTAGTAGCGGGTCAAATATTTTTTGCAAAATAAATAAATAAATAAATAAATAATTTCTAGGCATGAAAGGCAAGGCAGATTTAATTTATTTCTCCAGCTCATAGTGCGCTCGTTTCTCTTGCAGCAAATATAACTTCTGTAAGCTAACACAACCAAGAATCGCATGGCTTGATGGGAAATTAAATATTTTCACGTGTAAAAATGTGTGTAAATTTTTCACAAATGATGCAGAAATAAAAACAAAAATATTTCAATAAAAATTTTCTATATTTCACACTGAAGTATTTGTAATGGGTTTTATTAGTGTATTTAAGTTGATTGTAGTGTATAATATTGTGTGGTTATAGTTTTTAATTAGTGTATTTTCGAGTATTGAGCTGCTTGTAGCGTATAGTATTATCTGGTTATAATGTTTACAAAATTTCATGCCTAATATACAACAATATAGGTTGCTATTTATTGCATGATGGCAAAGACCTGTCAGTATAAAAAAAAATACTGCTGTGTAATACCGTCAGGTGATACGCTAGAGTGCATCAGACTGTACTCAATAACGCTGCTGGGTGTTATGTTACAGTGTGTCATACCGACCTCATTGATGCTGCTATTTAATGCCTCTTAGCAATATGTTACAGTGTGGGAGGCCATACTCGCTAAAGTTGTTCTGTAGCGCTGCTGTGTGATATGTTAATATTTGTAATGCTGTACTCGGTAATGCTGCTGGGTGATATGTTACAATGTGTAATGCTGTACTCAGTAACACTGCTGGGTGATATGTTACATTGTGTCATGCTGTACTCAGTAACGCTGTTGGGTGACATGTTACATTGTGTCATGCTGTACTCAGTAACGCTGCTGGGTGATATGTTAAATTGTGTCATGCTGTACTCAGTAACACTGCTGGGTGATATGTTACAAAGCTACAAAGACGCTTTAATTGTCGGTTGAAGGTAAGTACCCGATACGCGATACACAGCAGAGGGTGCAATTTTTAAACAAATATGCACCACACTGACCCAAACCTAAGGGACCATCTACCCATCTGGATCCTATGGTATGAAGTCGCTATCTCAGCATTAAAACAAGTCACGAGCTAACGTACAGAGAAGCCACATATTTTTATGGTATGTGTTTTAGAATGATTATGCAAGGCTTCATACTATTAACTCTAAAATATAGATTCACTTGGAATCAAGAAAGAACGAGATAGTTTTAGGCTAATATGTAATAGTCTGTCTGTCTGTCTCTCTTGCTTCGGTTACCTAGTGGTTAGAGCATCCGCTTCGGGAGGTCGCGGGTTCAAACCCTGGCCGAATAATACCAAAGACTTATAAAAAGTGGTACTAGCAGCTGCCTCGATAGACGCTCAACATTAAGAGGTTAGTGTTAGGACTGGTCAGCCTAGTGTCAGTATAATGTGACTGGGTGGGACATGATGATACATGTCTGTGACATGATGATCTAGTGATAGACATCATTATAAACTGCCACACTGCAGGCATGGTAGCGATATGACTGAAAAAATGTTAATAGCTACGCTAAAAATCCAAATCTCTCTCTCTCTCTCTCTCTCTCTCTCTCTCTCTCTCTCTCTCTCTCTCTCTCTCTCTCTCTCTCTCTCTCTCTCTCTCTCTCTCTCTCAGACAGTGTGTAAATAAAGTTCACATTACAACGTCAATCTAGTTGACGGACGGAATGACCCATAGACGTACCAACACAGGGGCTTATTGACTAGGGACAAAACACGAATGCGGTTTTGTATTTATTACACAGACTTTTATATATATTTATCGTACAGTGTAAAAAAAAAATTCCAAAGTGATTTGATATTTATACAAGTTCGATATTCGGTTCGTCTGAAGATATTGAGACGTGTCAGAGAAAACGTCCAAGTAGCCCCAATATCCGTGTATGATAAGGAAATACGGTACAATCCAATCTGCTTCGTAAGATAAAATTAATCCTAATAAATGCATGTATTACATAAAATGTTTTAATTTGGCGCTCAACACAAATATTCAACCCAGATTTTTATATCTTACACATATACATTGTAACTTTAGATATTGATATTACCGTCCGCACGTCAATATTCTGAAATGCGGGACAAATGGAATAAGACTTGTTCTAAATATATTAATTTGTTTTGAATTTCATTCATACTAGCAAAAAAGAGTTAATAATAATAATAATAATAATAATAATAATAATAATAATAATAATAATAATAATAATAATAATAATAACACAGTTGTGTTTTGTTCCAAGTCGGGAGCAAGAAGTCTCTTTTTACATGCGCAAACATCTGTCTCGGCCAAAGGTCTCCACGTACCCATACGGTATGTCCATCTCGTTCTTTCCACCTACTCGGAACCAAAACACGTATGTAGTTTTGTATATATACTTACAGGCGACTAACTAGTGATTACCAAATGGTAAATGTTTGTTTGCATCATAGGAGCCAACTATTACAAAGAAAGTAAAATAGTATTATGTATAAACCAGGAAGTACACAAACCTGATCTGAAAATAATTACTCCTTTGCCAACCTGAGATGGTATCGGTAAAATGCTAGAATTCAACAGGGAGTTCGCTCTCTTTTCATATACCAGGTACTGACCCTTCCTTGGAAGTATCCTGCAGTGAAGAAAGGTATATAAATTGGAAACATTCCAAAGCAAAATATTACTGTCTCGACTATACACGATACCTATGTATTCTCAAACACTAACAAACAAATAATGTGACCTTAAAATATGACCATAGGAGCACCTGTTTATAGAGGTAGATTTATCTCATTTGTTAACTTTCCCTGCGATTACTAATAACAATGTGTTTATTTTTTTTTAAAGTCTATACACTTATGGATCTTTCAATATATTGCCTCTAAAGCTAAAACATAATTACCCATTGCCCGCGACCTTTTTCCGAAGGATGTTCAATTTACATTTGGAATCTGTTTTAAAGCCTTTGCATATCCATAGACACAAGATATGGTTTTGTGTTTTGATTGTGTTTTCAAAACAGGCAAATAAACAAACAAAAATTTTAAGCAACTGAACGAGACAAGGCCGGCTAGGTCAGATGCAAAAACGCTGCAATTGAGCAAACACCGAAATTTAAACTTTAAGTGTAAATGTAACCTTTGACCTCGTTTTACGTGTAATTTGCAGAAATGCTTCCTACCACCAGAAACAATTGCGATCAAATTATGATGCCAATCAACTGATGCAAAAAAGAAAAAAATGACTTTTATATAAACATTTTTTTAAAAAAAATATGACGGACGTAAGGACACTGTCGCATTTATAAGCCGCTTTCTTTTGACAATTGACATCCGTCGCAGGCGAAACAAAAATTAGAAAACCAAGCAACTAATTCCTTTTTAGGGATCAACATTAATAAATTTTACAAATAAAATAAATTATACCTAAGTCTACTGAAGCTTAAATGCACATATTTTCTTAAGCCAAAAAGATCTCATAACGGGTATGAAAACGTTCTTACGCTACTTACCAAATAGTTTTCAAGGTGAATCAGGAAAAAACAAATAGCTGCGTTCTACGAATATGACAACGGATATATTCTTTTTTAACAGTTCTATACTGTACTTGCTTTACACGCACGTTAATATTTTTAAACTCCTTTTCACTCGCCTTTTTGTACTTGCATATGAGATTGCAACCACAAATTTGTGTAAACAGGATGATAAAATAACTGTTGTCTTCCCTCTCAGTCGCTCGAAAAAAATTACAAGCAGAGCTGTTATGAAAATACATAAAAACTAAAAAA
Organism: Potamilus streckersoni; assembly: GCA_016746295.1. Taxonomy (NCBI): domain Eukaryota; kingdom Metazoa; phylum Mollusca; class Bivalvia; order Unionida; family Unionidae; genus Potamilus; species Potamilus streckersoni. Next base: position 346,256 of record JAEAOA010001560.1, on the reverse strand, counting down.
ATCGACTGGTGAAACACTGGAAGGCAGTAAAACTTATATATGACACGCTTATGTCCAATAGCACCATTTAGTGTGGGATTTTGTTCTGATTTCTTTATTCTTCCTTTCTTCAAGAATTATAAAAGAAAATGTTGATTACTGAAAATTCTGAAAGCCACCGAGTTTGTCGACAATGTCTCCGTAAAGACCTGCGCAGTTGATTACACAGCTAGCACGTGCAATTCCCGACGTGGTTTCAATCTGCCAATCGTACTGACTCTGTTGCTGGCAACTTGTCACCAGGCACTCCGTTTTTATCTGAGAAATATAGTTTTAATAGATGAGTAGGCAAAATAACGCTTTAAAACATTATTTTGATCCTTTTTATGTTTTGAATTGGTTTATTAGTGACTATTCTGAAATGAATACTTTGTCCAATTAGGCATAAACATTTAAATAAAAACAATAAACTAAACAAATTTCCAGTATAAATCGAAACACAAAAGCATTATAACAGCTTACGTGCACACCATTCTGTATTGCAACAAAACCAGTACGTACGATCGAAGTAAAGGTGGTGTGTGTTGACCATTTTTATATGATCCTAAATAATTTTGCTGTTTGAAGTTAGAAAGAAAGAAAATGGCAATAGCGTGGGTACTTAATGAGGTTTAATACAAGTTATTTTCAAAGCACTTAACTTTTCTACTGTTTCAATGAATGCCTTTGAAACACAACAACTAATAATACCTCTGCACCTTTGCGTTTGGAGTGACTTGCAAACGCCACGGGCATTAGCCACGGGTCCACCACACTTTCTGCTGGTATTAAGAGGGCGCCATAAGCACCAAGTGACAAATGTGGCTCCCTCTGGTACAACTGAGACATGCTTAAAGAGACGACGTCAGAAACTTCACACTGCCTGGCATGAACCTCTATTTCTGAGAGTCGTGTAAGCTGTAGAACGTGAATAAAATATACATGCATTTTTGTAGAACGTGAATGAAATATACATGTATATTTGTAGAACGTGAATGAAATATATATGTATTTTTGTAGAACGTGAATGAAATATACATGTATATTTGTAGAACGTGAATGAAATATACATGTATTTTTGTAGAACGTGAATAAAATATACATGTAATTTTGTAGAACGTGAATGAAATATACATGTATTTTTGAAGAACGTGAATAAGATATACGTGTAATTTTGTAGAATGTGAATGAAATATGCATGTAATTTTGAAGAACGTGAATGAAATATACATGTATTTTTGTAGAACGTGAATGAAATATACAAAATGGATGGTGTAAGACTATTATAGACACCCCATAGTCATGCCATCTAGCGCGACACACAGGTGATGCGTGACTTCACTTCTTCACCTTTTATTAAGCAAGAGTCGATTACATAGAAGCTGGACAAACGAAACTAAAGAAACAATCTTGTCAAAATGTCGAATACCTATAAAGTATTCGTAATCGCTGGGTCATAGTAACTGTGCCATATTTATATCTACTGCCTGTATAGGAATTATAATTTCGTTCACTGACCATCGACCCGAGTGTAACAAAACTCTTACTTCTTGAACATGATTACCTCCTCCTGTTTCCATGCGACCATGGTGGCGCCAATTTTCTTGCATGGTAGATGAAGTCGGTCAAGTACGTCGAAAATTCGTCTTTGGCAAATTCTGATGCAGTCCAGTTCTATACTATTCAAAGGTGCGTCAAATCCAGTGTGTAGCATACCACTGAAAAAAAAGCAAATATACTGAAAATACTGCACTAAAGTTTAAACATAAAAGCAAATATACCGCCGATTTTTGCAAGACAGACTTAAAAAAAATACACATACCACCATTTGCAAGATAAACTTAAAAAAATACATTTCTGGATAATTCATCGCACGGAACGAGGCTATCGTTGCATGTGAGGCGACAACAAACAATAGCTTATTACCTCATATAAAATCCTAGCTATGACTTTGAGATAAGTCTTATTTCCAAGAGGAAATAGAACTTGACAAGCAGTGTAAATATGATCTTAAAGCCAAACATTAACCCAAATATTTGTAAAGGACTGATCAATATTGACCAGGATCATTCACATGGCAAAATGATGTTCGCTTTACTATTTTGATAACTCTATGAAGCAACATTTTATATTAATGAAACGATAAATGAACTGTAAGTGAACAGACATTACCTGTTTCCACAGCTGGCTTCAGCAACTAAAGATTCATTTTTCTCCAGCAGAACACAATCAAAGCCGCGATTGGTCAGTTCAAACAGAACAGAGCACCCGACCACCCCACCTCCAATAATTGCGACGTCGTGTTTATGAACCATTTTTCTGCAAAACAGAATTGAAGACAAAAGATTCTGACGTGTTAACAAAATCACCAAATATGTTTTGTTGACTTAGAAGGATCACCTTTGTATGTGCAGATTACTTCGGTTAATACAGACACGTATGCCACATCCCAGCGATTATCGCCATGAATATAGCTTCCTTGGATAATGACGTCATAAGCAAGAACATGTATTTCTGCAATATAGCTGCACAAAAGAAGCTTATGGTTTTAACGGATTTTTAAAGAGGTGAATGCACACCTGTTGAGCAGTTTGAGGAGGCTCTTTCATATCGTCGTAGTTGAGAATATACCCATTGATGCTAAAATGTGAACCTGCCTTGCATTCTGGAATCATCTAGACTATAAAACATACGAGTACAGTCATTTGTAATATTTTTAAAACTATTCGTTTCCTTTGCCACTCCTATTCACCGTCGCTAGATACCACGCGAGTGATGTTCTAATGAAATTGATTTCTCATCTGCATCGTCTGTCTGTCTGTCTCTCCATAATAAATTAACTGTTGTGTGACAATCAGAAAATAAGCATTGTGGTGTGAAACCTAGAAATGTAGAAAATTTGCAATGATTGGTCCCCTACACTGCTCGCTGACCAGTTAAATACAAAGTCCAGAATATTCACCTGAATGAGACACCATCAAAATTATCGCGCCTTCTTTAAAGATGCGAGAAAGTAGACACTTTTACCTTTTATTTTTGTTATGCCTGAAAATACCGGATATAATTCAATAAAAGAATGGGTAAAACGTCTTACCTCTCCAAGGCAAAATACCCTATGCATGCGGCATACAACAGAGACTTTGCAATAACGCTTACCCAGTTCTCTCCCTTGTTTAAGGGAGAGTGTGTGTGTGTGTATGTGAGTGTGTGTGTGTATATATATATATATATATATATATATATATATATATATATATATGGATGTATGTATATATGGCCATATAACACAATTAATTTTACTATATAGTCTCTACATTTGTTTCTCAGTACTGAACTTTCCACTGTGTGACAATCAATACAAATCATATGTTAGTCTAAAATACCTTCAAAGATGACTTTACGGTGAAGTTCTTGTCAAGGGTTGTCCTGCAGTTTTTTGAGAGACTGAACTGTAAACAAATCACCATGCAACCGTACACAAATTTCACGTCCGAATCATCACCATGACCTTATTACTCAATGTGCACTGTCGCCGAAATACACAGAGAAAACCACACCATAAGCCCACATTCTAAAGAATAAACAATTGCCTTTAAATCCTTACCAAGAATGCCAAAATCAAACTCTTGTATCACCACCAAACGGAGACAGGAAAAAGTGATCTAAAAATAGACTGGGACTACATTCGTGGGTACTGAACTGGATTTTATTAAGAGTGTACTGATGACACACACACACACACACACACACACACACACACACACACACACATATATATATATAGATAGATAGATAGATAGATAGATAGATAGATAGATAGATAGATAGATAGAAACCATTAAGTAAATTTCCATATTACGCATCGTAGTTGGTTCTAAAATCACTGAAAATGTAAATAATTGCATAAACTTTCTGACAAATTAGGAAACAATTTCTTGAAACGACTTAAAAGTATCAAACGCACATGATATTACATCCTCTAACTTTTTATTGTATATTCACAGATTTAAGGAACTTGTTGCAAGATAGTATATTTTATGACAGTTTCATATTCAAGGCTTCAATTATGACTGAATGTCCTCGCATTGTCTGTAATAGAAGTTGTCGAAAAATAATACAAGATCAGATTATTACATTCAAAACAATACTGCTTCAATATCTATTAAATATTGAACTGCAAGAAAAGCAGGATTTAAAATGGTGGCTAATGCACTTTACTGGAGATTCTTAAAATATTTTTTAATTTCATAAAATGTCAAGGAAATTTGTGCAGTTGCTCCATCACTTTAAATTTCATTAATATACTTGGATAATTTGTTGGACATTGAAATTTAAAAATATAATATTTACGTTTAGAGATGGCGACAACTACCGAAGTCTGCTTCAGTCACATGCTCACCATATTTTTTGAGAAAAGGGCTTTAAGATCGGTACGGGTATTTTTTTCTTTATTGTTTTGTAAAATATCGATAAAATCGATAAATCTTTCTAGGGTCCTTAGAACTGACAATATTGTTGTTAAACATCCCACCTCCCAATGTAAAAAATAAGAAGCTGAAAGTTTAAAGGTAGGAAAATGCAAGTGTTGTCATCATTCCAAATCAAAATATTCGACATGCAGATCGAAATGGTCATACATAATTCATTCAATTTTATTATCAAGAATTATCCTGAGTTTTTTTTTTCTATTATCCCTTATGGGATGGTGCCCTAATTACGTGCTTCGTGTACTTAACGGGTAGTCCGGCACTGATCACAAATGTATGTACGTGATGTGTACTTGTTACATTCCCTACTTGGCCAGATCTATCAGTTTATTTCCGTACTTTTGATAAGTTTTAGAGATACGTTGTTGGACTTAAATGTCAAACGCTGGAAAAGTCCTTCACTTCACCTTGAATGCTATAATTCACACGTACGCTCTGATCAACATATCTAGAATATCTCATAGAGCCAGGGAAAATACTGTTATCTGACAGCTCAAGTCCGAGAGTTTAATTTCTCATTGGATAATCAATTTGGTTTGGTACCGTCTTACCTGAATATGCTGTTTGGATATTTGTATTAACTTTATTGACTAGAATTTTTTGTGTCGCATGTTTTTGAATTTGGGTTGTTTGTTTTTATTGTTGTTGTTGTTTTGTGTAAAAGACAGACAAATGGGAAGCTGCAGCATGAATAAGCCACAATAATCATGTAAATAAATGTTTAAAAGATCATTTGGATCATTACTGTTCCATTATAACACGTAGTCTATCAGTAGATTAGTAACCAGGGGCGGGGGTGGGGTGGATGGGATTGTTGCACTTTCCAATCGTCTTGGGACGCCAAAACCAAGGGCGCCAGAGGTCCTGGGGCGCCAGAACTCCCTTGGACCTTCATCAGTGCCCCGGGCGCCATTTACCCTGTGTACGCCATTGCAGTCTATATCTTATTATATTCTTGTCATGAAAGAGGAATGAAATTTGAGTGACACATGGAGCTAATATGATTGTCTCCTCCTGTTTTCAGGCTAACTAGGATGGCGCCAGTTTTCTTGCTTGTCCATAAGCTTGTGTATTACAGCAAAACCAGTAATATATCATATAATATTTTGTAATACGTCAATGTCAGATTCTTCGAATACACGTATATCATATGTATCAAGCAGTGTTGACATTTCCGCGAGTAAACCAGAGCATCAATTTTTAATGATCACAATAACTTGAAATTGTGAGGAAACCTCGGTAGCTCATTTGGGAGAGAGTCAGACACACAATCCAAGAGTCAGAAACTCGATACTCTTCCAGGCAAGTCTGAGACGGTTTCTTTGTTGATTGGGCGCCCGCACATCTGGGCAAGCCCCTCAACCGACTTACACCTCTAAACATGTTTTGGCCTGCATCTGTAAGACGTAATAGCTGATCACTACATGTTTGCACCACCCACCCAACCGGAGGATTTATGCTGATGCCCTTGCCTTTCTGTGTCGTTAGGAAGGTCACTTTGTTCCCAATTCATCGGAATTATATTGTCATAAATGTGTTAAAAGTTACTCACCCACTAAAAAACATGTCACAATAACAACAACAGCAGCAGCAACAACAACAATTTGCCGTGAAAGGAAACTGATTTTTATTTTTAACAAAAAATGTTTTTTAAATCAAAGTTTTTAAGAGAAATTACAATTTATCTTCATTTTTTGATTGAATTTCACTCCTCTATTTATTGTTCTGAGATAAAAATGAATAGCATTGTAATACTGGTCAATACCTGCAGAAAAAATTGTTCGATTTATTTTGTAGTAAAACACGTAAACTACCTGTAGCCGCACTTCTGCCCGTGCGTACTCTTGTAGTGTTTACACTAGCGTATGCTGATTGTAGTGACTACTCCAAAACCGTTAAGACAGTTCCTTCAAATTGTGTTATTTGATTAGAGAATATAGATCTACTCCCTAGGGCAACAGAGTTCATTATTGAATCCAAGGGACGATACATGAGCTCTCATAAAAATCTATCTACCTGTGAGCGGACACAGCTATCTATATAATCAATTCAGACAGTCGTCCGTTCACACCCACCGAGAGAGAGAGAGAGAGAGAGAGAGAGAGAGAGAGAGAGAGAGAGAGAGAGAGAGAGAGAGAGAGAGAGAGAGAGAGAGAGAGAGAGAGAGAGAGAGAGAGAGAGAGAGAGAGTTTGGTATAAATCGAGGGCATTTATGAGATTACATACCTACTTACCGAGGACGTACCTCCAACCGAGGACGTACTCGGTTGAAATAATGGTTAAAGCTTGTTTTTATCAACTATTTTAGCCTAGAATAACGTAAAATCACGATTTGTAGGAAGGTCCCCATTTACATTCTTGGAGCTTGTACTTGATTTGGAGTGTATCTTTACTCCAAAGCTGGTGATACACAAGGTTGAAACCATGTCCTCGATTAGCCTTTGGAAAATTTGTAGAGAAATCCCAGCTTTCAAATTACACGTTTAAACAAAGTATTATCTCCCTTTAAATCCAAGCTTCAAATACCAATAACTTAGCTAAACTATAAGAACAGCTGGTGCATATAACAGCCCTTGATATTTTTTTTATTAATATTTCACGCATATGAAACAAAATAGTGATGGGATACTCATGGTACATTCATGCTGTACACGTCCAATACCTGGAAATAAATCTACGACATGTTGTATGAAAGAAAGTACTTGAAACTGCGATTGGAAAAATGCATAAATTCTTTGTAGAGTTGTACCGAAATTGCAAAAGTATCCGACACATCTGTAACGTTAGAACATATTTTATGCCGCAATCGATGACCTAGTATAAAACAAATCATAAAAATCAAATATACAAGTGAGGTCAAGAAGGTCCATATTTTTAGATACCTATATTAAAACAATGCATAAAAATATTATTCACTTGACCAGAGAAGTCAGTGGCAGTTCATAGCAAAGAAGTGTATGCACCCCAACCCCAAATCTATACCTGCAATTTTAATGTCCGAAGGTCATTTTTGACACCATGTGATGCTCACAGTGCAAAAACATGCCATTTTGCTAGATGATAATAAAGCAAAACAATGGGTACTAAACAGGCTGATGCAGTTAAAAATAGTTGCCATCCAAGCCTTTTTTGAGATATTCTACTTGTCCCAAATTCATGTGTTTACTACTATGGGAGGCTAGCTCTTCTTCCTAGCCAACTATTTGTATTTCACAATCATCATATTGCAGAGTAACTGTGGAAGGTGTACATGCCTGACATCAATTTCAAGAATAACACAAGCCCAAAATACCTAGTTCACATATATCTCCATATCTTTAATTAGTAAACAATATTAACTGAGAAAGTCACATCATAGCCTTAAGTTAAAAACTTTGCCAGGAACAAATTTACGAAACTGTAACCTGCCACTCGAATTCTACGCCACACGCATAGAACTTCAGTAAATATATAAAAAAGATAAATATATTACCTAAAGGTCAAAGATTTATTATCAAGATGATCAGTCCCAAAATGAAACATCTAATTACAGCAAAATGTGTTTCATTATCCCACTGTAAAGACATGCGGTTACACGTGCAAGCAAACATAAACTATTGAATGCCTTCAAGGATCTTTTAAATGTATATACTTATTTCAGTTCGTGATTTGATAACTTTGATTTACATATTATGAATTATGTTTGTATCCATAGTTTCCTTGTAAGCGAGGTCTTATTAAAACAACACACAAAATGGTAAACACCTTGCATCAATCTATATTGTTTTCCCAAATTTAAATGGGTTTTTAAGAATAGCCAAAATGCTCATGATGTTTTACTGGACCAACATGTATTTATAACTTAAAAGAACATTTATTTAGAGCTGCATTAGACTGTGATATTCTTACTTATATATTCATTTATCAATAAGTTTTACACAGAAGGCAAAATGGGGAAAAAAACTTGAAATATTCCAATCAGCGATACAAAAATACCTTTACGAGGTACCTTGAATTTGCAAATGTATAAACTAAGTGATTTGGAAAGCAAACCGTGAGGGTGTTGTACCATTATAGTGTATTCTTATTTATGGCGTCAAAACAATAAAACAGGATAAACTGTTTGTAAAAATATGTATTATAAAATTATCTCCATTCACTAACACTATAGATGCTTCCCGACAAGGTCACTAGCAGACGATATTCTGCCCATTTTACCTGAAAGACGGTTAACCTGACAGTTTCTCCTACATGTAATCACCAAAATTTACCATTTTTAACAAGGCACACTGAAGCAAAGGCAACTCATAAATCACAAATATAGATGCTAACAGAAAGCTTGATTTGCGTTCCCTTTATGTACGTAAGTTTCGTAAAAGTATCTTGAGATTCAATCAATTTGTTCAGCTTCCAAACATGATATAAAGTCAACGGTAAACCTGACCACAAATATGACGGATGATGACGTCGTTCGGGAACTATCATGGACAGACATGTACTCTCAGAATAGTTTGAACTGTATTTCACTTCTGGAATTACTGAACTTTACTTTAGGAGGTTTCAATACAGTTAAAATAGATAAGCTGTGTTGTTATTGCTGTTTTTAATATATCAATATTCTTTGTGTTGAGGTAGATATAAAACACTATACAGATTACAACAGAAATGTTGTATGCATGATCGATTTATTCAGGCAAAGTGACTTGAAAAATGTATAATGTCTCCTTGTTTTGTTAATAGCGTGCATCATTAGGTTGTAATGATTGTTCAGAATAGATGTGTGCGTCCTTAATTTCTAATGACAGTTTAGACTAGGTGTGTGAATGTGTCTAGTATATACCCTTTCAACTTCAGAACGCCTGTGAAGATTGCATATGAGCAGTAAATAGGCGTTTAAAATGTTGTAACATTAATATATTATTATTATTATTATTATTATTATTATTATTATTATTATTATTATTATTATTATTATTATTATTAAATTGTTTAGAAGATGTCTGTTTTTAGTGAGAATATTTTCCTTCACATTAAAAGATAAATCATTTATTCCGACTTTTGAGCAGGTCAGAGTTTATTCAGAAATGTATTTTTCTTTGTTTATGAAACTAATTTAATCTTACGCTTGAACTCAAATACGGATATTTAGAGAGTTTTTAAATAATGAAAATGTATGTTACTATACGAGTAAAATTAGGTAAATTTAAAGAACAGATAACTAATTTTTTCCCATATCAGCTCAAAATGGATATGTGTATTATCCTTTTCCCGGTTTGGTGATGTATGTCTAAAATATTGATCATTATTTATCTCAACCGCCATTAATAATTTGTAATTATACTATATTTGTTATCTGTATATTGTTTAACCTCAGAAGCAAGTAAATTCAGTATCTGTTCAAAATTATTGTTAAACGGTCCACGCATTTTTCTCTCCATTTTCCGTTGAATCGGACCATTTATTAAACATGTCTGTATTTGTCCGTTGATATTTACATCTATATGTCTGCACAGCCTTCCATTGTTGCATTTTCGTCTATAAATTTATCTGCATATTAGTTCCAGTAACCACCCCTTCGGTAACTGTCCATGTATCTATGTTCTCTTTGCTGATTCTTCCGATTGCCCTTTCGTCTTTTCATGTGTCATCTCCTTCGTCCTGGTTTATCCCTCTATTGGTGTTTTTTTCTGCCTGTCTGTTTGCTCAAAAGCTAACCGTTTATGTTGTCTACAACTTTTTGTTGCTAAAACAGAAGATATAATAAACATGTATTGCTTTGTAATTATTTTCTTAGTTTTACTGCCCCTTATTGCACTTTAAAGGAGGATTGTAAAACTGTTATTCAGATGAATTGATGAACCTATTTGAAAAGAAAAGCTGTCATTTTTCACCATGTGCATATCTTTTTTAACGAAACGTACACACTGCATATAGTGTATATTTGAAAATAACTGAATGCATATTCATTCAGAAAAAATACTTCAAACACACTTGCTTAACGTTACATTCATTGCTTTACATTTTATCGAAATCCAGGCACAGTTCTAATAGAAAATACTGGAAAAGAAGATAACTGTACAGAATTCATTAAATTCGTTGAACAAAGTTCAAAAAACGTCTGCATACAGAGTAACTGTTGTGAAACAATTAAATTAAATAAGGTCATATTACCAAGAATAAATATCAGATTCAGATTTCATGAATCATATGATGGTTTAAGATTTAGTAGAATAGGTTCTTGTCATATATAAATTGTTCTTGATATTAACAATGCATGCATACTTACAATATAACAATACATGTTTTGATAAATGAGCATATTAACAATCCCAGTACTGTGCTTCCGGATTCTTTCGTGAAAGATTGCAATTCATGATGTATTTTGCTTGATATAGGCAAATCAACCTATGCAATTTTTAAATGTTGTTTTGTGTGACAACTCACTTTGACTACTTTTTATTTCAAATTTGTAAACAAATACTGTCTCTTGATACAGCGAGTGTTGCTTCTTTGGTGAACTTATTGAATATTTATTTAACCTATATGAAAACTGTACAGTTGGTCGCAATATTTATTTACTCGTTTATCATGAGCAATGAACTTTATATTATTTTGTGTTGTGATCTTGACATACCATAATCGTGACATTTTTATTTTGCCAGCACCATTTAAGATATTTGTAATCTTATAGCAGAATTTGTTTTTCGTTAGTGTGGTTTGTGATAGTTTTGTACCACACTTCTTAAGAAATAGTTGTTAGGAAAGTATGCCAAATACGGTTTTGTGTATTCCACTTTTTGATGATTTGTTTGTTTGTTTGTTGTTGTAGTAGCTAATATTTTGGCGCCAATAATAAGGTTCTGGTAGAACGACTGTTAATGCTTCCGGCTAATTGGAGTGATGGCATTTGAATTAATCAGCCAATCATTTGTATTTCATTCGTTGCCACTGCCCAGACAAAATAAGTCTACTATTGGAACTGTAATTACTGTTTCAGAATTCCTAGCAAGCCCGAATTATGTATTGCTATGAAGTACTATTACACTTGTGCACGAAATGCATTATACGAGTTACAACAACAGAGTTAAATGTAGAAATGTAGACCTTTATGTCAAAAGACGGTTCATTTCAGACTTACACGGAAGGGTTAACTTGAGCAAATATTAATACAATTAAGCACATCATTTGACTCTGTGTCAAGGCTATTGAGAGCCTTTGATCTTTAACCTATCAAATCACTATTATCAATGAAAAACAAAATCTTTAATTTTCCATGTTGAATGTGAATAATGTTGCATTAGTCTTCATTATATATGAGATATCAATCCAAATGGTGACAACTTAATAGGGTGAAAATGGACGATTCCTGTAACAAATCAACAACTATTAGTTTCTCGTATAATTTGCATCATATTTTCCATGTTCTTAGAAAGAGTCGCCATGAGCGATACAAATATATTGCTTCCTGTTACCGTTCTTTAAACCAATTTTGCCTACAGCATTAGGGGATATTCTTTACTTAGGGATAAAGTTGTGAACGAAAAATATAATTATCTAATGGTGCGAACAAAAAATACCGCCTTTATTTGTTTAACCATAGGTAGATAGCAGTTGGACATACATTTTTTTCTGTTGTCTCAGCTTTAGCGAAAGTCATCAAAAACAAGTCCAACTTGTGAAACGAAAATTAAATTCAAAGAGCAGACAAAGTATGCAAGTGTTAGCAAGTTGTTTTTGTACTCAATGTTTTAATACAATATCTGCAAATAAAAAGGCAAATGTGGAATAGGATTCGTAAGCAGTACTATTCCATTCATCTACAAATAAAAAGGCAAATGTGGAATAGGATTCGTAAGCAGTACTATTCCATTCATCTACAAATAAAAAGGCAAATGTGGAATAGGATTCGTAAGCAGTACTATTCCGTTCATCCACAAATAAAAAGGCAAATGTGGAATAGAATTCGTAAGCAGTATTTTTCCATTCATCTACAAATAAAAAGGCAAATATGGAATAGGATTGGTAAGCAGTACTATTCCATTCATCTACAAATAAAAAGACAAATGTGGAATAGGATTCGTAAATAGTAGTATTCCATACATATGCAAATAAAAAGGCAAATGTGGAATAGGATTCGTAAGCAGTACTATTCCATTCATCTACAAATAAAAAGGCAAATGTGGAATAGGATTGGTAAGCAGTATTTTTCCATTCATCTACAAATAAAAAGGCAAATGTGGAATAGGATTCGTAAGCAGTACTATTCCATTCATCTACAAATAAAAAGGCAAATGTGGAATAGGATTCGTAAGCAGTACTATTCCATTCATCTACAAATAAAAAGGCAAATGTGGAATAGGATTCGTAAGCAGTACTATTCCGTTCATCCACAAATAAAAAGGCAAATGTGGAATAGAATTCGTAAGCAGTATTTTTCCATTCCTCTACAAATAAAAAGGCAAATGTGCAATAGGATTGGTAAGCAGTACTATTCCATTCATCTACAAATAAAAAGACAAATGTGGAATAGGATTCGTAAGTAGTAGTATTCCATACATATGCAAATAAAAAGGCAAATGTGGAATAGGATTCGTAAGCAGTACTATTCCATTCATCTACAAATAAAAAGGCAAATGTGGAATAGGATTGGTAAGCAGTACTATTCCATTCATCTACAAATAAAAAGACAAATGTGGAATAGGATTCGTAAGAAGTAGTATTCCATACATATGCAAATAAAAAGGCAAATGTGGAATAGGATTCGTAAGCAGTACTATTCCATTCATCTACAAATAAAAAGGCAAATGTGGAATAGAATTGGTAAGCAGTATTTTTCCATTCATCTACAAATAAAAAGGCAAATGTGGACATATACAAATAAAAAGGCAAATGTGGAATAGGATTCGTAAGCAGTACTATTCCATTCATCTACAAATAAAAAGGCAAATGTGGAATAGGATTTGTAAGCAGTACTATTCCGTTCATCTACAAATAAAAAGGCAAATGTGGAATAGGATTGGTAAGCAGTACTATTCCATTCATCTACAAGTAAAAAGGCAGATGTGGAATAGGATTCGTAAGCAGTAGTATTCCATACATATACAAATAAAAATGCAAATGTAGAATAGGATTCGTAAGCAGTATTATTCCATTCATCTACAAATAAAAAGGCAAATGTGGACATATACAAATAAAAAGGCAAATGTGGAATAGAATTCGTAAGCAGTACTATTCCATTCATCTACAAATAAAAAGGCAAATGTGGAATAGGATTCTTAAGCAGCATTATTCCATTCATCTACAAATAAAAAGGCAAATGTGGACATATACAAATAAAAAGGCAAATGTGGAATAGAATTCGTAAGCAGTATTATTCCATTCATCTACAAATAAAAAGGCAAATGTGGAATAGGATTCGTAAGCAGTATTATTCCATTCATCTACAAATAAAAAGGCAAATGTGGACATATACAAATAAAAAGGCAAATGTGGAATAGAATTCGTAAGCAGTACTATTCCATTCATCTACAAATAAAAAGGCAAATGTGGAATAGGATTCGTAAGCAGTACTATTCCATACATGCTCCTAAGACAGCCCCAGTTCTGAATATCCATAGACTCTGATGCTTGCCTGCCAATGGTTACTTTATCTGTCATCACGTTGTTATCAGCAAGTGTGAATTTCACTTATGTCAAATAGAATTGCTTTTGGACTCCTAGCTAACTGTCCAGCTATAATGCCATATTTCAGTTCCCTGTGTTTTAAAGCTAGCTTTATTTATGGGATTTCTAGAATGCATTGTAGGTCTATATTTTGTACAAAAGCAAGATTAGCATTGATGTGGTATGTTTGATTGACAGACACCCCAATTACATTGTCTGAATAGTTCTGTGACATTTTACAAGAATTCTTAGTTTTTTTATGGAAGACATGGAGATGAAACATGATGCATAATTCCAAGAGGAAGAAATGGTAAGAAATCTATGTTATTTACTTGCTCAGTTTAAAATATAATAGCTTTATACGACAAAAATTTCCAAGTGTTTATAGTATCAATTCAGTTTTAGTACAAAAACAGTTTAATAACAATAAGATAAGTTTAATAACTGCTGTCTGCAAAATCCACAAATCAACAAACTCAGAGTTCATGTCGATTTAGTTCTTATGCTGGTCATTTATTTGTCAAATTGCAACAAGAAATACTTAAGGCATGATATTGTCAATGTAGGTACATTAGAAGTGTATCATCATTAGATAGTATTACTTTATTGCTCAATTTACATTTGAAGTAACATAGATAGACCATGGTAATTAGCATATATGTTTGCAAACGAATATGGAAGTTCATAAGAGCATTTAATCATACAGTTGATCATAACTGACACTAGCCTTGTGTAAATAGCATTCAGGCAACAAGTTCAATCAATTTATAAAATGGACATAAGTGTTTCAAGTTTATATTTATGTCCATCTCTCATCTCCTTAATCAGTCATAATTGTAGTCTGTATCTTCCAATACATAAAATATAGTACCATGAGAAAGGACCCATAACCTTGTGAAAGGAGAATCAGTCAATTATTCATATCTCAATAAAAGGCAGTCCAAAAATTTCAAACGACTTATTAACATAGCATCTTCCACTGTGTAAAGAAAAAGAGAAATGTGCGTTCAATGACATACCACAACTGAAACAAGATCTAAAATGGGTGCTCCTAAAGATGACCTCAGACGAATGTTTTCAGCAGCAAGCCACATTGGGCCTGAAATACATCTGAACAAGACTCACATCATTACATTCCTTCACAGAAATTCTAAACAAAGAGGATTCGATGGAAAATTCAGAATTTTAGCAAGAAAACATGGATTTAGACAAAAGCTTTTCGTCCTTGGCCATTCATGATGTGGAGAAAATGGATACTGTTGATGAAAAGGACAGAAACGAAAATTTTCACTAATTATCTCCATTGATGATATAAAGGGCACTAATAGAGCCATTACCTCCAATACAGCAGATGACGATAATTGGGATACAGTAGAGGAATTGAAAAACATCCATTATGATCCAAATGTATCTTGTCATTTGTTTCCATATACTGATGTCAGTGATATAGATGAAGATGTACAACCAAATTATGAAGATATAATGAATGTAAGATTAGAAGTAGGAAAAGAGGAAGAGGAGGAGGAAGAATATCAAACATTAGGATTAAAGTGTATGATGATAAAGATATTCTCCAAGACCTTCGAGCCCTTCCTGAAGAAACACAGATACCATTTATGACAAACAAAGATGAAACTGGTTTGTAGTACTGATAGTAGCATACTAGAGTATCAAGATCTAGACAACACACCATTACCGCCACTATTATGCCGTTATCCTCCACCTTTCAGTCGTAAAGATGACGATATAGCCGCATTGAAAGTGGTTCTTGGTGACTTTTTGGAGAAGGCTGAATGAGTAAAACATGAAAGGACTTCAAGATTATAATAAATCCTTTTATGCTTATAGATGGGAACAAACGTATGCAATATATCTTCCAGAATTTACAGTAATTTACTCGAGAAAGTTTGAAATCACGCATTTAATAGCAGCCTATGAAACATCAGGCTTCGTTTATATAATGACATAAATGGGAGACGATGATGTTGAAAAAGACTGGAGTAAATTAGTAACTTTTTGAGAGCATCGAGACAGCCATGTGAATCGTTTGGCCATTGTCAGCTGCTTTGCATATCTCTGTTCTCGTCATTCATCGACTCGCTACCACATGCAGAGAGGCTGAGAAAAAATTGAGTGATCAGGACTAACCTGTCAGCCAGCTTGAAGTGAGATGGGGATAAATGTTGAAAGAATTCATTAAGAAAATATCCATTGAGATAAAACATTTCCTTGCATACTGGCGTGATGAGGCGTTGTGATGAAATTGTGGCTCTCGCTGCTGCTAAAAGACTAGAAGGAAAATATGGATACAACTTACTTCTGGCCAGTGTGAAGCCTTCACTTCAATCTTCATTCTTAAATGGAGCTTCTAGTTATACTGGACTTTGCTCACGGTTTATAACATATCATTACAAATCACATCCCTTCAGCAGACAAATGAGACATACTGTATTCAGTACCTACCACAATGGTAGTATTGTCAGCTTTGGATTAGACACTGCTCTAAAGATTGACCACAGAGACGCAAAGAAATGTGTTTGACGGAGGGCCACACAAAGCAGTGTAATAATAAAGATGACCATGGAGATAAGTGAATACAGAACTCCAGTCGGTCATCTCAGGCGAGGATACTTCAAAGATTAAGCAAGATGAGACAAAAGACGAAGAGATAGCATCAAAAATACCATATAGGTACATGAGAGAAAACACTAGCAGGGCCATACTGTAAGAACATTTGGTCTTATACATAGAAGAAAGGGAATATCATTAAGTATTGACCCCATTCTAAGAAATGTATATCACAAGGAGAATCCAAAGATGCAGCAAGAGATACTACATTCAACCACAGAAGAGATAGGAAAATTCATGATTTAGATATACAGAAAGAGAGGGTCTATTGGATTTTCCTAGCATTGAATTTGATAAATGGACCCAAACATCTCAATAATAGAATAAAAAGATCAAAAGGGTCAACAATCAAAGGATTAATGGCGCGCCAAAAGTACACCATGAAAGAGCATGAATGAGAAAAGTGAGGAGGAAAGAAAAAGGACAGTGAAGAAAACGACAACGATTTTGGACTTGTGGACTGTCTAAGCTCTTCCATGAATCCTTGCCAGTCTTTAAGCCAGATGGGACGGAATCATCCACCAAATAAATCAGATGGTGTGAAAGGAGCTCGACTTCGTGAAGAGAATATCTGATACACGGGTACCCTATGGCATATTTTATAACCTAGGTTATTATCAATAATTGAATCCCTTAGTACTCGGATCCCAATTGTCATCTTTACTAAGTTGGACTGGAGTTTTCCAGATTTATCGTTTATCGTAACGGCATACAAGTCTTGCCAGTGCTTATAAACGAAGCACTAACGTTGTTTTCAAGTTGACAATCCTTCTGATGGGAGCCTTAAGTACACATACTTTGTCAGTGCCAAGCAGAGGAGGATTTCAGAACTTCATCAGACAATGAGGATGAATTCTTGGACTTTGTACCAGATGACATTAGATAGTGATATTTATAATATACTATGTGAATAAAAATGTGGATTGAATTTCAGATTTGTACACATGAATTTGCCTTTGACGGATACCCAGGTAACTGATCTTTAGAATCGACCTGTAATCTGTAGAAGTTTTTCTAAAGTTTTGACAGCTTTGCCACTTAGGAAACTTGAAAAAACAAAGTGGTACTTCCCTTTGACCCCGCTCTCTCTCTCTCTGTCTGTGAATCAGCACATGTTATCCTTTATAACACATAAAAAAACACTACATTAGGCATTTCTCTAACATCGGCAAGAGCAGAGTATATTCTAAATGTGGAGGAATAATTAATAGCATACACAGCCTTTATTATTTATTCCAAAGTCATTTTCCATGGTGAGTTTTGCTGAATATTTTTTTCTTTACCAGATGGGTTGACATTTATCATTGTATTTTCTCAAAGGAACTACAACAACAAATCAGGACCTGATCAGATCAAGGTTGACGGGGTGGGGTTGGTTTTAAACAGTCAAAAGTGCCTGACTTTCTTTGAAAGGGTACCAAAGCAAAAGTCTGTTTCTTATTTACTCAAAGTGTGCATAATATCCAATAAGAATAAAACGATACCCAAATTTCAAATGACTGTGTGTTTGTGTGTGTGTGTGTGTGTGTGTGTGTGTGTGTGTGTGTGTGTTTAGGAGGGTATTCTAGAGTGGCCCTCAGTAATTGTTACATATAAGGTGATATTGAAAATTTCGTATAATGTATGATCTCATTCCTTGGCTAACATAAACTTCATTTTCACTTCTCATATGTATGTGTTTGTGTGATTGGAATGTGTTTTGGATTTAAATATGTACGAAATTTACTGTTTCTATAAATGTTGACAATTTGTTCAATTTACATACCATCAGTAGGAAAATAAATATCAAGTCCGTTAATTAGATTTTTGTAAATTTTCAGTTCAGTCTGCAATAGATGTTAAGCATATTAGGTAAAAAAAAAAGTGTTACAGTATAAGATAGTAATATGTAAAAATGGTGGCATAGCAATTTTATTTTCATGAATTTATTTGTTTACCATCTTAATTTTTCTAAAATTATTATATATTTTGGTTTACTTTTAAATATCACATTCATTGTAATAGATACAAATAAAAATGTAGGTGCGTCATTCTTTGAAGCTGACAAAGTACAATGTGGGATGTAACAATATTTAAATATTTAAATATACTATTCACCAAATAAAATGTTCATATATGGATGAAGAAACCATAAGCCTTTATAGTAGACTGAAATGCATATAAAATGACACTCATTATATTGTCACCGACACCTGCATGAGTTGCACGTTTGGTGGTTCTGTGAACCAATAACCGGGTGCATACAGTAGTTTACACCAGCCACACCGTCATGGATTTCAGATCTTTATCGCAGAGGGCCATTCAGCTGGTGTGTCCTATTACCAGGGATTGAAACTATTAAAATTATTTGGGAGTGTCCTATTATAGTGTGGGACTGTCCTATTACTATACAAGCATATTCATTATGGTCAATTTACAACTTCATATTGTGTGATACATGGACAAGGGATACATTTTATCATGGATGTACTCGTGTAATTAGTTATGGTATTTGTTTTCTTTTGCAAAACCACACTACTTTCAGGCATCTCCTTTAGAATGACCGATAAAGCAACCGTTTATGTTGTAAGTCTCTTCGTCCATAAGTGGTGACAATCCGGTTCATGGTAAAATTTAACCAGTTATATGTATAACATATTTTTCCGACGCGATATGTAGCTGGTAACTATGTTGTTGTTGTTGTTGGGCTTAACACCATTTTTAAGCACACGATAGGCTATTCATGGCGGCCAGTATTAATGGTGGAGGAGGAAGCCGGGAAATCACCGGAAAGAACCATCAACCCACGAGAAGCTACTGGCAAGCTTTCTCACATATCCACATTCGCCGAATCCTAGACTCAAAACAACGCAGACAGAGGTGCGATGGCAGTGATCCATAACGGACAGAGCTTTAGACCATTCGGCCACTCGGGGCCCCCGGTAACTGTATGCGATATGCTACAATCTGCAGGTTAATAGTGGACTTAAAACACAATTCAATGTGTACAATATATGCATTTCAGATCGCACATCTGATAAAATGTAACTTGAAACAACAATCAATTGGTCTTTAAAGTTAATGATGATAACATTTTGACTTTGTAAATATCAAGATATCAATTCTAAAAGAAAGAAACGAAAATATTAATTTGTGTACAACATATTGAAATCTCTAGTTATTGGAAGATAAAAACATCCAAGTTTAAGATAGTGCTTTGATATTGATTGGAGTGTAGGAGAAGCGTGCTCCAATCAATAATTCATATCCTGAATATAATAAGGACATTGAAATGAATTTAGATTAAGCATTTATTATTGTTCAGCTTTCACTTGGTAATGGAAAAAGCCTAATTAATAAGCCAGTTCAATCGGATAGAAGCCAAATAATGTTTTATCGCACCATTCAATCAATAAAACCTTATTAGATTTCGTTGTGATGTTGGGAACAAAGCAATTGATAATCACCTAGGGAATAATTAAATTAATTAAGTTCACAATGTGAATGACCACTGGAAGGTTATGGACATGATCCAAAAGGTCGTTACTTGGAAAAATACCGTCCACACTCACACTCTACCCCCCCACTAAAACTTGATATAAAGTTAAAGCTGTCCTTGGAAAGCACACAAGAAGCACGCGTCATTTTTAGACAAACATCTTTTGAGACTGGATGTAGCACTTGTGATCAGGCAGCTTCCAGAATATAAAAAGGCTTTGAGCTGTTTTATTCTCAGTACGATTCCATGCTCTCAATGAGTGTCATGTCTATTTCTTACAGCGATCCCACCTCTTCGCAGCCAAGCATTTCCCACAAAAGATGTAATCTACACCATCATATGTGACACCTTATTCTTATGAATGATGAACTTCCTGCCTTTTCGTAATTAGACACGAGAAGAAGGTTATGATAGAAATGTCTAAAAACAACATCAGACAATTCCTATCATAATATATTGGTGGATGAATAACATGAATACAGGTGTCAAAACACATAATTATGATCCAAGAGGGAGACTCGCACCTGAACCATTACGACCAGCAGACTTCGCCTAATTATTACAACTGCTCGCTCCTGTTGCACTTGTCCGACAGCTATCTACAGACTAAACGCCGTAAGTCCTAACACCATTAGACTTCACTCCGCCCGGCTATGCTACATCAACTCCAGAAGCGACAGCGCCGCCATGTCCCAAAGAGAAAACCCAAATTAGAACAACCGCACTCATTTTAGACACTACAGCAACCAGAAATATCACAGCGGAACGAATATGATTACAGCTATGAGAAGATCGCAACATAAAATGCATACATCGCCTATGAGAATTCATTTTGCAGTAACACCTGAGACTACGACATTTCGAATGCATACAGTGCTAAGTCCAGCTCCAAATTTGACCTAACTACAACCCAAAATGAATTGCAGCGACATCTACACTCTCCTCAGGTCAGCGACTACAGCATTAACAGTCTTCTTCTCAGTGAAAGTGACTTTAACATTTTGAACTCTTTCGGTATTAGAGACAATAGATGTATTGTTTGCTATTAGTTCATATCAAGAATATTTCTTCATTGTGGTACATCTCACAAAGGTATGATTTTTCTATCTCTTATTTTGATTTTTTTTTAAAATGACAAATTGAAAGTTAGTGCGTAAATTTTAAACGATTAACAACACTAATCTAACTTATGCTATATTTCATTTTTTATTGAGTAAATAACATTGTTATACTTACTGTCATTAACATACATCAGAGTTGCTAAGATTTCTACTACAGAGAGTGTGAATGAACCTTTAAGTTTAATTACGTGCCCTAAGCATTTATATCAAACATCAAACCTACTCGTCCTGACACTTCAAATTACATTATACATGTTTCGCTACTATCACACATATCGATCGTACCGTATTTGCCTATCTTAAGGAGCATTGTACTTTCCGCTATGCCGTTTCAAACATTGATGCAGAAGTTGTTTGTTTTGTTAGCTTAATGTTGTTCGATAATGTTATTGAGAATTTCTCTTACGTGTTTCATATGAAATCATATGAATGTATACCATAATGTATAATATATGGTATTGTCTTGGCAAAACGCCAAATGTACGGTTCTAATGTCTTCAAACCAGTCAGAAGAGAGTTTCCTTCTATGGTTTTGCAGCATCAAATGATGTTGTAGTGTTATTATGTACGTTTTTCTATAGTTCAAGTGTCTGAACGATTGTTCGGCACAGAGTTTTGTAGCAGCTAACGGCCTGCATATTGAATTTTTTGACGCGGAGAGATTGCTCTGCATATTGAATTTTTGAATGCATAATGCATTTTGAGCAGCTATTGCCTGCATATGATCAACTTCTGAGTAAAGTTTGTTTGAAGGATAACGGTAATATATTTCCTTTCGTACGTCATAGGTAATGTTAGTAATACACGCTCAGTTTTACAATTTTAATAATGTACTAAATCATGTCGATTCAGTTTTACGATTTTCATGATATTTTCACTTACTGCTCATAGGTTCGATTAAATGCAATTTCATACACACACAGGTCAAGGTTTGATTGCAAATGAACATACGTTATGGTTATTAGAGTAGAATTAACATAACACTAACATTTTCATCTTCATTACTCTTGATTTATACCAAATTCTTGCAAGGTTCTCTAAGCAAACATTCTTATCTCAATGTCGCTTGTATTTAATGATATTGTGTATGCACTAAGAAGATAAATTCAATATTGGTTTACAAGTACTATCCATAATAATGAGAGTTATTTTTACAACACGTTGCTGAAGCAAAATAATAACCGTAGTCACTGATAAATATGTTATGCTGATATTATGCAAAATAAAAAAAATATAAAAAAAATAACAAAAAAAGAGTAAAATAACATTTAAAAAAATAAAGAAACCAAGAACTACAAGCTGATATTAACTTTTTCTACTCGTCTTACAGGACTAGTATTAGCATAGATTATGTACACCTACAAATCGCACACAATCGAATACACGTCGTACACGACTAGGTCGAATATTTCGTAATTGAATTAAATACGAAATTCAGAAGAAAATTTGTTTGTAAATGGGAGAAATGATTATAGTCCTATCCTCCATTCCATTCTTTCTTCATACCTTCTGTCTCGTTTTCTTCTTTCTGGGTGTTCAAACCTCTCAACCTCTATCTTTTTCTTTAAGGTATGGATGGAATATGGATTTGGTTCGTACGATTGTATTCTTTTTTTTAACTCTGAATTCAGTATCCGCAGTAATTTTTTTTTAACTCTGAATTCAGTATCCGCAGTAACAGAACAAAATCAATTTACGCTAAAGGCTATATCTAGCCACTCCCACTATTTTATGATTCAGCCGATAAGTGGATTCACACTTTCAAATCAGGCTTTTAAGGAATTATTCAGTCGAATGTACCGAATATTGACACAGAGATGTCAACAGTAGCTACATAAATGATATTCTTTCACACTTCAAATCAATACGAATTACAATGAATATGCAGTTTAATATACCAATCTCATTAATGAATTCGTTAATTCAGAAACGTGTTTTGCATTCTTCAAATGTATCATGAGAGAAGTTTTGCCTTCATTGATAAAATAGGTAAATATCTATTTGGAATGCTGACAATGAAAACATCACGACATTTAGCAAGTTATACAAATATGCTAAAGCAACAGAATAATGAAATTTAAATTTTCGGTATTATTGCTCGATAGGGAGATGATTTCTTCTCCTATACCTGACAAATGGATAATAGAATTAGAACATGTTAACAGCAGTTGGTCCACACTCAAAAACGCTTATACTATTAGAGCAAGCGATGCTTGCTATTGTCGAAATAATCGTGCAGAATATTAGACAACAGAAGAAAGGATTGCAGCTCAAACGGTTGAGATTCAGCAAATTAGTCATACAGCGAAATTTTCAGCAGGCGAGTTCACTTGCTATACTGATTTCACAGCATGTTTTAATGGAATTTATCAATCAAATTGAACGATCGTATCTATATTGCGATACATACCCCAGTTGTCCAGATGACATTCAAGACGTATCAATTAATTCTAGTTTAATGAAAGCATCACGAATAAACATTATACAGTTACCTGGTTTACAAGAGATCATACCGCATTATGACACACATTTTAGATATCTCCTAAATTAAAATATTAGTTGTCTCATATATGAAATAATATATTGGGAAGTCATAATTCAAATCCTATTCATAAGGAGTATCACTTCAATATTATGAACACGCCGTTCTATTGATCGCATGATCCTAGGTCAATGACATATGATGGAAATAACCTAGCGCTTACACAGCAATTTTAATTATGTTCTGCTGAAGTTATTTACAATAAAATAGAAATAATAATAAAATAATAACAAAAAGAGTAAACTAACGTATAAAAAACCCCAACATTATATATAAAAAACCAACATAATCATTAATAATAATATAAAAGAAACATATTTTTTTTCATTGCAGATTCTCACTATTGTACTTGAATTTCATTGAATGTGTCAATTGTGTTTTCGTATGGTTCCTTTGAATAAAATCTTTCTTTACCATACAGATGTCACATTATGTATTATCCGTCACAATGCATATTTTAATATTTTCTTAATATATTGTTTTTCTTCATTTCTCATCGAGGTACTACATGGTAAATTGTTTTTCCTAATTCTTAACTTTTGTCAGTGCATTGTATTTTGGTCTTTTTCATATTTTTACTTCCTTGTGTAATTGTCATCACTTTTTCAATTTATATTGGCTCCTTATTACACATTTTATGGTACATTTTTCTATGTATCTTTTATCATATCTATTTTGGTGCATTGTCAACGTACCCTACAGTTTATTGATAATTATACATTTTACTGTATTCTTTTTTGAATTTCACAATATGTACTGCAATGAACATTGTTCTCATTGCCTTTTTGCAATTTATCAACTTACCAATGCATTATAATTTTTTCATCTACCTAAGCATTGTAATTTTTGAATTTTAATAATTTTTTCTTTCTTCTTCCTCGCATACTTATCAAATTTTTTACTAGCCTCGAGGTCTCGTTTAATTTAACCAAGAGGTATTTATCAAGATATCAATTCTAAAAGAAAGAAACGAAAATATTAATTTGTGTACAACATATTGAAATCTCTAGTTATTGGAAGATAAAAACATCCAAATTTAAGATAGTGCTTTGATATTGATTGGAGTGTAAGAGAAGCGTGCTCAA
This sequence comes from Potamilus streckersoni, assembly GCA_016746295.1. Taxonomy (NCBI): domain Eukaryota; kingdom Metazoa; phylum Mollusca; class Bivalvia; order Unionida; family Unionidae; genus Potamilus; species Potamilus streckersoni. The sequence goes on along the minus strand of JAEAOA010001560.1, from coordinate 321,255 downwards.
ATCAATAATTCATATCCTGAATATAATAAGGACATTGAAATGAATTTAGATTAAGCATTTATTATTGTTCAGCTTTCACTTGGTAATGGAAAAAGCCTAATTAATAAGCCAGTTCAATCGGATAGAAGCCAAATAATGTTTTATCGCACCATTCAATCTATAAAACCTTATTAGATTTCGTTGTGATGTTGGGAACAAAGCAATTGATAATCACCTAGGGAATAATTAAATTAATTAAGTTCACAATGTGAATGACCACTGGAAGGTTATGGACATGATCCAAAAGGTCGTTACTTGGAAAAATACCGTCCACACTCACACTCTACCCCCCCCCACTAAAACTTGATATAAAGTTAAAGCTGTCCTTGGAAAGCACGCAAGAAGCACGCGTCATTTTTAGACAAACATCTTTTGAGACTGGATGTAGCACTTGTGATCAGGCAGCTTCCAGAATATAAAAAGGCTTTGAGCTGTTTTATTCTCAGTACGATTCCATGCTCTCAATGAGTGTCATGTCTATTTCTTACAGCGATCCCACCTCTTCGCAGCCAAGCATTCCCCACAAAAGATGTAATCTACACCATCATATGTGACACCTTATTCTTATGAATGCTGAACTTCCTGCCTTTTCGTAATTAGACACGAGAAGAAGGTTATGATAGAAATGTCTAAAAACAACATCAGACAATTTTTATCATAATATAAATATTTAATGTTCTAGGCATGCATTATCTAATTTTACCTGACATCTGAAATATTTTTGAACGAAATTCCTCTCTGTCGAGAAATATAAATAACATGATTAGTAAATAATCACACTCAAACTTATTTTTTTCCCCTTTAAATTGTCGAGTTAGTGCTTTGGGGTACAGAAACACAAGTAGATTGTTTAGTACCGGGCAATTAGAGTAGAGGGTTTTATGTCCGTTGCTAAGGAAACCATCATGTTCAGCTGCATAGCAAAACATTCCTTACCTCACCACACCGCCAGCTATTTTAATAATAATTGTATTGAAAATTGGGAACCAGCCTGGAAATGTGTGAACATAAAATAGAGCATATATGGGTTTGGGTGGTCAGGATTGGTTGATAATGAAAACCAGTACTAGTTGATAATGAAATTCATTTTGTAGGAAAATGAATCTTTTGAGAGTTTATCCTAGTTGTAATTTTAAAAAAGAGACATTGTTTTCTTGATGGAATTTCAGTCGTTTAAGAGTCTTGAATTTGGAACTCTCATTACTGAAATTAGCATCTGGTTCTTTAGTACAGACTTGAAGGCACATGTTTCAAATACATGTTCATTTCCTTTCCTCTACACAGAAGCTGACATCCAGGTTTCATCTATACTGATAAATATAGGTTTGATCATGAGCACTCAGAAATTTTAAGTTATTGAATTTTTAATATTATGGTGTTTGCATAGGTGTTCTATGGAAATTGAATTAATTCCGTGAGTCTTATTTATGGGTCCTCTCCCATCAAAAAGCTGTTTCATGGGGTTTTTTGACACCCACTGGAACTCCACCGTTCCCACCCCTAACCCTGGAACTGCGAGGATAGAATGGGCCATTGCTACAACACCAACCATGCTGGATGTATCGGATTAGTTTAATCAAGAAATTTAGACTCTTTTTTCGGAGTTCGAGTCAAAGGCTTAACTAACATAGGTATGCAAGAAAGCTTGCTTGCAACTTCCTGTGGGTCGGTGGTTCTTTCCAGGCACTCCCTCTACTTTATATACTGGTCGCCTTGTATATCTTATCTTGTACCAAGAAATGGCGTAAAAACTCACAAGATCAAATAAAATCATAAGGATACTACACCGTAATTCAAATGAATTTGCCATATGTTTCCACTTACTCGTACTATTATGACCAGCACGATCGTCCTGATTTTTTCACCTTAGCAAGGTTTGCATTTTGTGTATGGCTATATTTTGTCAACGACCATGTTATGAACCAATTCTGTAATAATAATCAGTACTACCCTTTATTCCTCCGCCAAGAACCTGTAACTAAACGTTATTTCGCAAAAATCTATCAACACATCCAACAATGAATATTCCGTAACTTATGATCAGAATCTGTTTGGCATGCATAGCTCATGTTCGCTACCTAAGGTTCATATATGGAACGCCATGACTGTCTTATGTTGTTCATTTTAAATACATGCATTTCATTTGTCATTATATGTACTGCATTTACCTTTATATTTCCATTCAGATGCCTCTATATGCAGTACATTTATCATTAAATGCAGTGCAAACTCCTTTACATGCAGAGCATTTGCCATAATATCCATAAATATGCAATATAAAGGCATTTCCACAGCATATAAATATATTTTAACTGCATATAAATGATAAATGGACTGCATAGAATGACAACTGCACTCCATATAAAAACGTTTGCACTGCATATAATATGAAGGCAATGTATATAATGACAAATGCAATGTATATTAACGCTTTTTCAGTTCATATGAAGATAAATGGACTGCATATAGCAACAAATGCTTATATTAAAAATGAACGGCATAAAACAGTCATGACGTTCCAGATTTAGATATGTAAATCTCCTACAACTTGGCGGATCGATCAGATATTTCACTGCTTCGGGACTGTATTACACCGCATACAAACAAATCATATATGATCGAGACAAGGAATACACAACTGGAATGGACTCAAATAAAAACAAATTCCATTGTCGTTCCGTGTTTGCACAAATATATCCTTTCCGTCCAATACACCTGTAATGACTTCTCTAGTACAATGTCATGCTTACGATATTAAACTTACGAAGTATCCTTTAGAAGTGAATTGCCTTTGCCATTTTTGGCCGATGCACAATGAATGCTTTGCTGTTACACATTAATGCTTAGTTGGCATTGCATTCGAATGGAAGCTTGGACAATGGACTGAAATATCTGATCGATCCATCAAAGTGTCGATACGTTAGCATATTGGAACCTTGGAGAGCGAAGATTTGTATAGCTGAGCCGTCGTGTCGCAAATACACACCTTCAGGATGAATAATTTGCACGGAACTCAAACGCTTTCAGGATCAAAATAAATTTCCCGATGAAATCATTCTATCCAAACAACCATACTTATCTCATCAAATATGTTTCTGTTTTTTTTTTTCTGCACGATCCAAGATTGCTCAGCTTTATCTTTAATATGTGTTTATTTATTATGACTTTATCATTAAATGATTAAAGTTGAAACATATATTCTCGTAAAACAGTTTAATCTATAAAATAAACTTATCAATGTATCCATTCCCATTATATCTATGAATCAAACTGTCACTCCTCAATATCAGAAATAATCTTTCATGGTTTCTCTAAAGAAAGGTAATGCTATCTCGTAACAACAATATAATACCTCCTATAAACGCAATGCTCTCTCTCTCTCTCTCTCTCTCTCTCTCTCTCTCTCTCTCTCTCTCTCTCTCTCTCTCTCTCTCTCTCTCTCTCTCTCTCTCTCTCTCATACACACACTATCTATCTCCTCATAATATAACATTGTCGTCCTAGAGCAATGGTATCAATTAATAATTCGACATTCTCTCGTTATTACGCAATACGATCTCATAAAAAGGCATTGTTATCTAGTAACAACGTAATGTAACAATGCACAACTCTCTCGTAATAGCGTGACACTGTCCCGTAATAACTCACAATATCGCTTGTAAATGAAAACATTGCTGACAACAAACATGGTGTAAGTTTTGTCTAATTAGAAGAAACAATATTTTTAGAAACGATCGAGTTTAGTTTTGTCTTTGCATCTAAATAAAATGGTGGCTTCTTTCATATTTTGTTTTTTTTCTTTTCCGAATCTATACAGTATCTAGCAAGCAGTTTAGAAGTTACTGAGTACAATTTTCCGAAAATGGTTTCCTCTATCAGTATGTTTATTAGTTTAGGTTAGGCATGTTTACTTACCGGCACATCGGTATAAATTATTATGTACATGAATATAAATAATTAGCCATACACTAGGGCAGCATGGACTATTTTCTCCATAGGAAACAAAGTCTCTCTCTCTCTCTCTCTCTCTCTCTCTCTCTCTCTCTCTCTCTCTCTCTCTCTCTCTCTCTCTCTCTCTCTCTCTCTCTCTCTCTCTCTCTCTCTCTCTCTCTCTCTCTCTCTCTCTCTCTCTCTCTCTCTCTCTCTCTCTCTCTCTCTCTCTCTCTCTCTCTCTCTCTCAGCTTAATTTTGCCATGTTTACCTACCGGCACATCGGTATAAATTATTATGTACATGAATATAAATAAATAGCCATACATCAGGGCAGCATGGACCATTTTCTCCATAGGAAACAAAGTCAGTCTCTCTCTCTCTCTCTCTCTCTCTCACACACACACACACACACACACATACATACACACACACAGCTTAATTTTGGGCCCTCTTTCCAATTGAAAAGCTCTTTGATGGGAATTTTGAGCCCCCACTGGTCCTAACCCCACCCCACCTATCCCACCCTACCCTGCAGTTGGGATAACAAGGGTGATCGTTGGATTTGAATAATTGATTTTAAATACCTAGTTGACTGTTATATTCCGAAAATGTAATTAATCCAAACCCGTTCAGAGGAACTCTCGATTTTTTTGGTGGTCTTAGGCGTGTTTTATTATAGACCGATGGTAAAAGGCATCAAATTAGAGATTTAAAAAGTCACAGTAGAAATGAGTTTTCGAGGCCGAAATGAAAACCTTATTTAACTATGTAATTCTTTTATTATGGGCTAGAAGGGCTTTTCTATGACCTTCCTGGGGAGGAGACATAGGTATAGTTTCATCCGGTTAGATGACTCAAATCTTCACCTACTCTTATTCCTGGCCATATTTGACTCCGTGAGGTGGGCAATGATAAGAGTTGCCATCGGGTACCACATATATATTTCTTGGTTTGGCAGGCTGTATACATCCACCAGGAAGTTCATGTTTAGCGCTGCAAAGGTTATTTGTCACCTATTGAAGTTATATAACACTTCCAACGAATTGTGTGATGAACTTTTTACGCCTTCTGTCACTTCCCTTGATAGATGTCCTTCTCGCAGTAGTTTTTTTTTCTTTTCTTCCAGGGGTTTCCGTAGGTTTTTGATGCACTGTTCTCTCTTTTCTCAGTCACCCGCTAATTCATTAAATCCCAAGAAGTTAGCATAGCTGAGAAGATAATCATCTCCTTCTCTGTTTAGTCTCCTTTTGCCGTGGCGAATTCGTGGAGACTCTTGTCCAATCCACTATCGAAGGGGTGAGAGTTGTGAGAAGTGAGAGACGTTTGAACGCAGCGACTTTTCTCGTTCTTTAGGCAACTTTTCTTCCTTTAACTGGATTTTTTGGTGCTACAGTCACTCTTAGAACTTGTGTAGGTCTTTCCACTTCCTTGATATTGAGACCTGTTGAGTGTAGTTGGTTCATGTTTTCCCTTCTTCTCTGATTCCTTTTTTGTTTGTCCCCTATCTTGATATATTTTTTATGGAGTTGCTGAAGGTTGCTTCCTATTTCATGATATATAGCTGAGGAGGGGTTGGTAATGGGGTTGGTAATGGGGTTGGTAATGGGGTTGCTTTTCGGTAATTGAGACCTATCTTCACTCTGGTCTCTTTGGATTAGATTCTCCATGGCTGTGCCTGCGTTATTTGCTCTGTCTGTTCCTGTATTCTTCCTTTCTTTGGTTCTCGAAGCTCATAAAGCTAAAGTAATTGTATTTGTCCTTTTCCAGTATTAAGAGAAAATTATTTGTCTTCTCTTGGACACCTAGACCCCATTCTGTAGTTATTGTCAGGCCAATGCCTTTCAATGCATTCAGTGCTTAGACCCTTACCATTGCTTCTCTTCTTGTTTTCTTTCTTGCATTTTTGAAGCAGTTTACATCGGTTGGGATATCAATCTTTTCCATTGTTGGCATTTTGAAGCAGCTAAATCACAAATATTGATATTAATGTTTGTTCTGCGAAATCTTGGTCTTCTAATAATGTATATCTGCACGCTATGAAAGACCTAATGATTGTTACTTCATTGAGTAAAACCTCATAATCTGCTAGTTATTGTTAAATTTTTCAATCATTTGTGACTGAATACATATGGATATGATGATAGTGTTTCTGCAGAACAAATGCTGGGTTAATTAAGTAGTCGCATGACTCGCCCTGTACCTTTAGAATAGTCTGAAAGAAGTCTAAATGTCCCGGTGATAGCATCAACCCCTATACAATTTTCATTTTTTTTCTTGTTCGAACTCCTATAGACCAACTTGTAGTCTTTTACGTTGTGTTTATTCTGGGTCGTATTTGAAACGTATCTTGAGTCAACTTCATATTGTCGAAATTTGTGTTTTAATTTTTCTGTTTCATATCCGTATCTATGTTATACCATTTATGTTAACATAATACTTTTTTCTGTTAGTTCCCTATAGTTTAACGATTTATCATATTCCTCCCATTTCACGAATTCATACTTTATTTTCCTTCTCTTTCTTTTAGCCTTCCAAATCTGTTTTAATGTTTGTTTTTTCTTAATATAGGTTGAAGCTAGTTTGATATAAGTTTTGATTGTTATGTTTCAACTTTTGCGAGAGTCAGTACAAGTAAATGACCAACTTGTGAAACAAAAAGTAAATTCCCAGAGCAAAATATACAAGTATACTCAAAATGATTTTGTTTTAATCACTGTGGAAATACAATATCTACAAAGAAAAAGACAAGTGTCGAATATGATTCATAAGAATACTATACCGTACAAGCATACCCATTATGGTCAATTTTACAAACGCCATAGTGTGTGATACACAAACAAGGGATATATTTTAACATGGATTTACACATATAATGAGTTATGTCATATTTTTGTCTTTCGGAAAACTACATTCCTTTCTGGCATCTTATTTAGCATGACCAAAAAAGCAACCTTTATATTGTTTGTCCCATCGTCCATACTCGTCCGATACCCCCCCACAATCAATCTTGATACTAATGGACTATATGTGGGTTTCATGTGACCTATTCATTAAAATGTGCAATTCTGTTGCATGCAAATCTTTCCGATCACCAAATATACGATTTGCTCTGGAAATGTTATATATATATATATATATATATATATATATATATATATATATATATATATATATATATATATATATATATGACACCAAAAAAATCCCTTAAGTCGACGATAGCTGAACAGTCACGAGAAATACTGGTAAGGGCACAAAATGTATACCTATGTGTGCAGCAAAATTTGGATGCAGATAATTGCATTTTTTAATGAATAGGTGATATCAACCCCTCATCCAAAAATCAATATCACTATGGGTGAAGGGCTGATTTTATCGGACTAAATCTATACTTGATAACAATTTGGGTCAAGGTAAAATACAACCAGTGGTATTTTTAAATTCTTTTGACGCTAAATTTTAATGGTGATAATCTGCTTCAAGGTACAATTTAACCAGTTATATTTACAACATATTTTTCGACGCGATATGTAACCGCTAACTGTATCCTATATGTTACAACCTGCACGTCAAGAGTGGTATAAAAACAATTAAATTTGTACAATATATGCATTTTAGGTCGCCCATCTGATTCAATGTAAATTCATACATACATTAAATACTCATTTAAGTTAATGAAAATAAAAACATTTGACTTGCACAAGATTTAAGTGTCTAGGCATGCACTATCTAATCTTGCTTCCAATCCCGTTTATCGAGAAATTTATGTAATATGATTAGTAAAAATTCACCCTCGCACTTATTTTGTTCACTGAGGTTGTTGCTGATTAAGTGTTTCACAGCACAACAACACGAGTATGCTATTTAGTACCAGGTAATTGGAGTAATGTACCTTGCGCCGTCGCTAGGGTAACTATGTTTTTGGTCCACCTCCTAATTAAATATCCGTTTAAAGCGCCCCCCCACCCCTTTCCCCCCAGTTCTGGGAATAGCAGGGCATGAAGTGTAGGCACTGCTCTCAAGTGTTCGACTCAAAGTAGTCCGAGTTTCCTCTGACCCTTGGCTCCCCATTTTTGATATTTGGACTCATAGCTAATATAAATTTTGATATAAACAATAAACCATTTCGAAACTTGCCTTATAAAGAATTTGAAAATATTAATTAAAAGTCACGTAATACTTGTACATAAATATAATGCACACTTTTCAACAAATTTATTCTAAGAACAACGACTAGAAACCTGTCGGTATCGCAGCAATGTGGGGAAAATCAGATTCATCAACTACTAAGCACGTGTCAGCTATGTATTTTGTTGGTATCACATGACAACCGCGTTGACCTATGCTCTACGCTTGTTGAATCTGTTGCTTTAAAGAAGTTTCTGTAACATTTACAGATTTCTGGTCATTGCTTCTAGAATAAATATTTTTAGAAATTTATGTTTTTTTATTTTTCTATAATTATTACGTGTCATGTATATGTTCGATTTGTTTTCCTACAGCAACATTCAAAATAGTTAATTGTTGATATCACGTGATTATCTGAACTCTAAAGTCTTTGATATTTGTATAGAATGCAAATGACAAAAGTTGCAGGTCAAATGTCATAAACGTTATAGTTTCGGCTAGTCAGTCAGCAGATTAAAGATATAACGAATACTATACCAGCAATATCTATAAATAAATATCTATAAATATCTATAGAAAATAAACGATATTCCTATCGATTTCATGCAGGTATATCTCAATGAAAGGTAATTAAAGTCTGTTAAGCCGTCTAGTAAGCGGCTACCCTATGCTGACACCAAATGATGTCGGCGAATTCCAACTTTTCGATAGGAACTGGACTCTGATCCTGCACCTTAACATAAATGTCCAAATATCAAAAATGGCGTGCGCAAAGGGTCAGAGGAAATAGAGACTAAACTAAAAGATGTACCAGCTTTGGCATGAGAGCACGCTTGTCAGTAGCGTCCAGTGGGTCAGTGGTTCTTCCCGGATTATTCCTCCACTAAATATACTGATGACCATGTATAACCTGTGATGTGCTGAGAAATGGCTTTAATCCGCACAAGAATAAATCAAATCCTGAGGAAAACACCATGCCTGTACGCATGAATGTGCCTTACTGTTTTCAAATGATTGTACAACACTTTTATCACCAGTACAATGGTACAGATTTCTTAACTTTAGAAACGTTTGAAATTTCTGTATGGCTATATTTTTCCACCAACATATCAGTGCCCCTTTTTTGAGGACAAACTGCTTGACATTTAACCGCTTTTTGTGAAATAATAAGCAATTCCACCCGTTATTTATCTCCGCCAGTCTGTATCTAATTCGCAAATACTTCGACACATCCAGCAACGAATAATACCCACAATTTTAATAACTATTTGCCACGTGTATATTGGCCGTCACCTAAATAAGTGCGGTACTTTAAGAGTGGCTTTTCTGCAATGACACCTAGTTATGTTCAACTCATTCACAGGACTAGCATACAGCCAGGGTCAAAAACAAACTCATGAATAATATATATATATATATATATATATATATATATATATATATATATATATATATATATATATATATATATATATATATATATATATATATATATATATATATCCAGACTCATTTCCATGAAATGTTTTTTGTTTATTCCTTCACAATTACAGATTGTTCAATTGTATCTGTAATGTGCGTTTGTTTATAATCATTTTATCATTAAATGATAAGTCTTTAAGCATATTCAAATTTTAATCTAGAAAAAGAAGCATCAATGCCCATTGTAAACATGAATCAAACTAAATGTCATTCATCAGTATCATAAATAATTGTTCATGCTCTCTTTTAATAATGCAATGCTATCTCCTAACAAAACAATATTATCTCGTGTAAACGACATGCTATCTCTCTCTCGTAATAATTGCAATATTTTCGAGAAAATAATGTCCGGTAACAACGCTATATTATCTCGTTATGACGCAATATTTCATAAAATCCAATTTTATCTAGTAACAATGTCATGTTATAGTGTAATAATTCGCATATATTTCGTAAATAATATTGCTTGCAGGTGAAATTCTACTGACAAGAAACATGGTAGAAAGTTTTAATCTAACCAGACCTTGTAATATTCTAAGAATAAAAAAAGAGTTCAGGTCTGTCTGTGAGTGTATGTAAAACATTGGCTACTTTCATATTTTGTTTCCCCGAATCTATTCCGAATCTAGCAAGCACTTCAGAAGTCACTGAGAACAATTTTCCGAAAATGGATTCATTTTTCAGTTTTAGGTTAGGCATGTGTACTTGCCTGCACATGTCTATAAAATATAAAGTACATGAACATAGCTACATAGGCATGTAGCAGAGCAGTATGAACCAAGATCTCCCTAGGAAAGAAACATACAAACAATCCTACTAGACAAACCATTATAGCCTCTCTCTCTCTCTCTCTCTCTCTCTCTCTCTCTCTCTCTCTTTGAGAATCAATATATATATATATATATATATATATATATATATATATATATATATATATATATATATATATATATATATATATATTATATTTATATATTATATATATATATATATATATATATATATATATATATATATATATATTATATTGCTCTTTAAAGACAGTTTCTACCTTCCGCAAAGCTGCAGCTCTTCCCACTCATTATTGTGCGACCTTCACAATCAATACTAATTATCTGAAATATTTACATCTAGATCTTAAGACAGAAAGTCTATATCGTTAATCCTGTCTCAGGTACACCTATCCATAAAAGGACAATATGTATGAACCTCCTAAATTTGCTTATGCATTTTATTCCTGATTTTAGGCACGCATGTTGGCAAAGAACAACATTTGTCAACCTCAAATTTACTGATAAATTCTACCCTTGAATCAAGCACACCTGTCCATAAAGGATAACGTTAATGAACCTTCTACATTTTCTTATGCATTCAATTTCTGCATCAAGCAGACTTGTCGAACATGGACAATTATTTACTCCTAAATTTACTCACGCAATCTACCACTGTATCGAGCACACTTGTCCGTTAATGACATTCTTTATGAATTTATTAAATTTACTTACACATTCTACCTCTGTATCAAGCACTCTTGTCTATAAAGAACAACATCTACGAAACTCCCAAATTTATTAATACATTTTTCATCTGTATAAAGCACACGTGTCCGGAAAGGATAACATTTATGAACCCCCTAAATTTACTTATGCACTTTACCATTGTATTAATCACACTTGGGACCTATTTAGTTTTTCTTTTTTACGGGTTTGACTGCAAACGGTTTTATTGATACATAGATAGACCGGGCTGACCAAACGAAGAACTATTTTATGACCGTGTCAGTGGCAAAATCGATTTTGTAATAGACTGGTGTTAATATTCACTGTATAACTATTTGATAAGAATATTAAAGATTGAAGGAAAATGAGGCTGTCAAACAGTTACCAATCTGTTTCAAGAAGAAGCGATATAAATTAATAATCTCAAGATAATGCAAGATAAATTCGCCTCTGTTATGAAGAACTAATGCTATAATTAGGATCCTTTCAGCTGTATTTTAATGATAGATCTATTACCGGAATAGCAAACTAAGATATTTAAAGTTGCATTTACCATTGAATGAAATTCAAAAGTTTGTTTTCTGAAATATTATTCTAATTTTAAATGTTGATGGGATTTTTTGGAAGGGGAAAGATTGGTAAATAAGAAATTATTGGCAAGTCTCATATAATCAAGGTGAAAATTGTTATTACAAAAGAGCGAGGTTAGTTGATGAGTAAAAAGGCCACTACTTTCTTATTTGCTTATCCGGATCTAGACTACATCTAGCGTAATCTATACAACAATGACTGTGGTACAATTTTCAGAAAATCGACTACATTTTAAGAATGGTAATCTTACTGTTATCTTGCCTGACATGGGATTGAAGTGCATCGTTATGCATCTAAAGACCCTAATGCTATCTGAAATATCTTTAAATCCTTCTATCCATACAAAACTGACTTTAGACTAAATTGCGAATATATTTTCTTTTATCTTTACTGTCTGCGCCAGTCTTTCTGCAATTCAGACAGTAACAATGTTAATCAATCAGCCATGCAGTTCAGATGGTTGTCTTTTTCATTACTAGTATCTTTATATTGTAATCTTATTTAAAATAGGCAATTAGATGGTTAGGTACGTAGACAGGTTGGTTGGTAGTAGGTATTTAGGTAGATAGGTATGCAAGTACGTATACTAAATGAAAAAAAAGACTCTTTCTTGTAGTTTCATTTACTTAGCTAGTATCCTTTATGTTCATCATGATCCAATAATAAACGGATTATGCAGTTAGGGACCGACCAGTTAAATGGAGGAGTGAGGCCTGGGATTTTGTAAATTTTATTTCTGTCTCTCTAAAGGCTCAACAAAACTATTGCCCTTATTTTGTAGAAGAAAAGAGCTAATGATGTCGATCCTATCAACTGAATGAAAATACATCCCTATGTGAAAGAAAATTAATTTTTCTGTTGTAGAAACGGTCCTAGCACCCTTACAGTCCAGATTAAATGGCCGGTCCCTTATTCTGGATTATGCATCCACTTGGAACAAATTGGGGGGTGGGTGAATTTTTACACAATACCATCTCTGCTGACCATGTATTGGTGTTTTGTGATCTTGGAGGAAGAATTGGAAAATTATTTGCAGCGACATAAAGAAGCAAAATAAGCATGTATTCAACAATAACAAGAAGACGAAAGAATTTGAGAAGACGACAACTTCTTATTGTGGCAGACAGAAGGAAATGAAACAAAATAAAAAGCTCTGTGTGCAACAAAAATGTTGGTGGAGTTAAAGCATTTGAGACAAATATATCAGATTTCTTTAGTATAACCCAAGAAAAAGAGGCCTTTTCGCGCTAAGATTTATAAACCGTCCATCACTACAACAATTCTCACCGCCACCCTGATGCCAGCAGCAGCAGTTACTACTACCACTATCAAATGAATAATGTCGGCAACAGAAGGAGCAAGACTCGCTCGTGGAAATGTATTGAGACAGTTAAAGCTGATGATGTAATGTCCACGAGCAGTTTTTCTTTTCAAACAATAACCCATCGGTCCATTTCAGGAACCATTTAGGAACACGAGTACTATTGACGTTTCAAAACTGATCCAAACTTTAGGCATCAACATTTTGATCCGCGCTACAGTTTTGTTTCCAGAAACATCCAGTTTAACACGCTTACTGGACGTAGACGAAGCTCAAGAAGAATAAATCAGATACATTGACGTGTGCTCTTTGTATACTTCTGTGTGTGTATGTACCGATATCGTAACGGACACCCTTAAATATTGACAGAATACGTTAGCGTATAACACATTCATCAAAACGAAATATTGATTGAATGCAAAGTCTTGCTTTAAACCCATTTGTACCATCCTGCCTTACCACATCATTGGCAAGGATCACTGATGTTTTCTTTATGTTGTACTTGTGCTGAAATATGTAGTCATCACTAACCTTGTGGCTGCAAGGATGAAGATCTCGCTTTGGCAAGAACGCGGGTGAGTTTCGAATTGTTTCTTGCACTGGATCGTTAATTCGCTCATTAAAAATGTACGATATTTGGTACTCCCTACCTCAGAAGAGTTCCGCAAGGACGACGTCTTGGGTCCATGGAAATTGTCTGGGTACGTCAACGAATTTCTGAATTTGAAACAAGAAGTTAGCGTTTATCTGTCTTCATATCAGACTGCAGAATACAAAGAGATATTAAACGAACGGTATTAATTCTTTGTTAACAACATTTTGGAAAACGTGGAAAAGAACAAGGAAAAGGGGACAAGACCATTGTTTGTCGGGATAATATTTGAAACGTTTGTCGGGAGATTGTTTGTCAGTAGCAGGTGCGGCTTCCAGACATCAGAACCTTACCATAGGGACCCACTGAATTCCAGTATAAAAAGGGGTAAGTTCCGGTGCGACGACGTCACCTTGAATACAACTATCGACCAAGAAAGATGATGTGTTTGCGACACGGCAACCGAATGAGGGGTCCATTACAGTTTAATCATGAACTCTAGTTTGGTGCTGAAACGTGCGTCAATAGTAATGCCATATCCTGCGACATCAGCGGTCCAGCATGACCTTGTCGTTTATTTTCTATCGTAAGTGACGCTGTTTGTATTATTTACCGCTCTACTAGCACAACCGTTATGTTTTGCTGACAAAAGTGACGCCATCCATGCGTATATGGCTCTGTGTAATTTACCGCCAAAGACCGTCTGGAAAACGTATGACTATTTCTTCATATAATGAAACATTTGTCTCTGTATGACTAGTAATATCGTCAAAATTGGGTAGACCTTGTATCTTCGCCGTTTCTTTAACTTCTTAATTGCTGAATTCAGCGGTTCCGGCAAACTGAATCTGTCAAATTGTTTAATCGAAAGCTGTCACACTTGTCTGGTATATAGGAACATATCTTGTGGTGTTATAAAGGGTGGCAGTCGGCTCACACATTTTCCAAGAAAGTCAAGGAGACTCTATTTTGTTTGTAAAAGACATTCCTCGCAAAAAAGATGGAATTGTATTGAGACATTACTCAAACACATACTGTCGTCTTGATTGCATTTTAGGAGAAAATAAAGTAATAATTCCATACAAACGATGGATAAAACTATGTATTTGGTACAAACATAAAATATCTCAGTTAAGTGAAGAAAGACATAAAGACAAAAGCAACTACCTCACAACCGGTTCCTACTTCTATTACTAGTCGGACGTTTCAAGCTTTGTGCAAACCAGTATCTCACGAATCTATGAGCAACACGTATCGGGGGAGGGAGTGGTCCGTGGGTGACGTAATGAGGAGCAACAAAACAGACAGCCACATCATGCATTATGCTGTTAGTTAATATGTAGTTCATACATTGTTTTGTGCTGCTGAAATCAAACTTTAAAGTGTATATCTACAAATGTTTGATGATGTTTACAAGAACAAGCGACTTCCACGTTAAATAATCACGTTAAAAAAACCCATTGGACGAAACATTTCCAAGAACTCGAGGCAATGAAGATATACAAACTATCACATGATCTGTGACACAAAAGGATTCTATGGAAGTGGGACATTTTTATTCACCAAATTACAAAATTATTGTGAACAGGTTCGCTTCCAAAACATTTTAAGTTCATAATCAAGTATAGGTCTCAAACTCAAATTGAACTTAACATGGAAACACGTGAATTTGTACAGACTCATTATCTTCTTGTCAGTAAATCTCATTTTGATTGTGTCAACATTAATATAAAAGGAGATGATCGAAAGGAAAAATAACAGTGAAACTACATTTTCGAAAATAATTCTCCAGTAATTGTTACAAACAGATGTATCCTATACACCAGGAGTCATTTGCCAACGAAGACTTTGCTTAGGAGATACGTTGAAATCGGCTTTTCGTACGGTAACACACATCTTAAAGTCAATATTGAATCGAGAACAGCAAGCCTTTAACACGCATATGGACTTTCCTCCAGAGAGAGGGCCGGATGAATGATTTGTAAAGCCACATCTTACAATGTTAATAAGTGTACGAACGAGACATAGGTTGCACATGGTCAGGAAAGAGGTCAGAACAATAGCAACATCTAGGCTCCTGTTTTATCTAACGTGAGTGAAAGAATTACAGGCCCTACTAGAGAACAATGCCATCGATGTCAAATGATCATTCTAGTCCAAAGCATCACGACACATATATGATGATGAACCAAAAAGAAAGATTTGAAAGTAGAGTTCTGAAAGAAACAAGGACACTCATTTCGGAAGAGAAGAAAGTAAAATAGCACCATAGAAGGTAAAGGAATACGCTCGCATCGATTCACGTTGGATCAAAGTAAGTAAAAAAGGATATAGAGGGGAGAAAAAGAATGGCAGCCGGAATTTGAAAAGCCGGAGGATTGGGAGAAGAATAATCATGAGCCTCTTACTACAAAATATAATTGGGGTAGAACTCGACCAGGCAGATGTAAAGTGTATTTACCAAATCCCAAAGGTCCTTTTCAGATTCACACATTTCAATAGAAAAGATATATAATATGTCGATTTTGTGTATGTATGTGTTTGTGCTTATTTATGTTGTTTGCTACTAAACTTAAATCCACTTTGCACCCCTTTATTGCGATAGTGTATGGTATAGTAATGTGTCTAAATATGTCCTTAGCGTTCCTTTTATGGGATAGTATGTTTTTATGCTTGTGTGAAAGTGTGTCTATTTCATTCCATTTTCTTTCATCCTACTGTCCTCTTGCGTGATACTAAGATTGTGTGTATGTGCCCAAGTGTGTATATCATTATTTCTGCCCTTTTTTTGAAAGGTAGAAGTGTGTACCTGGATTGTAGGCATGTGTTCGGATGGTAATATAATAAGGGTGCAGGATTTAATATGTGGTGTGTTTGGATAGTAATCAAAAGGTGATATAGATAGCATATGTGTTGTGTTTGTATTATAGATACAATTTCAACATTACCATTAAAATTTGATCTTATGAAATTATTTGACGCCATAAACAGTTTTAATCCCATGATAGCATTCATATATTAAAGCTATGGAGCATTTTAAAATAGGTTTTCCGGTATGCCCCCACAATTGTCCCCTACATATTAACATACTGGTGCCTATATAGTTATGATATTATCCGTTAAATGCTACAGCTACTTCCTTGGCAACGATGTTTGTTTCTAAGAAATCAGTTGTAAAATGTCATTTTTTAATTTTTTATGGGGTTGCAGAATTAGTTTTCTTCAAACGTTATTGTTATATACTCATGCCATAATTTACTTACGTGGACGGCATATTAGCCAACAATGTATGAGTCTATGCTGTCTCAAATAATTAGGACTCGAGGTTTTTTCTGCATAAATTGCCATTATTTCATTCATGCAATCATTTTTCTCTTACAATAGCGTTCCAAACTGCTGTCTCGGTCTTTTGTAACTCTTTTCTTTGCTTCACATTTCCATAGAGGCTCATGCTGTAATGCCTTGTATATCCAGTCGTATGTAAAAAGCTTTGATGATCTGTAAGCTGGATTTAATTGCTGTATTAATTTTTCTCATAATCGTATCTTTATTAGCGTTATATCGTCATCATTATAGTGATTTTGTTTGCGTGGAAACACTGATCAACATAATGGAATTCTGTAAAGTTTTTCAATCGAATCTTACAAATAGTTTCATTCGAGGGAAATATAAACATCACCGTGCTGAAAGCAGCTATTTGAATATAATAAATTTCATATGAAACGAACACTCGTTTAAGATCATAAAATGATACAGGAAAATGTTTGATACGCAGATCTTTTCTTTTGGCTTTAAACCTCGAGATGACTGATCGTTACGCCACGGACTA
Source organism: Potamilus streckersoni (assembly GCA_016746295.1). NCBI lineage: Eukaryota > Metazoa > Mollusca > Bivalvia > Unionida > Unionidae > Potamilus > Potamilus streckersoni. The sequence goes on along the minus strand of JAEAOA010001560.1, from coordinate 303,841 downwards.
TCTGGCCCCATAGAGATAAAGTTGTTTCAGCACAGGCATTTGAAGTCGTGATCAGACAATATGTTTCAAAAGCACGTATAAGGTCTATGACCATCAAACAAATGTAAAATGTATGAATATACATGCATACATACATACTTACATATATATATATATATATATATATATATATATATATATATATATATATATATATATATATATACATATATATATATATATATATATATATATATATATATATATATATATATATATATATATATATATATATATATACATATATATATATATATATATATATGCATATGCATGAATGCTAAAGTTTCAATGCTTACAACTATCCTAGCGAAATTGCAAGAAGTATTCATTGGCAAATTCACGTGCTTCAGGGCATTAATATTGTGAGAACACCTGTCAGAGTTTCGTTTATTTAAAAGCTTCATGTTTAAATTGTTTGTATCATTTAGACTTTGGTAATATGGTTTGGAATATTAGCCAATGGTCAGTGGTGATAAGAAAAGTGAAGAGGGAAAGGTTTTATGTTTCTTTATTAAAGCAAATAAAACTTGCTTATAACTGGAACTTCTGATAATTTATTAGTGTCAGTATATTGGTTTTGTTTTCCTTTTTGACTCTTTGGACCTTTGGACCTTGATAATCGTTTTAGACTCTACGTCCCATGATGTATGACCAAAGCGCATTCACGTTCTTGAGTCTATCGACGATATAATTTGCTACACCAAAGTGATGATTTGATCGATACTCTAAAAAATTATACAAACTCGCTGATGTTATACACATGGAAGTTGTAACCGGTACATATATAATCAAAACAAGCGTATTCGAGTGAATCGTCTGATCAATTTAGCGAATCTTCTAAATGTAATAATAAAGATATTTAAAAGTAACTCAATTAAACAAATGCTTGGGGGGTATTAACATAGCACGGGAATCTGACCTTGCCAATGTTCAACATATCTATGAAATGTAGTATAATGACGCAGAAGAGGAGGGATATAAACAACGGAAATAACGTTCAGAAGCTATTAACAAGACATTTGATGTTATTTCATACGAACGCTCAAAGTCTGCATGAACTGCAGTTGGCGCGACACTCAGTAATGGGCCATTTGAGTTATTTTGGACTGATTATAAGTTGGAGTTTATCTAATCCACGTTAATAGATACTTTTACATCTACGTTTTCAAAATTTTGTGCTCATACCAAAAAAAGACTTTTTATTTGATGCATGATTTTAAATTTTGTGTTGCCATACGATCGCCTAATGTAAAGTTCTCTTTTTGCCTAACCTCAGTATCACACTACCGTTTGATACGATGGAAGAGACAGAACAGCAGCGTGTGGTATCCATACTAAATCTGTTTGAAAAGTTGAGAGAAGATTGTAAAAGCATTTATATGCCAATTGATGTTGATCTGTGAAATAAATAAAATATTTTATGTATATGCAATGGTGATTGCCTTGAAAAAATTAACTTAGTTGCAGAACATGTCATTAGGTAAATAAAAAAAGCCAGATTTGCAGTACTAAACACGGTCCTCGATTATGTTTTAAATGTGACATTGGAGTCATATCACATAATCAACTTTGCCGGTCATGTGGATCCGTTCGTGAATATTATCGAGTGCGTAAACACAGAATGAAACCTGTGATTGAACAAACACCTGAGATTGCACAGACATTTATGACTGTCCAAACATGCATGAAAATAAATAAAATAGATACAGAAATAAATCAAACAGATACATCAGAAAATGATACAAAAATAATACACTAATAGCTAGGATTAAAACAATGCATTTCCTGTTTGAACAAGAAATAAACAAGTCACCAGATGACCTCTCAAATATAGATTTTCCCATTATATAAGCATGGCTCTTGTGCTTCAACTTAAACAAATCGCACAATAAAATGGAATGCAGATATCAATTGGCATGCGAAAAACTGACATTATTATTAGACAGATAGTTGCTGTGGACTTAATGTACTCGCGATGATAAAATCAATCAAGCATTTTCGTGGTGTTGTGACGAGCTTGCATCGATGGTGCAACACTCACACCTGCAACCGTTATTTGCAACCTGGATTTAGCAATACCGGGTACTGATTAGTTTGTATACGTGGTGACACTTCAATATCATTCATATTTTGATCCGTATATACTTGCACCACAATTGAACTTGTTGCTTGTTTAAACAAGAATGGTAAACAACCACTTTTATTCGACTATACTAGTACAAACGTGGTTGGCTGGACCAACATATGGCCATCTTGTTGTTGAAGCGTTGCATGCAATTGTGGGAAGAAAAGTTTCCTTGCTCAGCAAGCACCTATTGATTTCACATATTGAAGTACATTTGAAATTATATAAATGTCTATTAATATTTGCAGAAATTACACAGCCTGACGACACGGCGCATATGTGGATCTGAGAAGGTTTGCCACCGAAGGGGATTTGATTGAGTTTACTAGTTGATGTTATTGTTGGTGTTGATCCATGTGAGCCTGTGAATTTTGAAGATCAAATTGATAAACTTAATGCGTTTAATGTTGTCATTCACGATGTTGTTGTCTAGTTGAAAGGCACAGACGCAAAGAACCTGGATAAAGACACTGAAAGAGGTGGAATCAGAGGTGCTGGTGTGTCGGTTGCATTCATCAAAAACTGTGTTGATACACCAATGGTGGGATGAAACAATAACTGGATTAACAGATCGCAAATATGCCTGCACCGCCATGTGTGGTAAGTTCATTTAAAGTATATATGGAAATTTTGGGCAGCCAAGGTAAGGAGAAATAAACATTTTCTAACATAAAACGTGGTTGACTTATTTTTCCTGACGTAAACGGTTTTGATAAACCTAAATCCCACATTTTAAATGTGTACGGGGCTGGATTGTGTTTAATTCTTTATGTGCTTTTTTTCTGGTGGATTGGGTTCAATAGCAATGCTAATATTTTAATTCCAGTCTGGTGAATTAATTCTACGTGAAGGGCCCAGAGTGGCCGAGTGGTCTTAAGCGCTGACCGTAACGGATCACTGCCATTTCACCTCTGCGTGAGTTCGAGTCCAGGCTCGGCTAACATGGGTAAGTGAGAAAGCCTGCCAGTAGCTTCTCGTGGGTCGGATGTTCTTCCCTGGGTTTTCCAGGGTTCTTCCTCCACCATTAATACTGGCCGCCATGTATAGCCTCTCTTGTGCTGAAAAATGGCGTTAAACCCTATAACAACAATTCTATATGAGTGTATAGTTAGCAAAGTTTTTGAAAGGTTTTACATATGCCATGTCGGTATAGCTGACGCCGGAGATGAAGTACATTCCACAGGAGACAATATTACTCCTGCTGGGTACTTCAGGGTCTTTGGTGTTTGTGTTTAGGATAAGATTGATGATTATATAAGAGTAATACAACATGACCGCGATAATGAGCTTGTTGAATCAACAGTAAAAGCCGAGTAAAACTATGTTCACTTTCGTGGATTGTTAATAATCCACAGGTTACAAAAATGGACACAAGTCAAGGCGGAAAGAGGCAGAACTGGCATAATGATGATCTGAATTACGCTATGCAACCTTCATATCAGCCTGTACTTAGAAAGTATATTTACTCACACTCAGGCCGTTATCGACAGGTCCAAAGTGCATGCATATTACCTCTCTATATGTTGGATTCTATCCAAAAATACTCAGATTGAAACTAGAGTTAACAAATAAATCTATAACGTTTAGCGCATATTCAAAAGATCATTAGGTCTACTTCTTCTGTTATCATTATGTACTTGAAAAGGCAGTTGCGCACATTATCCTTGTAAAGAAGAATCTGGAGCTGACTGATAGACGATCTTCAAAGGTAAATTAACTGCTATGATGGTTTGTGCTTGATGTTCATCCTTCTGTGCAAATAAATAAAAAGGGAGAATAGTTGGGTATTAAACACCAGTTTGTCAGTTTTTGTATTACTTCCTGACACATAGCCAATTCTTTGCACAACTTAAATAAACGAGATATTAGGTCAATACTAAACAAAAAGGTGCGTATGTTTGGACAGAATTGTAAAATTGTCAGGAACCATCGGTATTTATTGTATTTATAGTACGTACCTAAAAGATGTCGCCAATAATTTTGAAAGCCTTTTTCTATATTGTTCCTTATGAAAATAAAAGAACGGATAATTAATTCTTTATCTATATGTGTTCAGGAACTTAATAAACGAGTTGCCTCGTTCTCGTTATTATTAGTGCTTCTAGACATCTTACGAAAATAATACACATATTGAAGTGATCAATTCAAAGTTGAAAGTTCACGGATTCTAGATGCGTCATCTAATTAAAAACATTAGCGCCACCTATGCCATCAAGAGCTATAAAACGTTGTGGCGTGCCCAGTCTACTCAGTATTTTATAAAAGGAAAGGATTCAGAATAACTACGTGAGTGTTTAACTGTAGGTAAGTTACTTATGGGATAACGTGCGCTTACCAGATTTTAGGTGCCGTTCCTCGTTGGGTTAAGTTTTATTTGCTTTTGTTTCATTTTTATTTTGACTTTGCGACAAATTATCCCAGTCATCTTGCATCTAGCTTGCTGTCTACCTATCTATATAAGCTGAGTGATACACCTGTATTCTTTGAATATGAATTTTGTTTTACTTTATATAGATCATAAAGCTCTTTTTAAAAACAAAATAATTTACGAAGATGTTTACAATGATATTGTTTTCAAAGCAGATTTATATCTGGATGGTTTGCTAAATGCTTAATTTATCGTTGTTGTAGTTATGATATGTTTTTGTTATTGTTGTAAGAATTAATGTTGTCGCAAGTCGCTTGTTTTCTATCTTTATGTACTGTTCTCACTTCTAAATGTCTTCCACTTTTTAACCTTCTTCTTGGTTTTTAGAAGAGATTTGGTCGTTGCTTTCCTTACCTTTCTTCTATTTGATTATTGGTTTCTGTCGTATGCAGATTTGTGGGTTGCTGTATACATTATTATTCTGACCACTGTATATTGAATGCAGAATGATGCAAAACAAAAGGATCTGCTAATTTTTAGCTTGTGAATGACAGCTGTCTGTATGTGCAACATCTGTCTATGCCACAGTTTTAATTAGTAGTTTCTGATTCCGGTTTTTGATAGCTATCAACGACTTATGCGGTTTGGATGATAGAGCATTCAGATATTTTTCAGACTGAATATTTTCGTTCATAATTTAGTAGTTATATAATATTGATAAAGATAATTTAAATTTATCATTACTAATTTTGTTCACTATAAAATATTATTGTTTTGATATCTTTTCTAATGGGCCAAAACCCTGTGTCACCAAAAACATGGCGTTTGAAGTTGTCTGTAATAGATTTAATGAACAATATCAGATTTTTAATGTTGATGTTTTATTATATACAGTTTCTTATTGTCCAAAACTCACAAGCACATTTTGATATCGGTTTAATAAACAATGCCTCAATAATATTCCTTCATTATTAGTATTGCAGATGTATGTTGAAGATATTATCTTTTTTTTCTAAACTATAAAAACCATCAAAACATTAAAAAAATCCCTCCGTCCGCAGGCTAATAGGCAAACAAAATGCATTATTGAATTGATAATACCTTTTACTACTAAAAATTCATCAAAATCATGAAAGCATTTTTATCCACACATCCAGCAATTTCGTTTTGTCTTGCAATTAGCTACTTTTATGTGCTTTTCTAAAAACTTTTAAAATGATAATGTTTTGATGGTCAGTCAGTATACATATACACTAATGTTATGTGTGTATATATATATATATATATATATATATATATATATATATATATATATATATATATATATTATCAATAAGTCTTCTGTACACTAATGTTATGTGTACATATGTTATCAGTAAGACATCTTCTATACACTAATGTTATGTGTATATATGTTATCAAAAAGTCAGCATTATATGTAGTTGCTGGCCTTATCCAAAAATTAGTGACAATTTGTACACAACGTTTATCTGTACTCTGAGTAAGGATCGTTATCTTAAACTGGGTCAAGGACATTGTTTTTTATATAGTTATAGGTGGACTACGTAATTTCCAATGGTGGTTGGCGTTTTTCTTCTTTGTTTCGTAGTATGAAACCTCATCATGTTTCAAAATCTAAAGCACACAGAAATAATTAAAGTTTTAAGCAAAGTTCTGCAAAAGCGACTAATATTTCTCATCACCCTGCTTGTTGAATAGGTACTACTATTAAATTTGTATTTTATAGCATAAATCCGTCTAAACACGGCTTCGACCTAAATATCTTCTTTGCCTAAAACTAGCCATAAAATGTTCATTCCACCAATCTATTACTACCGTTTTGAAAAGACAATAGGAAAAGTTAAACTGTGGAGAATTCCGGTTAAATCAAGCATTGAAATTTACTACTTTGGTGGTATATAGCTAATTAAACTACATGTTTGAAGAACGTCATTAAATACGACACGTCAAGACAGAGGTGGAAGTAACCTAATCAGGTAGAAAATTTTTATTACGTCATCAATTTTTGTAGATGTGATATTTGTTGCTACTAATACCTCTACTGCTCTTCTGCAATAATTATAACATTGATCAATGCAGCTCCTATTGCTAGTAGTAGTAGTAGTAGTGTCAAATATAATGATTCTGATTGAGTATTTTAAAATGCAACTTAT
>JAEAOA010001560.1:242132-292132 GCA_016746295.1 Potamilus streckersoni | reverse complement strand
ATTCCAACAGGAACAAAAGACCTTTGCTATTATCCCTACGTTGTTAATGAAACATATATAAAATTGTCTTGTTGGCATACCGATCTCAGATACTTTGTCTAGTATAGTCTCATATCCTATTCTGCATAAAATCTACGGACGTATTTGTTAAAACACGATAATACGATTCAGGAACGGTTCACATTCCATCCGGATTTGTTAACTCTTTAAAGAAATTGATCCAATAAAAGATATGGTCAAAAATGGGAATAAGCTAGAGCACAACTGTAATAAAAATTAGAGCAGGAGACTAAGCGTTGAGACTTGTTGGATCCAAGTTTCTGCAGAAAAAGAGCAAATGACTACCAATTTGGTAAAATTTGAAACTTTAATTATTTGAAGAAAATTATGCTCAGTTCAGTTATGCACAAGCTACTTGTGGTAGACAAGTTACACTTAGTAGCCGCTCCGTTATACATTTTTTAAGGGTACATGGTGTACAATGTGATTTTACATGTTACAACAACACTTCTATTTGAAGAAAAACAGCCTCTGAACTAACATATTTTGGATTCAATATATACATAAGTTACTATCTTATTTTTACAATATTTATTTGTAGATTTGGATATATGCTTCACGCACAAAAAAGCAGATTAAATATTTTACTGTGTTTGTTTTTGAACGTTTTCAGGAGGTTGTAGGATTGTTGTATCAAAACGTCAAACAACAATTTTGAAACAAAACTCGGGCAGTTGACCAAATCTATGAAGCAACATCACTGCAACGTTGTATTCTGAATTAGGTAAAGAAAGTAAATTGATAATGATAAAATAGATCATGATATATAAGACTTAGAGGCGGCTCAAACTGTGTCTTTTACTTTGACATAATTACATCGCTGGCAATTTATTTTCTATTAGTAAAATGTGTCCTAGTGAGATCCTTACCATATAATCAATTTTATTATTCCATGTAATACTGTTCCACTAGTTGGCTAAGTAAGCCACCAGATCTGGCCCACATAAAATGACTCCGTTTTATACTGTGCCAGTAGCCTGCTGAGTCAGCATGTAGAACTAGACTACAAACCATGACTTAGTGTTATGATGTGCCGGAAGTCTATTGATTATGCGTGTGGATGTAAATTTCCAACGGTAAGGTCATATAACAATTAATTTTACTGTATATTCGCTACATTTGTTTCTCATTACTGAACTCTCCACTGTGTGACAATCAATACAAATCATATGTTAATTTAAAATACCTTCAAAGTTGAATTTACGGTGAAGTTCTTGTCTTTTTTCTTTTGAGAGGCTTAATTGCAAACAAAACACCATACAACGGAACAGAGATTTCACTTCTGAATGATCACCGTGGCCTTATTACTCACTGTGCACTGTCACCGAAATACACACAGACAACCACATCATAAGCTCACGTTCTAAAGAATAAATAATCGCATTTAAATTCTTATCAAGAATGCCCAAATCTAACTCTTGTATCACCACCAAATGGAGATGAAAAAATTATTTAAAAGTAGAACTGGACTTACATTCGTTGGTACTGAACCGGAATTAGTGTGGCCTGATTTCATAAGTCCTTGTAATACTGAGCTAATAGAGTGCTGAGAAGGCGTATGGATCTGGACTACTAACAGTAAGTCCGTATTATAATTTGCCAGTAGCCTGAAGAGTAGGGGTATGAATTTAGTCTAGAGACAACAATTTGAAGTCACGTATTAAAGTAAGTAATAAAATCGTAATAAATAAAAAAGATATGCTAATGGATTTTGAATTTTTATGGATGTGATCAGGGCTGGATTAACCCATACTCTAAACAGTTTATAACTGCAACTACCGTTATATACGGGCAATACGTGTGGCTGTTTTGTTCGGACTAGGGCAACATTTCGCGCAGTTTTGCAGTATTTTGTTTCGAGTGGGAGGTAGGGGCGCTGAGGCGAATCTGTCCCAGGGCGCCGTTTCGTTCAACGCAAACATGGAACGGTTCTGGCTATCCTCTTGGGCCTTCATGGCTTGTAGGCTCTCCATTCCATAATGAAACAATATGTATTACATGGCTAGGCTCTTCTCTCCCCTAAACTACTTTGAGGATTGCTAAATCATTACATACAAATGAAAATCGCATCTTTCAGATATCCAATATTGTTTTCCATACCCTTACTGAATTGATGGGTATGTCAACATGAGATCATTGGTCAGTATTTATTTTGGTTGCTCTAGGTGCTAACTCCTTTATAAAAACAACAGTTTTGTCTAGACTTATACATCGGTTGTCGATGTGGAATGGTAAGGATCGACGACCCATGATTTGCAATGAGTTCAGATGGCAGGATTACCCTTGCATGTGCGATTATATAGTTTGCATATAAGATAGGTTTTATATACTGCCTCAGAGCTTTCCATTTAATCTTGTCATATCAATTTTTTTGTAACATTGAATAATGTACATTATGCTTTAATAAACCGCAAGCCTAATATTTTTGATATATTGCAGGCGCCGGCACTCTGCGTGTACAACAATGAGATCTTCAATGAGAAGGATTGGGAAGGGGTCACCTTAATCTACTCGAGCGTCAAAGAAAATGACCTCCTCAAAGTCGGGAGATTTGGTCTCGGTTTTAAATCCATTTTTCACTTAACAGGTTTCAAAGTTTGCTTTCAAATATGTATGTATGTATACATGTGTGTTTATTTAGCTCTCTGTATGTATGTATGTATGTATGTATGTATGTATGTATGTATGTATGTATGTATGTATGTATGTATGTATGTATGTATGTATGTATGTATGTATGTATGCATGCATGCATGCATGCATGCATGCATGCATGCATGCATGTATGTATGTATGTATGTATGTATGTATGTATGTATGTATGTATGTATGTATGTATGTGTATGTGTATATCTGTATAGATTGGTTGGTAGATCTGGGAAAGATATGTAATTAAGAATGTTAATAGGTAGATCTTTAAATATCAGCATGAACCAAATACAATTTGAATTTTGTTCTCTTGCAGCCAAAGTTAATTTTGTTAAGATTACCTTCAATCGTTTCGAGACTTATGTACGTTTTGTTCAACCTTCTGGACATATTTCGTGATCTTCATGTTACTTCTTGCGAAGTTCATTGTAGACAAAGCATAATATATCCTTTGAAAGTTGAACATTTGTTTCATCTTAGATTCCAAAAAAATAGAGAGGGGTTTAGTGTTTATAGAGAAAATGGAATTCTGAGTTTTAAAATCACTCATGGCAGCCTGAGACAGTCGCTTTCTTTCTCGTGTATTAAAACATTAATCCAGTAACAGCTTGGGAAAACGTGTATAACAAAGTCTTATTTAAATGTTATAATGTTGCATCACTTTTAATACATGCTCTCTCTCTCTCTCACACACACACACACACACACAGTCATTATCTATCAATCTACCTATATATATATATATATATATATATATATATATATATATATATATATATATATATATATATATATATATATATATATATATATATATATATATGTGTGTGTGTGTGTGTGTGTGTGTGTTTGTGTGTGTGTTTGTGTGTGTGTAAATGCTGAAACATTTCATATTTTGAATGTCAAAATTCGATTTTCAGACCACGTATGTATCATTAGTGACAATCGAATCCTACTCATAGACCCTTTCCAGGACGAAAAAGGACGAAAGGTATGTGCCAGCATCAGTCTCTCAGATGTCCGGAATTGTAAACTATTTTCTGTGGAAGACATTCTTAAAGCATTGAACGGAATATTTGGTATGTCGAAATCTGTCTTTGATGATGGAAAATATCCGGGCACAATTTTTTGGTTCCCACTTAGAGAAAGGCCATCATCGCTTTCAGACGCTCTGTATGATCAGCATAAAATAGAAAGCTTATTTAAGTCTCTACAAATAGAATCCACAAAAAATCTCTTGTTTCTAAAATATTTGGAACGGTTGGAAATCTACATTCTCGGGACAAAACGGAATAGCACCTGTTTACAGGGAGACGAAGTTGTTGCTAATGTTGAGAGTGTGAACTCCGATGCGACAGGAGAATCCACTGAGTCCATATACGCCAGAACAGGTGTTTCTGAAGGACCTGTTCTTGAATTAGTATTTAAATTAGAGGTGGTGGATGACAAGAATATGCTAGAAAAAAGGAGAAATTTCCTCAAACACATAGAGAAATTGAATGAACATGCTAACTCCGATGTTGTTTGCGATTACAATATTTCTTTCAAAGAGTCGGTGAAAACTTCGGGTAGTTCTGTGTTTGACACTCGTGCAGAAACATGGATTGTCCTTAATCTCTTCAAAGTAACTGATATGTCACCGAGTCTCGAAAACCTTACAAAAATGTCCTCGTGTTCTTATAGACCGTATGTGAGTGTCGCGACTCCGTTAAAGCCGGACAATAGACCTTTTAAAGGACATGTGTTTTGCTTCCTGCCATTGCCACAGGAACCTAAAAGTATTACAGGCCTGCCTGTCCATTTGAATGCTTTCTTTGCGCTAAGCCAGAATCGCAGACAAATCAAATGGCCATCAGCAGAGCTGGAGGAGTCTGGTATGCACACTGACAGGGATTTGGTCTGGAACCAATTGTTGCTATCAGAGATTCTTCCTTATGCCTACGCCTTGTTGTTGCGAAGGATTGTTAGCTACAGCCAAGAGAATACAGGCTTGCAGGATATCGTGCACACGCTATACAGATCTATCCCAGACGTAGGTATGATGGAAAGAAGACTGTTTAAACTTGCAAAGTGTCTCTTTTCTTTCATAGTAAATGACAACATTTTCTTCACTGCTAATAATGGTGGCCGTTGGATAAACAGTTCAAAGGCGGTATTCACAAACTTTGACTCATTTTCAGAAGACATTGAGTCCATTTCAAAGTCTGTAGTCAAGATTCTAGTGATGTACAATCAAAACTATGTACAACTGCCTGAACATGTTCAAAGATCATTATCTCAATTCATGAGATTCAAGTATTTTGCTCCAGAGGATCTGTCCAGACTGCTGTTGCAAAATGAGCAATACAAGCATCTTTTGCCAGAAGACAAGCTGAACCTGTTAAAATATTTCTTCCGCTACGAAAGCTATATATTTCTCAAAGATAAAGAATTACTTCCACTGAGAGATGGCTCGTTTACTATATTTTCTTACGATCTCCGAAAAGTTAGCCCAGTTTACATATTGGACGAAGACACTGTGGATTTGTTTCCTGGCTTGGAGTCAAAGTTTCTTCTACCAAGCATTTCCAGCACAATGAAGAAGCACTTCAAAGCTATGATAAAATCAGGTACGTGGTCATTTCAATTAACTTGCTGCGACAATGTAAGTAGATGAAGCAAGTCTTATCCCCTTCCAAAATTGTAGCACATTGTTTGATATTAACGCAGTACAATGTATAAAATGATATCTGATATTCACTGCAAACACCTACACTTACGCTCTCAAATCCATCCACGGAAGTTCTCTCTCTCTCTCTATCTCTCTCTCTCTCTCTATCTCTCTCTCTCTCTCTCTGTTACACTTTAAAATATTTCAAAAGGAGTGAAATTCAATTTATTTCATCCTGCTTATGTATTGTTTGTTTTGTAAGAGATATAAATGTTCATAAGATGAATTCGCTACGTAACTTTCTGTTTGTTTTTTCTATACAATTTTATTTCGCAGGCAGAATTAATGTTTGTAAAAGTATAAAGCTAATCTCTATTAAATAAGACTCAAGTTACATGCTGGTAAAGTACGTTTGAAGAAAACATTACTTATTTCACAGGAATCATGATGTATACAGTTGAAATGGAATGAAACGAGTTCTAAATTTACCTACAATGTAGAGTCTGATTAAATTATTGCGTAACAGAAGTTTACAGAATTTGGTTTATTTTGCAGAAATTCGATAATCACGAGTGACCTTAATTAAAAAGTTGGGTTATTGTAAACCAACTTATCATACTTTAAATGGAAAAAGTGGATAAATATCAGCGTCGTGCAAAAGCTGAGTTTAGATTCTTATTATAATATATTTTACTGTACAGTTTATTCTTGATCTTGTTCCCTTTTCTCTATGTATTTAAAAAAAACAAATGCGACCTGCAAAACGTATTAATAATTACCCCAATATTTGTACATTTACACGTACGTGTTGAGTACACCATGGATATTAATAATGTGTTCACAAGTTGTATTGGTATAATCTTCCTATTTCTTAAAATATAAATCTCTGCTAATTTACAGAATATTTCCAAGTAAGCCCATTGACTATGGAGACGGCTGCATGCCTTATTGAGCATTCCATTCGCTTAAACGCCAGAAGTTATGAAGAAAAAGTCAATATTTCAGGCACGTGTCTTGAAGAGAGCTGGATACAAAAGGTATGGAAATTCATTCTGACCCAAAATTGTATTAGGTTGTTCGAGAACATCCCAGTAGTACCAAAATATGAGAAAAGAAATTCAGAAATAGAGCTGCTAAGATTAACGGATAAGTTGATCGTAAAAGATTATCCTGGAACTTTACACCCACTTCCGCAAGGAGTCTGTGAGGCCCTCAGTCATCTGTCCGTTACAGTATTGGAGTCATTTCCCAATTGGCTTTCTCTTGATGCTTTGAAAAAGTATATTTTCTTTCCAACTAGTTCATCGTTCGTTATGCTTCTTGATCGTCTACAAATAGAATTGCAGAGGAAGGGTAACAATACAGTATTGGAGGACTTTAATAAGAATTGCCCAATAGAAGCTAGGAAGGAACTGGTAAAATATTTAGGTAAATTAGAAACATCTAGTTGGACAGTCAACAGCAAGACACTAGTACGACAATTGAAACTTTTTACTGAGTCCTACAATTGTCAAAACCATCACAATGAGATCTACTCTCTGGTGTCCTTGTCAGAAAATGATAAAATAACTCAGGCAAAAACCATTCCTATCAGACTTCCTTATCGAGTTATTGTTGCAAATCCTGATGATGCCAAACTAGCTCTTCATATCGGAGTCCAGAAACTCGATCCAGTTCAAATCAACATAGATATCCTTAAAAACGTTAAACAGGGTCACTATTCCAAGGAGGAAGTAAATATTTTCCTGCTGTTCATCTTTGACAACTATGATCTATATCAAAATAACGTGGACCTTGTTCAAAATTTGAAAATAACTCCTTTTCTTAAATCCAGAATAAATTCATTGGAATGTACGGTAGGAGACCTATTCGATCCAACACCATCACAGCTACAGCAGTTGTTTTTAATGGAGGATAAGTTTCCGAAATCCTTCTGTGAAGAACCTTATATCAGTATTTTGAGAAGACTTGGATTGAAAGTCAATGTCACATTTGATGATCTGATCGAAACAGCAGCAATTTTGCATCGTCTGTCAGTGGCGAAGATTACAAGGGAAATCATAGGTGTGAAAGCGAAGGCTTTTATGCAGATGATGGAAACAAAAGCCAGGAAGTCATATGGTGCAGTGGAGTCAAGAATATCCTCATTGAAAACTCTGAAATGTATTTTATGGATGAAACAGAAGCCCACTGGCTTCCCTAAGATGATACCATGGTTCAAAATGGACACAACTTTATTAAAACCGACAGAGGTATTAAGTGACAGGCATATTCATTTGGTTGCTTCGGTCATGCCACTAGTAAACTGCAGCAACTATACGTTCCTAGCAAAACTATTTCAGTGGAATAGACTTCCTCCTTTGGACAGAGTTCTTGAACAGCTCGAAACCATTATAACTACATATTAAATACGCAACCCTGAGGAGGCATCTGCAGGCCTTCTTGAAATATACAAGTATATAAATGCAGTGGTTCTAAACGATACAAATTCGAAGCATAAAGTAAGATATCTACAGAACTGGAGATGTCTTTTCGTAAATTCTAAATTGATGAAGCCATCTGAAGTTATTCGACATCTAGAACACAAATGTTCACCATATCTGCACAGTCTTGACCAAGCAGAGGTCTGCAAATACACACATTTTCTTGATGCCATTGGGGTGAAAGAAAAATGTGACAGTAAAGACGTCATACATGCCTTAAAAAGAATGCGAGAGGCAGCGACAAAATTGAAAGGAAAAACAACAAGACTGAGCGCTGTTGATTTACAGCTTTCGATAAATTTGCTCATGACATTAAAGGACACTATGGTTGCCGAGAATGTAACATTCGAAAGTCTGGAAGCCAGTCACAAGTCTGAACTATATGCCCCCGACACAGACTGTATCCTTCGTCATTCATCCGATCTGTGTCAAAACGATCTTAATGATGGACCTGATGCAAACGTTCATTTTGTTCATAAGATGGTTTCACAAGATTTAGCGATCCATATAGGTATACAAACAATGAGAACAAGAATTTACAAGAGTAATTCGAGAGGCATCGAGTTTGGTCAAGAGGAAGAACTTGTAATTCGGATTAATAATCTTCTGTCTTCGTATCCATGCGACACGGGCATTATGAAAGAGTTACTCCAAAATGCCGATGATGCTGGAGCTACAGAGGTTCATTTTGTCAAAGATTACCGTCATCATAGTTGCAGGAGAGTATTTGAAGAGAAACCTACCCCTATTCAAGGTCCGGCGTTATGTGTGTACTGTGATAGCTCTTTCACTGAGGAAGATATCAAAGGTATACAGAAATTAGGGCTGGGAAGCAAGCAATATGATCCATCTAAAATCGGCCAATACGGAATAGGCTTTAATTCGGTGTATCACATAACAGATATACCATCATTCATTACGAAGGACCCACAATGCTACAGTGGTGGTATACTGTGTATATTTGATCCGCTATGCAAGTATGTACCTCAAGCAACCAAGCATAAGCCGGGAAGGATGTTCACCATTAAAGACATTCAAATGTACTATCCTGATATACTTCTCGCGTATGACAGAGATCTTTTCAAGTCTGAGAGAGCAACAATGTTCCGGTTTCCTCTAAGAACTACAGAAATGGCCAGAGTGTCAAAAATATCAAACCAAGAAATGACCATTCAACAAATGGACGGACTGTTAACAAATTTCCGAAAAGAAATGGCCGAATGTCTTCTTTTCTTAAAGAATGTAACTAAGGTTACAATAGAGAATATAACTTCTGGAACACGTGATATTGAGTATTCCGTCAATGTTTCACTTTCAAGAGAAGACCATGGTATAAGGAGATTATTTGCGGGGCACATTGAAGAGTTTGGTCGACAAGAGAAACTCAGTTTTACGATGAAACCACGACAAGTAGAATACAATTTATCAATTAAAGATAGTTGTGGAATGGAGAATAGCTATTTTGTGGTTCAACGAATCGGTTTCGGGTTCAGTGAGAATGATGTGCCAGACATTCTAAAAGAGGCCGTAAAAAACCGACACTTATACAACCTTCCAATCGGTGGAGTTGCTCTACCACAAAATGTCTTGAAAGAATGGAAGTATGGCGGAAACATAACTGGCATGCAGTACCAGAACTTGAATGGTTCTGATGCAGGCAAGGCATATTGCTTTCTTCCTCTAGCGATTGAAACAGGCTTGCCACTTCACATAAATGGCCATTTTATTCTAGATCAGGGTTCCAGAAGATGCCTTTGGAACGAGACATATGGCTTCAGGAAAATGTTCAACGAAACCATCCTAGAGAGGACCGTTGCACCAGCATATGTAACAGCAGTGGAGCACATGAAAAGCATATTATGTGAGGTGGAATCAAGTACTCTAGAGGACACGTGTCGGTTACATGAACTGTTGGATAGCTTCCATAAATTGTTGCCAATTTACTCATCAGCCAAAGAAGATTATTGGAAGTTTTTAGTGAAAATGACTTACCAAACAATACAAAAGGAGAAATATAAATTTTTTGTTGTAGCTATTCATGAACATCTACGAGGTCCTGGAAATCTCCGAGTAAAGGTGAAGTGGGTTTCGTTAGACAATAACGAAAGTTTCAATCCAGCATGTTTCAATGCCCGTTCCAAACTGTCATTGCACGATCGCCAGCACCTGACAATACTTCTGAAAAAGCTTGGATTGAAACTTTTAGACACTCCGATATACATTTATGATTCCATGCAGAAAAGTGATGTTCAAATAAAAATGCTTAAACCAAGTATTGTTTCAGAATTCCTTCGGTCGTACAAAAACGATTCCAGTGAAAGATGCAAAATTTCCGATGTTTCAGCCACATCGCTGAAAATTTCTGGCATAGACGTTAAGAAGACAAATATCGAGAGCGTCAGTAACGTAAATCTCCTGTTGACATATCTGCAAAACGTTAAGAAATTCGATCCAGATGGATTACCATTGCTTGTTACAGAAGATGGATTTCTACGAGAGTTCTCTAGAAGTAGACCAGTGTTCATTTCTAAATACTGTAATCTCTTTCAAAACTCGAGAGATAAATTTGTGCATCATTTGCAGTTGGCAGGAGAAGTGGGCGTTTTTAGACCTACTCCAAAAGCGAACAGCGAGGAATGCGTAGTTGGAATATTTCCACATATCACAGTGCATGAAATGCCAGCTTTCAATGTGTTCAAAGTTCTTAGGCCTGCTGACCTACCCAATCTTTTGACTTTGTCACTGGATTCGATATTTCATTCGGGTGAAACAGTGCTGTGGAATAAGGAGATACTGTCAGAGGAGTGGATTGAAAGGTTTTGGCATATGATATGTGAGGTGACATCGGTAATCAAAGAAGGTGGGAGACCTGACGTCGATCCTGATGAGTTTTGCAAGCTTACCACAATCCTGGGAAATTTTTCTCTTTTGCCCATTCAAAGTTCTGACAAGAGCAGTTATCTTTTGCCAATAAATAAGGGCTATCAGATTGTCGACATCAATTCTTTCCAAACCGGAAGCGACATGCAAAAGGCACTAGAAAAAATCATATTCCTGCAGTTAGATACTAATGCACTTTTTAGCAAACTAGATTCTGGTACTAACTTTGATGTTGTCTCCGCGGTGCGAAATTTAATGTCGTCAGACAAAAGACCGGTAGAAGTCTTAAAATTTTTAGAACATAGCAAGAACAATCTCTTCTGTTTAACGGATGACGAGTGCAGGGCGATATTGACGTTTATTTCTGGTAACCGGGAGAAAATCACAAAAAGCGAAAGTTTTCAGGTAATTTGCAAACGCTTGATTGCTTTACCACTTTTTTCCACATACGATGGAAAACGTTCAGCATTGGTGAATGATAAAACGGTTATTGTATTGGATCCACCAGCTTGTATTCCACTCGAGGGTATTACAGAATGGACAGCCAGAACAAGTATCCGCATTATCCAAGGACACAAATGCGTTGTAGAAATTTGTAGCAGAATGCAAACCGTGCAAATCAATGACGTTTTTTCACTTTATCACAAATACATCATCGAAACTTTCGAACACATACCACACGGTGACCGGATCAAACATCTTGAATACATTCGTGATGATTTGTTGGCAAAGGCGCAGGGCTCAAAATACTCCCAGTTCCAGTGGCGGTTGATTATGAAACTGAAAGCCTCCGCGTGCTTACCTGTCAATCAGGAACTCAAAAAAGTTTCCGATTTCTACCATCCAGAAAACGAAGTCTTCAATTTGTTTTGTAAAGATCATGAAATTCTTCCACCTAAATATTGTTCAAAGAAATGGCTTCCTTTTTTAATGACATGCGGTTTGAATAGTACTGTTCGAGATCATGATCTGATTAAATTTGCCATTCAAATGGAGCATCATATTTGTGATAGTTCTCCGACTGAACTCAACAGAAAATCGCAAGTTCTAGTTCGAGAACTTCTCAGACGCATGTCTGAAAACGACCAGAGATTAAACTTAAGGATGGAAGAAACAATTTGGTCACGGGAGACTAAATCAAAAATATCAAAAATAAAATTCATCATCCAACACACTGTCAGTGAATTTTACAGTAGTATACACGTACAACACAAAGCAGAAAGTACCTTGATTAGTTTCTCAGGTGCGGTTTCGTGGAAACATAAAAGTAGTTGTTGGACTACTTTGAGTTTGCTTCCTTGGTGGGCCTGTCCTGAGGACCCTGATTCCAACAACGAACTAGAAATCTTTCCCGATCCTCCTCTAGAGGCTGTCGTGCAACATCTTATCAACATTTGTGATTCTGGATCTGTAAACATGATAAATACAGAACTAATGGATACCGTGTATGGATATCTAGATTCTTTTGACGACTTAAGAAGCCATATGAAGAGATTGTCTGAGGCACGTATTATTCATATACCTGATGAACGCATATTTGTCAAAACAAGCCAGGTTTTCCTAGACAGCAATATCCCTGATCTCAGACCGTATATGTTTAAAGCACCAATTGAATATGGAAAATATCACAGCAATTTGTTTAGGAAACTCTGCATCCAAGAAAGACCTTCGTTCAAACATTTCTTGAAGATCTTCCAGCAAATGAAAGCTGAAGGTTTTGAGGTCCGTATACTAGAAAGAATTGTACATATAATGATGATTTTAAAACCATCATACACAGAGGCCGATGATGTCCTTTATCTGCCAAATCGAAACAAAGCACTTGTAAATTCAAGAGACTTGATTATCTCTGACAATCTATACTTGGAGAAGCGACTCGGAGACGAACACAAATTTCAATTCTTTATTGAACTTCAAGACCTAGGAATTAATTTTCAAAGTATAACATGTTTCTTAGATTGCCTTCCTATGGATTTACGGCCATTATTATTGAGCAAAATTGTTCGAGAACAAGTAGATGAAGAGGAGATTGTGATAACAATTTCTAAGACAGCAGATCGAATAGAAGAGCATATTCACTCTCCAGAGTTTCTAAGAGGTATTCTTAGATTAGCGAACCATGTGAGAGGAAAACAAGGGAATGAAATTTCTGAGTTGGAAAGTATTGAGATGGTGAGAAATATTCAAAATACATCAGTTGTGGCAGTGAAGGGACTAAAAAGTCGATTGATTTTCAATGATGAGATTTTGCCCAATACCGAAGAGCAGAAAATCTGTTTTTATAAGAAAAAGGATGGCTATGGGTATACGCTCTACATACTGGCCGATATTTCAGAAGCTCGACTTTACAGCGTACTAGCAGAAAACGGGGGTCTTACAAACCTCATAGATCAATGCACAAACGATATACTTGAAAACAATTTTCAATATATTCATGCATTGTTTGAGAATATTGACATGCCACAAAAGATTCACAGAAACCTGGACAGGTTTCTGATAGGATCTTATGAAATGACAGAAAAGATCGCAAACATGATGCTTCCGAGACCAGGGACATATTTATTAAAGAAAATGCTTCAGTTTTTGAATCAAGCATTGACGACATTCTCTGCAAACGAGTCAGTGCCTGTTGTGCTAGAAGTAGATGATCCAGTGTTAGAAATGACAGTAGCGGACGTGTCAAGAGTTGGTGAGCCAAGATACATATACTGCAGAGTTCTTAATCAATTATCGTCTGCCACATTGGAAGGACTTCCTGGTTCGGAAGAGTATGCTGTTGACATTGACGGTCTTGATAAACTTCCAGTGACCGTACCGGGTTTTAAATTATTTAAAGTCCTCTCTGATTGTCGACAGAGCATGTTGGATGATTGGAAAGCTCATGGTCCGCATAAGCGCAAATTGATGATCTTGACCCTTATAAATCAAATTTGGAATCTCACGGAAACTGACCGTCGGAGAGTCATTAAACGACTGTGGCTGCATTGGGATCCACATGACCAGTACGAGGAAGGAGAGTTTGACAATGAAATGCGAACGTTCTTAGAGCAGAAACTTTTCAGTGATAATGAAGATGAATTATTGGAGGATAGTAAGTTTCAAAATTCGAAACATGTGAATGACAAGGAAGCAACGAGAAGGTGGTTCAAACTTTTCAAAACACTAGAAAGTGGTGTGCCTCAGCAAGCATCAGATTTTAGCATGGCGTGGGCAAACCAGCTACAGAACCGAGGTCAACCTATCCGTGATAGAAACAGAGGGATAATGTGGTTGCAGCAGGCTACAGCAGACCAGATGGCTGCAGAGAGTTTCTTTCCGATGGCAGAAGCAGTAGGAGAGGGTTATTCTACTTATCACTGGATTTGCTACATGTGTCATCAGGTATGGAACACTAGTCTATTCCAAACATCAAACATTAATTTAATAACTTGATAAAGACTATTTTACTTTTGATAAATATGCATAGGTTTTATACCTAATGATTCTGTCTGTCCATCCGACAGTATGTTTATAATGTCGTATTCGCACAATAACTCGAATAGCCATCACCTAAAGTTAGCAAAGGTGATGGATCACATACATTAGGTATAAAAAAAACTTTAGGTTTAGATCATGCACCAATGCTAAAATTTGGGAAGAACTTGCACTTGCGGTATAGAAGAGGCCTGTTGATCTTGGGGTAAAATGTCAAATGTGCTTCAAAGACGAATTGGTTTTGCACAATATTTTTAATTTAGAGTAAGTTTCTTCACCAATTTTCTGAATGGTTTGCACTTAATGTATTAGAGAAATATATTTATTCTAGGGTCTAAAGGCCTGAGGTCACAGTCGCGATAAATCCAATGAAAGACAAGAACGTTTTCTGCTCATGGAGCCACGAGTAGCCGAGTGATCTCAAGTCTATCCGTTACGGATCTCTGCCATCTCACCTCTGTCTGCGTGGGTTCGAGTCTAAGATTTGGTGAATGTGGATATGTGAAAAAGCTTGCCAGTAGCTTCTCGTGGGTCGGTGGTTCTTTCCACTGATTTCCCGGTTTTTTCCTCCACCATTAATACTGTCTGCCATGTATAGCCTATCGTGTGCTGAAAAATGGCGTTAAGCCCAACAACAACAACAAAAACAACAACAACAACAATTTTCTGCTCATTATATTTTACCTACCATATACCATGAAAAGCAGTTTTGGTTTGGGTTTTGAGAACTGTTGAAAACCAATCTCGATAGATAGTCAACAATACTATTCCGCTACCTAAATGGATGAATATTAAGCAGAATTAATATATATATATATATATATATATATATATATATATATATATATATATATATATATATATATATATATATATATATATATATATATATATATATATATATATTTATATATATATATATATAAATATATATATATATATATATATATATATATATATATATATATATATATATATATATATATTGTACCATTTATGGTACTCTTGAATTTTCACGTATTTACTGTTTATATAATAAATTAATTTAACATTATAAATTCATTAATAAACTATGGCTAATGTGAGAATTTTATTAACCTAAGACGGACATAAAATATTTAGTCTTCGTTAAAGCGTTTGAAAAAAATTAACAGTATTGACAAATCGCTATTTAATCCTCTTTAGGAAATATTCTTTTTACTGCATTGTGGGTATAACACTGTTGTTTTTCATTCATTTTTTACTTTTGTTTACTACTTACATTTCAAATATTCATTTTCTGCTTAAATACCTTTTTCGTATCATTTACTCCTCAAGTAAGGTATCATCAACGTTTTCAAAGAGAACACTTTCGATCCCTCAAATTACAAAGGTCAGTCAGGACCTGATATAAAGGCATGTCAAACACACACAGACACACACACGTACACACACACATACACACACAGACACACACAAAACAGTCACACACCAAAGATATTTTCTGAATGGAAATTTTGAACTCTTTATCCTTATTCATCGACTCATAAATCGATGAGAAAAATAAACAAGAGTTAACTACCAGAGAACACAAAATTCCCCTCAAGCAAAATGTGAGTTTGCGTCCAAACAGAAAGGAATAACGATATATGGCTCTTATTTTGCAACAAGGCAAATGTCTCAAAGACACACTCACTCATAAATATACCGCCATTACTTTACGGTAATCGGCTTTACAGGAAAATCCTAGCTACAGTCACTAAAGCATAAAATCTAGTTACTTAGGGTGTTTCGGCCCTCTAGTTGAAGTGTGTGTTAAGGAATGAATTCTCTATAAATCTTTTTATTCATTTTTATTTCATTAAATGTAATTAATATTATGATTATGTTAGCATGGGTATACTATGTTGTTAGAAGCATCGTGTTTACATAAAGCATAAATGTAACTCTTGTAAGCACGATCTGTGTATGATGGAATATTCATCCAAGTAAACATTCAGGAATAGCTATGTAAATGATTGGCTGATACTTGGTCAGGCTTTCCTGATGTCCAGATGCATTGCGGAATTACACATGTCCTTCCTGCTCGTGTGCATGAAAAGACGTATTAGCTTCGTTTATATGCTTAGTTATTTGTAAAAATGTTCAGTCAGAGTCATATCCGATTTCAACATCTTAGGGTTACATAGCTTCTATTACCTTAAAAAGGTACTTCTGTGCTAGAAGGAGTTATCTGTTCGTGTGTATACGTAGAACGACATGTGTTTTGTTAGTGGAACTAATTGTAATTCGTCTTTCTAAATAATTATTTTCCTTGGAGAACAAGACTACTGGTTTAGACAAAGACATTTTCTGAAATTCTTCTAAATTGAAACGGAACAATACAAACTGTGCTTCTCTGTGAAACGTCTGGGACTTTTGTATTAGCCTTCTTCTGACGTCATTATTCGCCATCTTGGACCGGAACTGAACTTCAGGCTGTGTCAATTTAGAACTGTTGACAGTACTTGTTTTTTTTTATATATTTAGAACAAACAATTTAGATGTTTCGTCAATCGTATGTATTGTTTCACATATTTACAATTTTCCATGTTTTCTTGGGAAATAGATTTTTTGTTAAAATTTACAAAGCTTGTTGTCTTGACACTTTCTTTGTGCTACTTTGAACGATCCGATACGTAACAAGCGATGTTGGGCTCGAAAAAGGCATCCACAATGAAACTTTGTGTCACCCTGCAGATAAAGTACATGGCAAAGGCAAATTGACATTGACAAAACTTTTCCAAGGTTAAACGAATTGGGGAAGTAAAGAAAATAAAGTATATTTGTAACCCGCAACGAGGGATAAATTAATGAGAAATGTGAATTTAAATTATGTTTGGAAAATTATATCTTGAAACGAGTGAGTAAAGTAACTTTTGTGCCAAGGCAAAAATTGTTGACAGTTATAATTTTAATAAGGAATCTATGTGTCGAAACATCAGTTGTGTTTTTCCTATCACCCTCAAGATAATCAAATTTAGCTCTTTGTGTACATATGACCTCATATCATTAATAAACTACCTTTTGATGTTATTACCTAAAACAGTCTAACAGTTACAGTCTAAATAATTTTCATCAACAGGGAGCCGAGAAAGCCCTAAAGGCCGCGTGGTACTTTAAAGACGCAAGTGAATCGGGATCACATGGTCATCAACTTTACGGATTTGCCAGCGGATTAGGGAACGATATAGAGACCATAACAAGAAAACTTGAGAACCTGTTACACCACCATACTAGAATGCGTTATCCAAGTGACTATGGATCAATGATACCAGCCAAAGATCCTGCATACAGTAGGGAAACTGCAGAATTAGCCATACAGTATGCTAAGACAATCATAAATTATGTTGAGAGCAAATTTGAAAATATATCCGAAAGCGAGGAAGATACATTGTCAGAATAAGAATTAAAGATAGAATGGAACTTACTTATATGGACATGCCTTGGCATTGATTTGGTCTTGATATTCTTTGTATTAACATTGGTGTCATGGAGTAGATTTGGTCTTGATATTCTTTGTATTAACATTGGTTTAATGGAGTAGATTTGGTCTTGATATTCTTTGTATTAACATTGGTGTCATGGAGTAGATTTGGTCTTGATATTCCTTGTATTAACATTGGTGTCATGGAGTAGATTTGGCCATGATATTCATTGGATTGACATTGGGTGTCATGGCATAGATTTGATATGAATATTACCTTAATATTATCATATTTCATTTTTAATAATAATTTGCTATATTATTAGACGTATGCATATACCAATATTAAGCAGTGTTAGTATATTAGAGTCAATAGTCATCATGGATCAAACTTAGTTTACTGGGTCAAATAATTAACCGTAAATGAAGAATTTTAAGTTATATGGGGAACGGAGTAGACTTTATTGAACCATGAAAACGCACATTAAATATTCAATCAAAACATGAAAGAAAAGAATGCCTAACTATAGCAAAAGCCCACATTCTGCAACAAAATGTAATTTAATAGTTTTCATTAAGTAATTCCATATGTATGATACAGGCCTAGATTATATCAATCGTTAACATAATTAAAATAAACCGAAATAGTAACTTAAATGTATGCTTTATGTCTTTAAATATTTGTATTATAACAACTTATATATGATTCTGCATGTAAGTGACACCAACTGATGGATAATTGTTTTGTAAATATAATCTTGTCAACAGTAATTTAAAAATATACATATACTACAATAAAATCCTATATTGTAATTATAACTTTGCATTGTAAATAGAAGTAAAAAATCACGATAATTTTCAGGAAACCTATACGCTTTCTTACGAAGTAGACAATAATGTAAAGAAACAAAACAAGAATTTTGAAAGATTTCTTGGCTAAATATGCCATAGATTTCATGAGTAATTAAAATCTACAGGCATTGTATTGCTTCACCGTAAACACGTGAAAGAATGGTGATTGCACATACCAACTGGAGAAATTAGAAAGGTCTGCGTAAACCAACAATGAAAACAACAACCAAAAACATTACATTTATATAATATTTAATACATGAATCACACGTAAAATATAAGGTAAAGAAATGATATACTTTGCTTATCATATATATTTTACATATCACACGAAATTAGTGTGTTGTTCATCCACAAACCCTTTAACATTTATTCTTTATAAACGAATATGAAGGTTGATAATAACAGTCCATTATGTTATTAGATGTGCATTTACAGAGTATCAACTGGTAAAAGTATGTAAAAACAATAATATGTTCATTATCACTTACGAAATGTTGAATACTAAACTATTGTATTTATTTAAATCATAAGTTTAAAACTAGTTAATAGGTTTACATTTTGATTGGGTTTTTTTTTCTTCATGCACATTTAAAGCCAACAACTGTAGGAGAGGATACATAAAAATACACACGCATGCCTAGTCCAGACTACTATCTTAATAAGTAGAATACAACCATGGTACGTCAAAATTCTAATGCATTCATAAGTGTGAAAACTACCTGTCGCTATTTCCTCTAAATGACACGTGATATATGAGACGTACAGAACTTACAAACAGTCGTCACATTTTTACATATTATATTCATATTATATTGCAAAAAAGTCACTTTTTACAGAATTCTTTCCACAGAGTTCTATATTTTATTGAAGATTTTATAGGAAAGAGCGGAATGTACATATTATATTATAAGACACAAAACAAAATAACTTTCTTATATTGATGATCTGAGTTGTCATACACACAGGAGTTGGGCTATTCCTATCATGTACTATAAAAGACAAGCAGCAGAATATATATTTTTTACACTTAGTTTGTGTGGTCCTAATTTATTATAATTTATTTTAAAACATGGACCCTGGGTGGCCGAGTGCTTTAATGCCCCGGGTGGAATAATGGTCAAAGGTCCTGGGTGGTGGAATGATCAAAGACCCTCGTCTTTACAGATCACTGACATCTCACCTTTATCCACGTGGGTTCAAGTCTCGATTCGGTCAACTTGGGTATGAGAAAAACTTGCCAGTAGCTCCCTGTGGGTTGGTGGTTCTTCATGGGGCTTTCTCTGGTTTTCCTCAGATCAAATATACGCACCGTCATGCATAGCCTTCCAAATATGTTACATTTTAAAAAAATCCATGTAAAATGAAGCCTTCATTATCTGCAGTATAGAGCATATTAAACTATGACTATGTACATTTTAATGTAAATATGATAAGTAATCAGGACGAATCAATGAAGTTTATTGCATTGTTTGCTATACTGTAATTAACCAATGGGACTCTAAGATAGCACTGTCAATATTCCACAAGCATCAAGTCCCATCAAAGCCATTATTCATAAATTTTTGTAATATCCAGACATCTCATTATGTGAATGAATTAAGTTTGGTCGGTTTTATTAAATTGTTCTTCTACTTATTGGGTGATCTCTGTGGTGTATCATTGAGTTAAAGTCATCATGTAAAACATTAGGTAGTGATATGTTTTGTACTATAAGCATCAATATGTATATCACAACAACTCCAGAATTTTGTATATAGCTGACATTTGTATTACTGATAAATGCTTTTCTTGTAAATATGAAATTGTAAATAGCTATTGCAGAATTGTAAATATTTTGCTGAAATATTGTAATTAATTATTATAAATACAAATAATGCCTTGTTCATGAGACTTACACGTTTGTCTTGTTAGCTTCGTGGAAGATCGACATAGCGACCAATGTGGTGTTGATGTCCGTTCACTCGTCCGTTACTGGACACTCTTGATCAAGATCAATGTTTAGATTAAACAAAATTTTACTGTTTGCTGTTTTTTGAATTTCTTGCTAAATAAAATGGCTTAGACCCCGGGTGGCCGAGTGGTCTAAAACGCTCACCTTTACTGACCGCTGCCATCTCACCTCTGTCAGCATAGGATAAAGTTTCTGGTTCGGTTAATGTGGGTATGTGAGAAAGCTTGTCATTAGCTTCCCGTGGTTAGGTGGTTCTTACGGGAATTTTCTCGGGTTAATCCTCCACTAATTATACTGGCCGCCATGTATAACCTATCCTGCCCTGAGAACTGGAGTTAAAAAACAAGAACAATAGTTTCTCCCGATTTGTGTGATTAGGCTTAAATAACTACTCCTCGTTTTGTGCGACGGCGTATCATAAATAATCATTTGAGGTTTTGTGGCATATTAACAGTCTCCAGGTGTGTGACCTACCAAAGGTAATTACTCATCGTTTGTGTGACGTTATAAATAGTTACTCCCCATGTATGTGACATCAGAATTACTCCACATTTGTATGGCAAATCAAAAAATGGCTAGTAAATAAGATGCTTTGTATCATATTGTACAAGACGGTTTTTCCCCCTAATATTATCATTCAAAATGTGTAAATAGTGTCATATACGTGCACATAAAAAATTAAAGAAAAGATTATGGTAAATACAGGAATCAATTCAGTTCATGATCATAATTTATCAACTAATTGCACGTGTAAAGTAATAATCATGAAAACTCAGATGATGTAGACAAATACTTTTATTGGTAAACAGGAGTACTGATGCATCAATCAACGTATATACCCATCCCATAGGTCGGAATCAACTGCAGACTGCATAGAACCAGATAGGTTGTCGCATAATGCGCAGGCAGATCTGGATCTATGCAGTTGATAAGCAGTGATCAGTAGAACATACAACATTGTCCCTGATCTGTTGGGGCATATTGTGACGGCAGATCAGGGACTATTTTATTTGAAACTGACTGTAGCCGTTTACATAATTGTATTTTGTATATAAAATATGCCTTATAGGATGTCCATGCTGACTTATGTGTCATGATTGTAATGTACTTTTAATTATTAATTTGCGATATTTTATAACCGATGTCTTGCTTTATATTCGTTCATGAAATTTATTGTCTCATAATGATTAATTCTTTCTTAGTTTTATACTGTGTAAGTGGCCTGTTTATCGAATATTAGTTTAATAGAACTTATTCATTTTGCTTCATACGTCCGATGTAAAATAAAGTTCTGTATGCCTTAAGTATTTGAATACGATTCCTGAAGATTAATGTATGATGATGAGAAAGTAAAGTTAAGTCTTAAATAACGGATGGTATAATCTATAGCCAATAATTGAGTTTAAATGCATATAACTGGGTAGGTTGAGTAAAAAGTACCGCAGGCAAAAGTAATCGCATTATTATTACAATTTGTAAAAAGTCAAACATATTGACTTCCGTGCAGGTCTACATTGATATCCGTTTTAAAATGTCTATCCATTTTTACCACATTGTACATAAAGGTCATATTTTTTACTCCGCCACAGAGACTATTACAGAAAGGCTTCTATCAGGAAACAAGAATAATTGATAGGTATAACCATATTATTTTATATAAAATATTGCTCCGTGAAATTTTGAGACAAAAAATTGGACACTAAACAACAATAACATTGTCCGATAAAATAAAACATTACAAATCATTGATATCTTTATTTTTATTGTTCTTCAGATATAATTATATTGTTTTCCATTTTAGTTTCTTAGTGTTTGAACTGTCAAACGCCCTTGGGCATAAGAATGACATGGAGTATTCTATATTTTTAAATGAACTATTTTTTTTCTTCTTCAGAATACAGTGCTATTTATATGGCATTAATGTCATGACTATTGAGGGGGATAGCAAGGTTTGAATTGACCATGCGATAAAGATTTTAATAATAGTTATGCAAAAAATGTTATGACAAATTTTGAAGATTTTCCAGCAATATTTATGACTTTATAAAACTTCGAAACAAATTAAAATAAATTGATTTAACATCAGACTTGACACCAAAATGGTTTGCTTAGTTCAATGACATATCTGCATGTAAACTTCGAAATGTATGTGCTGATTAGAAATTATTAAAGATTAATCAATATTTAGCATCTGTTTAAGCTTTTCGTCCATTGCACAAGCAAATGTTCATTGTCCAAAACATAACTGACCTCAGAATAAATATTCGTACTTTTTTGAGAAGGTTCATTGTTTATGTATTTTTGAAAACACAACCAATACTTGGTTTGGTTGGGTAAAGCTTGCGTAATATATTTTGCTTCGTTCGGTATAGTGGGCAGCTACTTGACAAAACTCGTTATTTTGAGTCTGCGTTGCGAAGTATAGATTTTCAAAAGAATTGTGTTCAATCTTGATTATTTATTTTCAATGTAAGTTTTGATTTTTATATTTCAGTATACAAACAAGCAGAGAGTTTACCATGTCAACAATGAAGCAAATTATATTTTGTTTAGTAATTGATATCTTACCGGTGCAAACCATATTTATTAAATTTGATTCTTTATTTACTTTCTGTTGAATCTTTTCTTAATTTTTTTCTATGCAGTGAGATTTGCTATGCAGTGAGATTTGCAATTATTCCATCCCCATCCGCCACTAAATACTGAATGATTGCAAATGTTTTTGTTTTCATGATTAATTTCTCTTATAATTGATTAATTAAGAATCATACGTAGCAACTGGATGTAAATGATCTACTAGGTCACAATAAGTAAGTTAAATTTGTTTCAATTTTTTTTCTTTAAAGGCACTGACTTTAATATTAATTATCCCCTTACCGAAGAGATAAATTAGTATCACTATCAGAGTTATAGTGTAATTAAATACAAGCAACCTTAAAAAGCTGAGATAAGTAATTCCTGTTATGTTTTTTTTTTTTTGCACGGACGTAAATCTTGCTCAACAACGAAATGTCAAACATAGGTACAATTATGTAGCACAACTTAAATCTTTTTTCATGTTAAATAAATGTTATGTATATGTTATTTACATTTTTTTATTAGATTTTTTTATTCATCATGCAGTGGGTTGTGTAAAATTGTATCTTGTAGCTGACCTTACCCAACGTGGAGTCTATTATTAACAAGACAAAATCATTAATTTCTTTTATTCTGTAAACAACTAATACATAGCTATTATTTTAGTACCAGTGTGAGTTTAATATTAGGATCATTATCAACAGAAATAAACATATTTATCTTGGTCTGAATCAAAAATTTTGTGTTTACCGTGTTTTGTATTACAATTGTAGTAATAGATTTTCTATTATAATTAAGATGTTTCTAGTGTCCTCACCCAGGTTTTTTATTTCGGGTCTTTATAATTATCTGGGATTTGATTCGCAATATTTGAGCCATTTTATATTTTCACTTTGTGTTCTTGGGAAATAAATTATATGCTGAATTTTACAATGCTTGTTGCTTCTGCCCTTTCTTCTTTAAGACCATAATGGAGTCATACCAAAACTCTTGCGTAACTGGCATTTTACATAGAAATGTAAGTTACATGTGATAGAAACATAGTTAATATCATAACATTTATATTCAAGAAAAAATATTTCACTTTAGTTTAGATAAACATGCATATATGTACGAAAGGTTACATGTATATTCAAAAGATGTGTTATATTCAATAGATGTATACGATACTTGTAGGAACATTTCATACAAAAGCTATTAATCCTTACGTCCAAGTAATAAACAGAAAAACGAAATACAAAGTCTTTTTTGAACAAAGCAATTCCGATAACACATTCGAAGATTAAATTTGCTCAGTAACATTTGATTAAACATGTTTATTGGGGAGATGTGCAATTAACAGAAAATACGAAGTAAAATTTGTTCGCGTTACATGCTATTTAGCATGTTACAATAATAATGTACAAACATGGTCTAATAAGGTCACATAGGGAACACAAATCTCAAATTTTTTTATCGTTATAGCTATCTTTTTGTTCCTAAAATACAGTTAGTAATATTATCTTCTGTCATCGGTAAAAACAAGTGAACTCCAAAAGGTGAATCTGAATTGAGATAGAAATGTTGAAATATTGCTGATCTCCCTCTCAATTACTCTCTCTCTCTCTCTCTCTCTCTCTCTCTCTCTCTCTCTCTCTCTCTCTCTCTCTCTCTCTCTCTCTCTCTCTCTCTCTCTCTCTCTCTCTCTCTCTCTCTCTGGGTCCCCGAGTGGCCAAGTGATCTAAAGCTAAAGCGCTGTCCGTTACGGTTCAATGCCATCTCACTTCTGTCTGCATAGGTTCGAGTCTAGGATTCGGCGAATGTGGATATGCGAGAAAGCTTGAGCTTGCCAGTAGCTTCTCTTGGGTCGGTGTTTTTTTCGGTGATTTCCCGGTTTCTTCCTCCACCACTAATACTGGCCGCCATGTATAGCCTATTGTGTGCTGAAAAATGGCATTAAGCCCCGAAACAACAACAACAACAACAACTATCTCTCTCTCACACACACACAAACACACACACACGTAGACACACACAGATTTTACAAAGGTCACCAGAATATTATAATTCAATAAATCCAATTAATAAAAAACCGTGTGAACTGTAAAAAGTGATTTTTCAGTATCAGTGGTCTTTCAGTAGAGGTTGTTTGATTGTATCTTAAGACAGGTTGTCTCTTAAAGAAAGTAGCTTTAAACACAGGTTTAATTGTGTTTTTAGTTTTTACATGTACTTAATTATGATATTCTACACATAGATAAAATATAAGTACATTTCCAAAATGTTTGTTTTCTTGTGGCTCAAAGAAAATTTTGTTTGCTTTGTTTTTGTTTTTTATGTTTTGTTTTATCTCGACATTCAACTTTAATGATATAAATATCTCAAACAATGATCTTGTTTCTATAAAATTATCCCATAGCAGGCATTAAACTTTATCGTAATATATCTTAATTTTTTATTAGATAAAACATTTTGAGCTAAGTTATAGATACAGCAGATAACACAGGAGTTCATATCAGACGGCGCCTGACAAATACACGTTACAAATATCTCTGCAAATAGATCGGCACTCTAAACGTGACCAAAACACTCTCTCGTCCAAAACCGGACTGACAGAAGTAATATAGTCGACTCTTGGCTTCGTAAGGGGTACGGATGATTTAATATTAGGCCGTCAATTTTGTGAGTCTATAGGGTCTAGATGGGACAGCCTATGTTCAAAATTTGTCAAAAGGATCAACATGCTGAGATTCTACTGGCAAACAACATTGCAACATTATGGGCCAATCTGGCATCGAAATAGAAATTTATTTTGAAAGATGTCCATATAATTAACAATATGCTGCGATTTGCGGTCTATCAGAATTTGAGATTAGGCTACCGTGTTGTGAGTTTATATGCTGAGGAAAGGCATTCCGATGTTAGTAATGGAGATATGTTTAACAGGATAATTTAGCTAACAGTTTTGCGGCCTCATACATTGTTAAACATTGTTGACCTCATATAGGATACTATGGCCTGTTATGGAAATTTAACGAGGTGGGCAGTAGTAGCCTTTAACAGGAAATGATGTAATGTTAAAACGTCATCTACTATAACACCTAGTGATCTACTAATCAATACCCCATTATCACTAGCAAGCACACTTTATGAAGTGACTAACACCCACTCTACTACTGACCGCACATTGTAGGAAGTAAAAGAAAATGGTATAAGAAAGAATTTAAAGCCCTTATAGACAAAACTAATTACTCTATTCCCTTACAACGTGTCTGAATTTCCATTATAAGCAGAACAAAAACCATATCCCCTCTATATGTTCCCTATTATCCCTATTTTTGAAACAAATCTAGCATTTCCTTACCACTCGTGAATTCCGTAAAGCCCTAGCAATGTTACAACACAGGGGGAGAAAGCAGATAAAAATAGTAGCTTTCCAAAGACATAAACAAAATGAAATGAACAAATTCAAAGAGAAGTACTGGGAGCAGGAAGGCATCACTTTAGACCATATCGAGAAAAACGAAGGAAGGTGATCGTTTGCTAAAGTGATGTTAAATTGCTTGTGGGGGAAATGGCACAACGACAGTGTTTACCCAAAACGGAGTATTCTACAGAACCTTCCCGCTACTTCCAGATGATTCACGACAAAACTAAATACGTGGATGTGAGGACTTAAACTTAATCAGTTACAAAGAAGAACTGGACTTTGTAGAGGCCGACAGATTTGGAAATTTCATCATTGTGTCCTACGTGACAGAAGATGCTCATTTAAAATTGTACGATATTTTTAGAACTGTTAGGAGATCGTGTGCCGTATTTTGACACGGACAGTTGCATCTGAATCGATCGCTCTGGTAACTGGTACCCTGACATTGAGGAAGACCGTTTAGAAACCTGGACGGACGACAAGACTAAGTTTTGCTAGTGGCAGTCCCAAACATGAATTACGGCAAACATTACGGCTACGGGACTAACAAGCAGAAGAACACACGGAGTGTAAAGTGAAATAATACATCATTACAATTCAGGTCATTGGTACATTAGTACATTAGAGATTACGGGCCATTACAGGCACATCAACACCTTCAGCTTTGGAAATTATTAAGAACTTATTATGACTTGTGTTAGCGATTCTAGTAATTACTTTGGATTTAATTCGCAAGTTATTTTTCTTTTTACATTTTCACTTTTTATTCTAGGGAAATAAATTGTTGAATTTTACAAAGCTTGCTGGTTTTCGTTCTTTTCTGTTACTTTAAGACCATTAAGTAAATACGATAAGTACTGCGCAACACGCATATTACATATAAATGTACGTTACATGTGATAGAAACAAAGTTAAATATGATAATATTTGTATTCATCGGAATATTTCACTTTTGGTTTAGAAAAACATGCATATATGTAAAAAAGGTTACATGTGTATTGAAAAGATGTGCTATATTCAATAGATGAATACACTACTTGTATGAGCAATTGATACAACAGCTAAGAACCTTTACGTCCAAGTATTCATTAGCAAGACGAAACGCAAAGTCATACGAACAGAACAAATTCAAATAACGCCTTCGAAGATTACAATAACTCAATAATATTTTGTTAAACATTGGGGAGGGGATATGAGCAATTAACAGAAAATGTGAAGTAAAATTTGTTCGCATTACATGCTATTTAGCATGTTACAATAATAATGTACAAACATGGTCTATATTGTCACATAGGGAACTCAAATCTCAAAAATATATATCGGTATATCTTTTATATCTTTTTATTCCTTATTATACAGTTAGTAATTTTAAGTTCTGTCATCGGTAAAAACGATACACAAATGAACGATAAACCGATTTAATATTTAAACGCTGTAAATACGTTTGTTTTCGTGCATTTAAATTTTTGTGGATTTGCAAAGACAAAAGTAGAACGTAGAAATAATTTCCACCTAAATAATAAAGGGTACAAATGATGTATTATTATAATTGATTTTGTGTAACTACAATATAAGATTTTCAACAAACGTTTCATCTACAAGCTAATATTTTGTTTTACTTTGATTATAAACTAGAAAGAATTTTATGACCGCGCCTTTTTATGGATCATGACAATTTGTGTCTTTTCGAAAATATATGATGCTGAAAAATGTGTTAGTGAATGTAAGTTCTACAGTTCATTGCCTGTCATTTTGTATGCTTCGATGTTGACAATGAAACGAAAAAAATCATAATTTCTGTAGAAACATAAATTGAGACCATCTTAATGAACTCCAAAAAGTGGTTTGTGAATTGAGATTGTATTGTTAAAATGTTATTGATCCCCCTTCCAATTACTACCCCTTTAGTCTTCGTCCCTTCTTTATTTCTGAAAATGTATGCTCTCTCACACGCACACACACACACATACACACAAATACACACACAGAGAAACACACACATTTTACAAAGGTCATGAGAATGTTATAATTCAATGAATTCCAATTATAAGACACCACCTGTGTGAACTTTAAAAAAGTGGCTTCTCATTATTTTACCTTTGATGGTATGTTAAGACAGGTTGTCTCTTAAAAAAGGTGGCTTTAACACGAGTTTGATATCGGGCTGGTATCCCCCTATATGGTTTTGGTTGTAAGGAATTGGGGTGGGGCGCTTCCAATATTTATTTAGATTATGGCAGAAGACCCACCCAGGCACGATTATAGTTCAGAAGATGGGTTAGTGAATAGTTGGTATATAGCTCTGAGCCCTCAGCCAGCAATGCCGATGGTTAAATAATAAAAGCTACAAAGGGTGAAATTCAATAACAACAATTTATAACAAATAATAGTCAATCACTCAAATTTCTCAAATGCGCCCCTTTCGCTCGACTCTTTGAGCCTATCTCGTCATATAATTTCTAGTGTAAGTGTTTCGCCCTGTCATTGGTTTTTACTCATCTTCTGATTATTCTTCGTCTCTTTAATTCTCTCTGGGTTCCTTCTCCTACTCCTTCTCTTTCCGCTCTTCCGAGCCTACTTCTCCTCCTCTACATCTCTCGTCTATCAGTCGACTCCAATTTGCAGGCTCTGACTGTGCCTACAGTCTCTCTCTCTCTCTCTCTCTCTCTCTCTCTCTCTCTCTCTCTCTCTCTCTCTCTCTCTCTC
Source organism: Potamilus streckersoni (assembly GCA_016746295.1). NCBI lineage: Eukaryota > Metazoa > Mollusca > Bivalvia > Unionida > Unionidae > Potamilus > Potamilus streckersoni. The sequence continues at coordinate 262,993 of JAEAOA010001560.1, read as the reverse complement.
TCTCTCTCTCTCTCTCTCTCTCTCTCTCTCTCTCTCTCTCTCTAAGACTCTGGACTCTACTTCTAACTCATAATGCAAGTATACTGACAATCACAATAATCAGATGCATATCTTTACATCACAACTCATACAAAAACACACATATATTCGAATAGCTATGCTCTGATATATTCAAACATCTATATTAACTAGTGAACACTAACATACGCATTACTTAAGGTACTGGTTACTACGGAGTAACTGATCATGACTTATAACATTAATTCTGCTGAACTAGCAATCTACATAATTCTACGGAACTCAAATTCATGTCTCAAATAAGCTTATAAATAAAACACTACAAAGTAAATATACATACTAAAGCAATCCCAGTAATTGAGTAAATATAATATCAATAATTACCATTACGACGCTGTAATGTTTCTCAAAACTCGAGCAAATATCTATCTTTCAAAGCTTCTTTCTTTCACGATTCTTTGTCCTACGTCTCCCGTTAATTCACACCTGGAGTCTCACAAAGTATAATTCGTGACAGCGATCTCTCCTCATAAGAGGGTGTCTCATGTAAACTAATTCTTGGACAGAGGTCAATTAATCTTTTCAAATCTAGGATTTAGGCCCACCTCCTGGCTGAATTCCAATTGGATATTGTGAGATGGACCGAATGAACAAAACTCTCAAGGTTCTTGTTTGTCTTTCTATGTGGCGGGTAAAACACGCACCTTTTACCCTGCGGGCTTTCTTTTGATCTCAAACCAATATATAACACATGGGTGCAAATTACAAGGTTCGACCCAAAAGCTGAGTTTCCGGTGACTTACATAATCGCTTGACACTGGCCGGCGTGGATGTTTATATCAAACGCGTTGAAACGCACCACGTTTATACATCCGTTTACCTAGCTTGAAAGAACGTGAAAAGGTTTGACTGTAATTAGTTTTTACAAGTACACAATTATGATATATGAGTTTAAAAAAAATTAAAAAAAACAGTTTTCAACTTTTTTTGTTTTTTTATCAAACATTATTTTAAATTATTACCCAAAAAATTTTTTAAAAATTAACACAGGTCATAAACTAGAAATACCATTTTCAACCAAAAATTTTTATTTTTTTACTAAACGTTTTAAATTAAAGTCATAAAATACCCCACCCTCCTTTTTTTTCCCAAAATAAAAAGTTGAATCAAATCCCCATTTTTTTCCCCTAAAAATACTTAAACCAGGTTTTTTTTAACCAAACAAAAAAATGTTGGAATCGCGTAACCTGGGTTCTCAATTTGTTGGCCATGGGGTTGAAATCTTATTCTAAAGCGGCAATGGAACAAATAACAGGATGAAAATTAACTGTTTAGATGTTTTAAATAAAAGGGGGAAATTAATTTAGTTAGAAGAAACTATATTTTTTTATTCTTTTGTTACCAATTTTTATTTAATTTTTTTCAAACTTGTTTATTTTTAAAAAATATTTCACTATCACACTATAGATTTTCAAATTTTACTTTACACTACCGCGCTCGGGCTCAAAAATCTTCATTTCTTTTTTAAATTTTTTTATGTTTATTTAAATTTTTACTTTACCATCAATCAAAGTGATTTTATATGTTTTTTCTTGGGCCTGGAAATTTTAAAATCGAATAAAAAACCCTTTTGAATCAATTGTTTTTATAATTTTAAAATTCCATCGTTAAACAATTGAATGACGGAAATTTTTTTTATTTCCCATTGGTTTCTTAAAAAAAACTTTTAAAAAAGATGTTTCATTAAATTCCACTTGTTTCAATTTTTACTCGCATCAAAATAGATATTTGATGTTAAATTTTTTTGCTTTTGTCATTTCAAATTTACAATTTTAAATTTGAACATAATAATGTCATATCAGACGGCACGTAGCAAATGCTATTTTGCTGGCAAGCATTGTTTGAATTGCACTCTACAGTACATCGAATGTTAAGATATCAAAGTCCCATTCATCATTTTGAAGGATTAGATTTTTTGTCAATTCCCTTGGTGCCTTTTCTTATTTATCATGCTTTTGACGATAGAAAATACTCGATTGTAAAATACACGTTTACCTGTGCTGTTCCTGCCTCTGGTGTTGGCTTATTGGTTGTAAATGGCTTACTCTGCACCCCATACCGCGGCAATGGAACTAATTTATAAGCACCGCATGACTTTCATGTATGTTTAGTTGTTAAATAGATTTTATTCTTTGTGAAAATTAGATTCGTAAAAGAGGAGATAACTATATCCTTCCCATCCACCTTTCCATTCTTCTCTACTCATTTTTCTTGATTTCAATTTGCTTCCCTTTTCTCATATCTATCTATCTATCTATCTATCTATCTATCTATCTATCTATCTATCTATCTATCTATCCATCCATCCATCCATCCATCCATCCATCCATCCATCCATCCATCCATCCATCCATCCATCCATCCATCCATCCATCCATCCATCCATCCATCCATCCATCCATCCATCCATCCATCCATCCATCCATCCATCCATCCATCCATCCATCCATCCATCCATCCATCCATCCATCTATCTATCTATCTATCTATCTATCTATCTATCTATCTATCTATCTATCTATCTATCTATCTATCTATCTATCTATCAAACCGATCGATCTATCTATCTCTGTTTATTTCTCTGCCTGGAGAATCACCGTGCAGTGCAAGAAATAGGAGAACCTAAATCAGGTTGAACTACGTTATTTCTTTTCGATTTTCTCCATAATGTACAACTTCCTTATCGCTGAATGCATTCAATTTTTCGCAAGCTGACATGAAAGTTAAATTTGCATTTTTCCGCATTTCTTCTTATTGAACGTTTTACTTAAAACAAACTTAAAACTGAATCGGAAATTACACTCTAAATTCCACTTAGAGACTTTTGCACATTTTCTACATCTGCAATCGAATTTCAGTAAGACAAGTGAAAAATAGGACTGTCGTGGACAACTTAGTTCCGACTTTCTTTGCTTTCATTCAGACCATTTACCACTTATGAAACGTTGAGGACGGAGTGTTGTTGAAAATCAGAGACAAAAAATGTCAACTCCATGATTAGCTGGGCCTTGTAACCCCAATGCCTTAATATTTTCAAGGCTAAGAATAGCAGAAAATATTTACTTCACTTAGGTTGAAACTGCACGAGGAAGCACTATCCAAATTTGATATATTAGGCTTTGGGAGAAATTAGTATTTTAGGAGCAACTTTATATTACTGAGTGTCAGATGCGTTCCAAAACCACGACGGTGGTTCAGAAAACTATTAAAACACATTTGCACATTACAAAAATATCTGCAAAGATCGGCACTCTAGACTTGACCAAACACTATCTCGTTCTAAATTGAACTGACAGAAGTCTGTGTTCCCTACAGTCTTCTATTTTTAAAACAAGATTATCATTACTTACTATTACTTACCACCGTCGAATTCCGTAAAGCCCTAGCAATGCTACAACACAGAAAGCGAAATCAGAGAAAAATAGAAGCGTTTTAAAGACTTAAACGAAAAGGAAGGAACAAATTTATATACTGTACACACATACAAAAGAACGGAGAAGTAAGAAGAGAGAAGTGATTTAATTGTACGAATTCAAACGCATACATATCTATTTTAATTCCTGTATGAAGCACTAATAGGGTTTAGCATTTTAGTCGTCTTAGATTTTAAGATCTTAGCTAAAATTGCTCCCTATATTATAGGCAGAATGCATTAAAAAATATATAATAAAAAACCCCACAAAAACATCTCCACAGCCATAGTTAAGCCAGTCAGATAAGTCTATCAATTTTAATAACATGTGTGGCGTGTCCGACAACCTTAAAAAATACTTAATTTGATTTACATAAATTGTATTAATAACCCATTAGTAGTCGAATTTTTATTAAACAGAAGGAAACTACGACTGTTCGGCGTGTTGTCTACTCTACAGTGTTAAAGGAACTAAGAATTTACCCGTTGTGTAGCCGGAATAGAATTGAATGCTTCGATATAGTTGATGTTAGATTCTCACTAGAAGCACCATTTTTCAAAGGCATTCATGTATAACAATTAATAATAACGTTTAGGGTTACTAATTAACGCTTGGTGCAACAGTCACATTAAAACAGATCTCCTGTTTTATTTCTTTCGTCCATTACAAAGAGACTCTCTCTCTCTCTCTCTCTCTCTCTCTCTCTCTCTCTCTCTCTCTCTCTCTCTCTCTCTCTCTCTCTCTCTCTCTCTCTCTCCTTATATGTATTGAGGCGCGTGTATCGAAAAGAATGGACTCCTGCAATTTCAATCTATGGAGATAGAAGAGTGTCAACAGATTACACTTCTGGCCAGATATTTACTGACAGTCATTCGAAAGTCCGACGAAATTAAGATCACTCCTCTCGAGAAAAGTCATCAATATACTTAAAATGATCATTTCAAATATGTTACTCTTAACGTTATGCTGTTGAGGATTTGACGTTTGTCATTTGATTCATTGTCAATATTAAACAAGTCACCATTTATTGCAAGTTTACGTACATGACCTGTTGTATTTAGGGTTGGCTCAAATCTGTCGGTTTATCTCGATATTTGTAGTCTAATTTTTTTAGGTACATATGGTCGTTTCGTATGCCTTCCACTTCAAAATCATTTGTTTCTCCTTGACATGTTGTTAGCGCACAGGTGCAATTAGATTACTATACCTGTGAAATCGCAGAGACGAAAAAAATTAAGGCTATTTCACAGCATGTTATTTTAATTTCTCACCGTATAATCAATTTATCATGCTACGTGTGTATATATTTGGACATTTATAACCCACTTATCGACTTTTTATGGGTAAATGTAATATGTACAACAAGCTTCTCATGGCTATTTTACTGGCTATTTTTGTTCTAACATAAAAAAGAATAGTAATATTGATAAATACCTGCAGAAGTAACGGTTCCCACACTTTTCAATGCAATGGCGTGAACTGCCTGTTACCGCCCTACCGTTCAAGGGTGCGTTTATACGTGCATGCATTAGCGTATGCATTCGATTATGACAGTGACATCTAATTTTAAGATTTGATCAATATGTTTATCAGACGTTCACAGCAGCCTTAGAAAACATGGTTCAATTATTCAAGGCAACACAGTCCAACAATGGACCATAAATTCATGTCTAGACACGCTTCTATCTATCCAGAGACTGTCTTATGTTGAAAGTTTAGCATGTTTTCGCGATTTGGCGGGCTTTGAATCTATACTATTTTACAACTCAAAAATATAATGACACTTAATTATTTGTAATGTCATCCAAACAAGCTTGCGAAATATGGAGAATGGGACACACATATGTTCCGAAAATCTGCAACTGATAAAACACTATATACAACTCATCAGATCAAAAAATTATTAAGCAGACATACTCCAACCCAGCTCCGACACTAAAAAAACATAATAAAATAAGATTCTGCATTATAACAATTCTCATATTATAACCAATTTGTTACATAAAATGGTTTCTCAATATTTATTATGTATGTTGTTGTTGATAATAATAATAATAATAATAATAATAATAATAATAATAATAATAATAATAATAATAATAATAATAATATTATTATTATTATTATTATTATTATTATTATTATTATTATTATTATTATTATTATCAACAGGTTATAAGAAACAAAGCAAAATATCAATCTCAATTTTTTTACCACAAGAATCCGCCATGAGCCTCTTTTATAAAGCACTAATTCAAAATTATCTTCTATATACCTGCATTTTGATTTGCAATATACTGCCGTTTTGAGGCAATGAGTCCTTCAAAGTTTCATTTGTCATTGAAGCAAATTTTGCATTTGTTCTCTACAGTATGGCAATGGTCGGTTTCACGGATGCAACGGAGTTACTGATCGTAGCGCTTAAAATTACCCCCTTTAGCTCCTATGCGCATGTCCACAATAAATTTCCAGTTCCGGATTGTTTAAAATTGTCACCGTTCACGCTTGGATAGCGAAACGTAAAGTCAACAAAACAGTGTCAAAATGGGAAAACTATACTGCTGTGCGAAAGGCTGTTCCAATTACTCCGGACAGATTGTTGACGAGAGGACCATTTCAATGCATAGGTTTCCTGCTGATGGCAAAATATCGCGTATTTGGAGACAACGAGTTGGATGTTTTAGAAAGTACTTTCAAATGAAGTCAACATCACGGTTATACTGTGATCATTTTGTGGGATTAGCAGGACCTTCAAGGATAACAATAGTTTCCAACATATTTCCACAAAAAACCATACAAGATTTGGACGAAAATTACACCTGCTGCATTCAAACGAAATTTTTGACATTTGGCATTGGCACCGTTAATTTAATCTTGAGAGTAGTGTGGATTACATGTAGGTTTAAAAACAAACCGCCAGGCCCTTATGTTCATATACTGTAGCAATTCAAAATAGTTTGCTCTGATCGGTTCTTCTGCTGTACACACCTGTTTAAATTCAGTTCAAGGTCTCAAGAGCATGATTTCTAAACGTGTCATTTAAGTGATTGTTAGTCGGATATCTGGGCCTTACAGGGTACTAGATTACCTTGAGACTGATAATGTTGTGTAAGATTTTCTACGGCATCTGGAGCAAGCAACATCTTTGGTACAAGTCTTTGCATTCTGTAGAGCTTCAGTAAGTACTGTTCTTCTAGTTTGTGGTTTTGCTCTCCTAATGTGACAGAAACATTGGAATATCTTAAGGATTTCAGTTATTTAGAAATCAGTTGAAACTTTTAACTTAAAAAAAACAGACTAGATCCATATAACCAACTTAGAAAAAAAGCAATGTTTAACATATTAGCTAACATAATAAGTGAAATAATAAGCGAGAATTAGCAGATGACTCTTATACAGCTGCGGAAGCAGCAATATATAACTATGATATTCATCGCCTCTCCATTAATAGGTCACACACAGTTAATTCATTTCAAGAATATTCTTCGATCTTACATCAGAAATCAAATCGCACATTAAATTTATTGGTAGCTACTTTTTGAGTATTTTGGTAAGAATTAATATAGTGCTCGAAGCATGTTCCCCTTCCAGTCAGATGTGCCTTCTAACGGAGGAGCTTGAAGCATATATTATTATTATTATCATTATCATTATTATTATTATTATTATTATTATTATTATTATTATTATTATTATTGCTATTATTATTATTATTATTATTATTATTATTATTATTATTATCATCATCATCATCATTATTTTTATTTTATTATTATTATTATTATTATTATTATTATTATTATTATTATTATTATTATTATTATTATTATTATTATTATTATTATTATTATTCAAAAGGAATCATAAATCCTTTCAAGTAAACGAACTGAAGCTTTTATATACCATCGTATTATTTCCGCGGTACGACTTTGTGTTTTTATAAGTAATAGGTAAACATTAAAACAACTACAAGCAAAATTTGCCATGGCCATAAATAGACAGTTTTGGATAAATAGATTGAACTAATTTATTTTTGGGAGCTGAAAGAAAGGAATGTAAGAAGACATATCAAGTGACACAAAACAATAAAATAATCCATTAAATTTAGCTCCATTATTTCTGTAGATATGGTTTCCACTCATTGGAGAAAACAATCACGTAGTTTTCAACTGTGAGAAAAGGGTAAAACAATTGATTTAGTGTGCCAGTGAAAATAATGAGTGCACAAGAAAATGTGATAACATTCGGTCTTAGGAACTTAAATATAATTAAAAATGTATAAAGATTATAATATTGATATATTAAATAATAATTTGTTCACGATCATAAATTTTTTCTTAATTTACATGAATTTATAAATAGTAACACTCTTCCTTATTTATTACTTTATGCAATGATTTTCCAATTATAGATGTAAATCTAAACGAATTCAGTGTGTGGCTAGTTATTCTTTGTACTCTTTCTGCTTGAGCTAATATTCGTTATTTCACGTTGATTTTGAAATTTAAGCGTTCAATAAAGATTAGCCTATATATATTATACTAGTTTTTATTAATTAAATTATGTATAGTCGCGGTGGGAATTTGTACAAGTATATCTGATAATTGTATATTACTCGTTTTACGATTACGTCCTTCTTTATCTTGAAAAATAACAACTTCACTTTGATCAACACTTGTGATATTTAACAAATTAGTAATTTCATTTTTGAGCTGATCGAGATTTGCGTATTTAGAAAAGTCACCTTGCTGAGCAGACGATGAATCTCCTACTAATGTTCAAAGTTTTGAATAAAAACTCATTATATATTTATTGTTGACAAAATTATCTACTTAAATGGCAAAATCGTCCATACTAAACTTTGATACGTAGCGGTTGGTGAAATATAAACATAACAATGGGCTTCCAGATTGTCATTATCTTATTGTTGGTAGAACTGGATCTGGCAAAACAAATTTGCTTATGAATTTACTTTTAGGAGATAATTTTAACTACGTTTGCGTTTATATTTACACAATTAATGCACAACAAGGTAAATACAAACTACTTAACAATTATAATGACAAACTTCGTGACGACCTTGAATCTGGCGAAGATTTCTTTATTATCAAACAACCGGAAGAACTTATTCCAGTTAATCAAGTCGATTCTTCCGAACACAAAATAGTTGTTTTTGATGGTATTCCGCTAAACAGCGATCGCATTTTTCACTGTCGCGAAATAAGAAATGTAATTCTATTTACATCGCGCAAGGATATTATAATGTCGACAGATTGATCAGGCGAAATACTGGCTGTCTTATATTATTTCCTGGACTTGACAATAGTGATGTTAGAAATATCGCGAACCAACAATGAGGCTATGTAACAAAAAATAAATTTATTAAACTGTACCGTCAAGCAACAGCAAATAGATATGATTTCTTTTTGTTCGATAAGTTAAAGAACGATAAAAGTAAAATGTTTTGATGTTGTATTGAAAACTATGTACAATAATATTTTATAGAAAATAGTATATAACTAATGTAAAAACAAACAAAGTACAGAAAACATATCGATAATCTAAAACAAACCTTGCTCAGTCTCAAGCAAAATTTAAACAGCTATTGCAGCAAGCACGACGTGGTCAAAATGCTGCAGCAGAAACATCAGCTACAATTCTCAAACCAGTTACTGAGGCTTTACTTGGCAATCAACACGAAACTATGCCACTGTTAGAAGTAGTTAAAAATTACAAGAAAATGTTCGATTGCATTCGTTAAAGAACAACAAGGTAGATCTGAAAAAGAAAAAATAAAATTAGCTAAGGCACTTTTAGCAAATATAGCTGATCCTGCTGAGAGACAAGCTGCATTGGATCTGTTAATAATTAATCCTCTGGAACTTGAGCGAAGATTAACAGAGTTAACAACACAAGAAATTAAAAATATTATAACAAATTTATCAGGAGAAATAAAAGATATTAAAGAGGAGTAAAAAAGAGTTGGTGAGCTTATTGCAAGGTTTATGGAGGTTGGAGAGCAAAGACGATGGTCTATAAAACAAGCAAATGATGCGATAAAAGATCATGAACACGATGAAGTTTTAGAGAAAGAAAATATAAAAGATATTGACAACATAAATAAATGGACCGATGCAGAATATGAAGCAATAATTGATAAATTAAATGAAATAATAAGACGGATTTGCTGCTAAAAATGAGTTCAACACAGTCACAGAATATAAATATATGCTTCCACTTTATTATAGAATAAGATATATTGTTATTGCTCTCATATTTGGAAGATCAGCAGTAAACAGCAGAGCAAAAGCTTTTGGTAGGGGGTGGAATTTTAAAAGGAGATTTTTTACATTAGACAAAACTCGTACAGAAAAATATAGAGGATAAAAAACTGGAACAGAAGTCAGAATATTCGCATCAATTACTGAAACGATTGGCATATTAATGTTATTGATATTATCAAAAGAAGCAGGAAATGTTAGTGCTGAAATCAACAATGAAATTATTTACATACTTGATAATTTGAGATCGAGAAATGTATTAGCATCTGACGAATACGATACTTTGCACCGCGACTTAATTTTATAAAAATATAATAATAAATATCTGCGATGCTATTACTCGTCTCTAGCCAATCTGATAAAGACAGCGCAAACATTTCAGTAAAGTATACACCACCAAAAGAACTACATCGTGAAAGACAGTACGAATTTGGATTAATTTCATGTACTTGTTGGAATGTAAAGGCAAATGTTAAGACTTGTATCAATGACATTTTTTTATTTAGTCATGTTAATCCATTTAATACATTATTTAAGGGAGTGACAGTAATTAAAACTCAACAAGGAGCTTATAATATTACTGATTTAAATAACAAAATAAAAGATCTCATAACAAAAGATAGTGGTAATGCAGATGGTTCTGAGATAGCACCGAATTATAGTACATTGCTAGCTAGAATAAAATTAAAAAATATGGCAATTACTTTATAAAATCAAATAGTATTGCACCGCTAAAAGGATTTAATCATCAACATTATAATTTTCATCCTCTTTTACAAGAAGTTACATTTGACGGTGAATTTCTGTAAATATAAGTGAAGTTAACACAATATTGGTAATTTTCTCAAACGCATCTGGTTCTTATTCAGCCAAGGGCAGCAATGGGCAAACTTTATACAGTTTCTCGCCAGAAGTTCCACCAGGCTATCTCATGCAAATTAGTCCGCGTTATGTTATTTATTATCCGCTATAAGTTGTAAATCAGATAACAGAAGTAAATATGCAACTGACAGATCAATCTGGAAGACATATGGATTTTAATAACGAAATCGTTATTTATTATCTGCGTTGGCGGACAACAACAAAATTATACAGCCTCATATATAATGAAGCAGAAAAACGTTCCTCGAGGAAAGGTAGTAGTAGAATTTTTCGGAAATATATTTACTAAAGTTGTTGAAAATGTTCCAGGATTAGCTCGTAAAGTTGCCCCAATTGCTCTTGACGCTGGTATAGCTTTTGCAACCGGAGCTGCATCTGCTGCTGGAACTACAGTGGGACAAATATATCTAATAAAATAAAAGTCGAACCTAAGGCGCTTGCGGCACCGTCAATCAAACAAATTATTTCGGAAATCGCACCAACAAAAGAAACTCAACGCGCAATGATAACTACAACATAAAAAAACGTTTATCACCAAAGGGCGAGCGGATTATACAAAATTTAATATCTAAAGTTGCCACGCCACAATAATTTTGTTTAACCTAATAAAATAAAAAAATGTTCGTGAAATATTATCTCGATTTTGCAGAAACGTATGGCACAGACGACGCAGTAACGGAATTTGAATATGTTGAATATCTTGATGAAAATTCTAACTAATCTAATAAAGCTGGCCAAAGAACATTTAATACTACCTGAGACGATGACGTATTTCTATTGCCTCACAAAGCAATGTTGAAAGGTCATGGCCAGGTTATGACAATAGCTAATCCACCTGCCGCAATTGCAGATAATGCAGAAGTGGCTCTTATAAATAATGGTTGGTGTTTATTTAAAAGTGCTCGAAATCAGCTGGCCAAACAAACTATCAAACTGTAGAAGACATTTCAAATCACGTACAGATTGCAAGCACGGCCTTAAATATTATTTTGTTTTCCGATGATTACTCGAACTCAGCTGCAACTAATATGATGTGGGTTAAAGATACTGGAATTGGTATAGCAGAATGTAAGGAAATTATTCAAAAAGGTATTTTGTTACACGGAGCTGCTGCTGCTGCAGATGTTGTAATTGTAAAAAGTTTTCTTATTTCCAATGCTGATTCTTTAGGTATAGTGGCACCAGCTGCAGGCGCTAATGCAGATGCAACAAGAGCTTCTCTTTCCGCTACTTGTGATAATCTTAGCATAACCAACAGCGATGCAGCTGCAGACGGCGTTACAATGTTAGATTAAGTTATTAGCACAATTGACCTTCGAAAAGAACTCGCAGCAGCATCAAATAAAATTACAATGATGTTATAGCTAAGTACAATATTTAGCTTTTACAGAGACAATAATATAGTATTTCGTGGAGTTAAACATAAGCTTATTTTTCATCGAGCAGAACGAGATGATTCCCTGTTTAGATTTAGTGGGGCCGATGTACAATTTGTAATAAACAAACTTGCGCTGTGGATGCCACGAATAACTTAGTGAGTCACTAAAATGTTAGAATTAGATAGTATGCTGGAAAAATGCACGAATAAAATTCATTTTCAACAGCATAAAATATATCAAACAGCTGTTCCGAATACCACCGACAACACATGACGGGTTACAATAACATCGAGTGAACAGCTGCCGCGTCAATCATTCGTTGTATTTTAGCAAAAAGCTCGATGTAATAGCCAAGTAAAAAATAATGGAGTATTTGATAACGCTAATGATAGACGTATATACGCTAGAATAAATTCATAAAGCAATATCAAGATACAGGAGACGGGACTCAGATATCAGTAAAGGAATTTCGTACACTTTATCCGATATTTTACTTTGATGTTAGTAAATATAGCGAGAGAGCTGTAGACAGCACAGCTGATATTGAGATAACTTGGACGCTTAAAGTCGCTCCACCAGCGCCGTTAAATCTATATGCGTTAGTGTTAAGCGACAGATCTGTTACAATCGAATCTGTTGGAGGTAAAATGACAATTCAAGTTTAATCAGTAATCGTTATATAATTTGACAAAAATATTATAAAATAAATACATTTAACTGACTGTCAAGCAGCTGCTGTTGCAAAGCGGAGACAGGTTTCATTGAAGATCAACCCAAGTGTTTTGTGGACTTTAACAAAACTATTGTTAACCAAAAATCATACGAGTAAATACGATCGCAAAATAAATCTTTCGTTTTAAATTTAAGCGCTACTCAAATAACATCGATGTCAAAACATGGAGATATCTTCGGTCCGGCAATATCAGTAAAAGCCAAAATATTACTGTCTAAAATTTTGCCAGTACTTGGTACATTAGGGCTAGCAACAGCGTCAGGAGCAGTACATGGCGCATCGTAAAAGGCAGTTAAAGGAACTGGAATAAAGAAATTTTTTGTCTAAAGACAAATATAATGCCTAAACAAAAAACTGCGAAAAAAGACAACAACGAAAAGAAAAACGCTAACAAAAAAAACAAAAAACAGGGGGGGGTTTCTTCCAATAGTCGCATTACTAGCAGGATTAGAGCGAAGTCTATTTCCGGGTCTGTTAGGACGAGGACGAGGACTAATGCTGTCAGGAACAAGGAGATAAATTCGCCTGATTTAAGTAATTTTGATATACATGATCATCTAAAAAAATTTAAAAATTTTCACGGAGTTTATTCAAAGATGAGCTTACTGCTATTGCATCGTCGCCAGGTGCATGCGTTATAAGTATACAAGATTTTAATGACGGATCTGGTGCACATTGGGTAGCTGTTTTTGATAACAATTATTTTGATTCATTCGAAAGTCCACTAAGTGATGCGGTAAAACGATATGTGAGTAGATACAAAATAATAAATTATTCTTTTAATCAAATTGGGCCAGTTGGAACTTCCGCTTGGGGTTATTATTGCATAATGTTCATCCAGATTTTTAAAAGTTTATTTTGCAAATTGACAAAAAACCCTCTCACGCTAATGATGAGATCGCAATTAATTTTCTCTAAACTTACAAATATAACAATGTCAACATATTGTTTGAAGTGTAAAACTAAAACAGAAAATAAAGACGAAAAGACAGGAAACGAAGAATAATAGAATAAGGCTAAAAATAATTTGTGCAATCTGCGTTAAAAGAAAAAGTATGTTTTTGCCAGCAGCAAAACCGGAGCGGGTTGTCCTGATGTTATTTTAGTAGACGACTGAAACAATATTTATTATTTGTCTGAAAAATTCATTAATATTATTATTTCCTGAGTGTCACATCCCCAGGGTTTTTCAATATGAATTTAATCATTGTTTTAGTATTTTTAATGCAAAACTATGATTTTTTTTGTAGCCCACTGCCTGATCTTGCTCGATCTTGCTTAATTTTGTATGAAAAATACTAAAAAATAATACAATTTATATTGAAAAACCCTGGGGTTAGATCCTCATAAAAACTAGAAATGTGACTAAAAAATAAGCAAAAACGCCAGAATTCGACCAAAAAACAAATTTATCAGTTATAAATAAATAATGACGTGCAACTGCGATGCTGATAGAGATTAATGTCTCGAGCAAACTAAAATTGTTACATATTGTCAGAAATGCAACAACAGTGAAATCATTGGAACGGACATAGATATACCTAAACTGATTGGCACAATGCCGAAACCAAAATGTGGATGGACATTGCCAGGTCATAAATATAACGTCCCTTGTAATCCGCTTGATAAGAAACTTGATGAAAATGATAATCCGCTGCCAGGACAAGAACCTTACAATCAGATTGACGCAATAGCAATGCGTCAATATATCTGCTACAGAGATAATGTGCAACCTAGTGGTGAAACAAAACACAGCTACGATAAAGTAATGTTAGACCAACTTCGCGAAATGAAACCCAATACTATGCGAGAGCGTGTTGACCAAAAGACAAAATCTTTTCTAAACATCTCGTTTCTTTCTGTACCTTTCACTGAAATTAAGATAACGGCCGGTGTTCATTCACCACTAACCTTTTTAGTTGCTATGTTGATAATAGAACCTAATGTATTTCCAGGATATAAGTTTTACTTCGGATATACATGATATATTTCTCTTGCTCATTCACGCTCAGTGGTAGATATCTCAAGATTTCTGTCATTATATATATATATATATATATATATATATATATATATATATATATATATATATATATATATATATATATATATATATATATATATATATATGTATATATGTATGTATATATATATATATATGTATGTATATATATATATATATATATATATATATATATATATATATATATATATATATATATATATATATATATATATATATATATACAAACATTTCATATCTCTAATTTGAAAAGAAAATAAAAATTTCAATTAAATAAACAATATTACTATATATATATAATGCTGAAATTGCTAGACATTGCTAAAAAGGGCATTATAAATCCGAAAAAATGCTTCATCATTTTCAGTCTATAATAACATTTACAAACTTGATGATTAGACCACTTTAGCTAATTTTACCTCTACAAATTTATGTCTTCGTTTACAAACCGTTGTAGCTCAAGAACTTGCGGCTTGTAAAGGTATCAAACTCATAGTCTAATATTATAAGATTTTATCAAAGTTACAAGCAGTTGAGGAAACAAAAAGTTTTGACAGCAAAATCTCGGAGCCTTATTTAACAGCTAAATCTAGAAAAGTATTAACTGGAACAAATATCACCATGGTCGCCGATGAAATACATCAAGCAATAAATAAATACTGGAAGAATTTACTTCGTCAGGTCAGGTTGGAAATTCAAAATGATGAAAGCAGTTTTATTTCACACAGCAAAATATAACGTACTTCGCGGTAATTTGTACGTCGATCTTCCTAAAAAAATTAAGAACAAAAGGTGTTGTATAAATGTAAAAATTGCGATCGCATCAACAAGTATTTTCCGCACAAGAACGAATTCAATTTTGATGGCATCAACTTTCCGGTAGCAGAAAATCATATACCAAAATTTGACAAAGAAAACGGCATTCTAGTAAATGTTTTCAGATTAGAAGAGCGAGAAAACGATTGCCCTAGATATATCTCAAAAAATGCTTCGCAAAAGACTATAAATTTATTATTTTTAATGGATATTACTCTTGGGGAAACAAAACTTTAACGGCTTAGTTGGCGGACAGTACAGTGAATACAAAACCAAGAAATACTTATGTTACAGATGTCTGCAAGGATTTACTAACAATTGAAGACTGGAGGACCTACTTAATTGTTCAAAAATAACTATTCCTGGCGAAAAAGAAAAATATTAAAATTTAAAACTTATAAACATAAACTAAGTATTCCTTTTGTTATTTACGCCGATCTCGAGTATCTACCCGTTCCTGTTGCTGGATCAGATAATAATCCGAGCAAATCAAGTACTAGAAAAATACAAAAGCATATTACTTGCGGTGTAGCTTATAAAGTAGTGTGTTGCGCCAGTAATAAATTTTTATCTCCGATAAGGTTATATAGAGGTGAAAATCCTGCCGTGTAGTTATTAAAAAAATTAATAGACGAAGTTATTTCAGTTTCTGATAGATTACTTAGAACAGTTTCAATAAGAATAAAGTCTAAACAACAACTCGCATTTTATGAGGCAGTTAATTGTCATATTTGCTAACAGTCGCTGTGGTACTCCAATGTGCTAGATCACCGTCATTTGACCGGCCAATATCAAGCAAAATAGAATTAGATCTCTTAACAGATGTCGGTATGTTTAACTTTATTGAAATAGTTATTAGAGGCGGAATTACCGTCATAACAAAAAATATGAAGCGGGTAATAATACAGATTTAATTTAAAAAGTTAAGATAAAATCTTCCATCGAGTTACATTATTTATCTGGACTGTATCAATTTGTATGGGTGGCTTTTATATTGACCTAAATACGAAAAGTCGTGCCGTGGTCAAAACCGAATTTGAGAAAAACTTTTTCAAGTTAATGAACAACTCAGTGTTTGGTAAGACTATGGAAAACATTAGAACAAGGTAATCGATTGAAATTGTTAATGATATTAATCGCAGAAATAAATTAGTTAGCGATGATGGTTTTGTCAGCATGAAAATATTTAATGAAAATCTTGTCGTAATACAAAGACGAAAGGCAAATTTGAAGGTAAATAAGCCAATCTATGTTGGTGCAACTGTACTTGATATATGAAAGTGGTTGATGTACGATTTTCATTATAATTTTACGAAACAATGTGGCCAGATTCAGAATTGCTATTTACTGACAAGGAATATAACATAAATTGTTAAAATAGCTATCACGATATTTACGATAAGAAAGATTTGTCCAATTTATCAGATTACACAACTTGTTGTGGATTTCATGACAATTCTAACAAGAAAGCTATTGGAAAAAATGAAAGATGAGTTTATGTTTGCACCTGTGAGAGAGTTTGTTGGACGAAGAAGCAAAATGTATGCTGTTATATTAGATGACTATAAACTAACCAAGAAAGCTAAAGGTATCCCTTCGAGGATATGTGAAAAAGATGATGCATTCAGGGGATTGCAAAGCGGCTCTTAACAATAGCGTCAGCTTTATTACAACCAATGTAAATAGGACTAATCATTATAAGCTTGAAATAAATACAATTATAAAACGTGGACTAAGCAATTTCGATGATAAAAGTTATTGCAAAGACGGAAATAATACACTCGCACTTGCACAGTATTTAAGTAATATTGTCTAAGCATCAGAAATAATGTTTGAAAATTTAACATTAGCCGATGGAGTTAATATCAAAATTATAAACAAAATGGTAAATAACCAACAATTGTCATTTGAATTTAATGATGAAATTTCAGGTATCTGTTTTAGTATATTTGATAGAATACAAATTCTCTTATTTAATAGAATAAAACTTTCTCTTCTTAGAACAGACGATATATAGTATTTTTCATATCTCGAAAATATGAGAGACAAGCTTGCAGAAAAATATGAAAATTTACATAATCCAATAAACCAATGTCAGCACACAAAAATCATCATAGACTTGGACAAGGCAAAGATTTTTTTTCAAACGGTAGCAAATATATTCTAAGCAAATTACCAACGAAAAAGCTATTCGAAAGTCGCCGAAAGGTATCTGGCAGACTTAAGTTTTTTCTGTATAATTACGAAAACATTTGATACTTAAAAGCCAATGTGGACATAATTTCCATAGGATTGGAGATATAGCTTTTTCTGTATACTTGTTTTCAAAAAGAGAGATAATAACGCTAGGGTTTAGTTTAAAGTCATTCGCGAATTGTCGAAGGTAAATATGCCGTTTCTCTGTTCCTAATTTGATAAATCAGATTTAATATCGAGTTTATTGTTTCTTACTGAAATGTAAATATATTACAGCATCTTTGAGACTTACAAATTCTGGTGCAGTTTGTTAAAATAACTAGAAATTTCCTTTACGTAAATAATATGCTGTAGATTATTTTTTTTAACTCCTAACATATATGACTTGATCAATCTGGTTAAATGCATCATGCAAGTGATTTTAAACTGTAGCATATACTTTCACTGGTAAGAATGCATATACACCTTCATAGGAATTATTGATTTCTTCTCTGCACAGTTCGTTACGCCTGTCCATCCAATTCAGGTCATGTTTATAGCTTGCAATGGGAAATTCGTTTTATATATACAAAATAAAATCATATATTTCTAGATTTTATTTATAACAATGATTTCAAAAGAGATATTTTTATATTTTTTGTCACTGAGTTTAGCCTCGACTTTGTAAGCGAGAGTGTCATTGTATACTGCTAGCATTAAATTTTGCTTTTATCTTTAATATGCAATATGAAATCAAAATTCATGTATTCTCTTATTATTTATGATATGTCAAAAAATGTTTGGAAAAGAATTTTGCAGAACTTTTTAAGGCATGAACTCAGAACAGTTGCATTTTTTATATATATTTACAGGCACACGTTGTTGTGACAGTAAAGAATATTCAAATGTTCGTGTTTAAACATATTACATTCCTCATGTTTGCTGGTCTATTATTGTAATCATTACTGCAATAGATTACTTGTACTCTATTTTCCGGTGCTTAGTCAGCTCTCATAAATCCCAAGCAAGAGACTTTCGTTCGGCTTACTTCGTATGCATCGTTGTGAGAAATCTATGAATCTTTTCCCATGAATGAATGCTATTGACAGATTTGACTGAATTTCAGGTTCCAACCGTCTTCTCACGGTCGGAAATAGAATTCTGAAATAATTGGGGATTCGACATGCAAGAAATCGGAGAGTTGTAATAACTGGGGATTCAACATCGAAATAAATTTAGGTTTTTTTTTTGCAAATATTAAGAAATTTGGGTACGGATTATCTGTTTCAGTCAATATTCTTATTATTGTAGAATATTATCATTCTACAAGTAATAAATTATAACGTAAGAAAATGATAGACTACAACAAATTCTTCGTGGATTCCTTCAATCGATGTCAGCGCAAGGGAATTAACTCATTGACCGCCCAATTTGCGCAACATTTGTCTTTCATTGTATGATGTTAAAAAGCACTGACAAACAAGAACCAAGCCAAAACAACATATTTTCTTCATTTAATAGGATATGAAGCAGATTACATCGCCCTATTTTGAAAAGCACATGTATATTATCCTTATTTCAATATGCAGGCTTATACTTTCAAGAACAGCGATGATCTGAAATTGTTTGGAGACTTCGGATTCAGACCTTAGATAATCATAATTTGCATATTTGTTCCTCACTAAAATATTTTCGCAACGTGCCATTACACCCTTTGAATAACACGAGCATGGTCATGGATTCCATTAAAATGGTCAGATTTTATTTTATCTATTTTCTTTTCTTGTTTTATGTATTTCACTTCAATTTAGTAGTTAGCTCGTGAAAGCCAATTATTATTTGGTTCATATTTAACATAATAATTCCTTTACTTTTATGTTTTAAACGACCTATATAGCCCAGTTTAACATTCCTTAAAATAATGTAACCTGTTAATAAGGTAGGCAACGACCTATATAGCCCAGTTTGAACATATCTTAGTATAATGTTTCCTGTTTATAAGGTGGGCCACTTCTAAGGCTTCCATGAACAATATTATAAGAATGTAACACTAGCGTAAGGGTCAGAGAACTGAAGGGAGTTTTAACACAAAAATATTTACATATCACAAACTAATAGAAAAAAATCACAATAACAGGAAACATAAATATTTCACACATAAAAATGATACAAAATAAAATAAAGAGGACGAGATACTAACAGTAATGGAAGGACTATTTGAATCTTTGTGGAGGGGGAATGTTAGATGGAGAAAGAAAAATCTGGTTGTCAAGTTACCGTATTTCTTTTTATTTCAATAGTTGTTGAAATGAAACATTACTTGCTTGGGAGAGCAGTTAAACCAAAGCCCCACAAAGTCCTTAGCATACCACTGACCCTTTATTAGAATCAAATCGTTGCTGTTGAAATAGTATCCCCTGAATTATGAAAGGCAAAAGACAAAAGAGAACAAACTGATTATCACAAATAAGAAACTAATTGAAGAATTTTTACATATGTTATAATGTTCTATAATAACGTACACAAAATATAATAAACATCATTTTTGTGAATATTCATCATTTGCATTGCTGTTTAAAATGAACATTAACAAACAAAGAGGCAGCCTTAGTGATGTAAAAAAAAGTTTTCTTTCTCTTCTGCTATATAAAAAGAATTTTATTTGTGCGCCATATTTGAAAACAAATATTGTTATCATTGCTACTTGCTATATATTACGTCCCTCTCCTTCGTATGTTCATATGGCAAATAATAGCTATTCCTCTTGGCATTTTTATTATTGCCCCATATCGTCCATTTATTTTATTTTTATTTCATTCAGACATTTTATGGAAAGAAGTGTCTTCTCCTTCACATATGGATTTTATGGCCTCCTTTGATGTGATTCCCAACGATGCTAACGCAGATCTTTCGCCAATTGCTATTGTGTTTGCTTTGTGATCATAATCATGTGTATCTTATTATTCCCGTACATGGGTCGCAGTGGGTCGACGAACCATCCCACTATCTCACAATTCAGTAGAAGTGTATATTACTATAAAGGGAATACTGGTTAATACTAGTACACAGTATTTTTATTCT